>BLBF01000018.1:37072523-37126903 GCA_015471245.1 Laticauda colubrina | reverse complement strand
ATGATGATGATGATGATGATGATGATGATGATGATGATGATGATGATAGTTAAGCACAGCAAGCTCAGTACAGTAGCATGATCCACAGTCAGGGTTTGGGTCATTGTTTCATATATCAGCACATTTATTTTGTTTCAAAAAAGAAAGAGGGGAGGAAATATTGTGAGGCAGTAAGTTTTAAATTTCCATTTTAGGATGTTGTACAAACAATACATCATATCTGGCTCTACTCAACATTCCACAAGTACACATTTGAACAGATGTGAAGAGAGGCCTATATATTTTAAATTTAAAACTTACTATATTGGCAGGCTGACCTTTCTTTTTTCATTCTAGCTATAATCCAGTTCTTATCTTCCTTATAAATATATAAACTCTGTGTCATGCTGAAATGAAAGCATATAGTAAGAACAACTTAACTCTACTTTTGCAAGAGGGTACAAAAAGCAAGTTCTGGACACTGCTAAATAAAAAAATTATTCCTTAGTAAATTATCCATAGCTGTAGATTCCAGTTCCAATATTTTGGTTTCATTTGTTTACCTCATTTCTAACCTACTCTTTCCCAAGGGTTCAGGGACATGCTGTCGGGCTGAGATGCTCCACTGGCCTCCATCTCTGCTAGTCTGCCATTGTAAATCTATCCCAATTATACCTCCAGCTGTCCCATTGTTTTCATGGAAACCTAGGGTGGAATATTGGCAAGGTTCAGAGATACTTTGGAAAGGAGAAAAGTGGGAATACTTCAAAGAACAATATCCAGCACAACTGAACAAGGCACTTGAATAGTACATAGTACATATGTACTACATATAGTACATAGAACAGATCAGGGTCACATGTATACATGCATTCATTTGATGTATTTTTTCTGTACTTTAGTGTATTTATCGTTCTTTTACCCATTTGTCAGCTGGTGCATTTGTTGTGTCCTAATATGGTTAATTGACTAATGTGATGTAATTTGTGCAGCTCTACCATAACATTAACAACAATGGAGCAGAGTATTAAAGTAGGTTTGAAGAGTGCAACTCCAAAGATGCATTTCCTAAATAACCAGAAAAGAGAAAAAAAAGAACTCCCTGCAAGGTAGAAAAAGACTACTTTCACTGCCTTTGTTTACTTTTATTTATTTATTAAATTTAACCCCAAGAATGCCTGGAGAGAGGAATGATCCAAAGTAGCTTCTTATAGCCTGACCCATTAGTGATATCTTTACCAAACCCCCTAATTTTGATCTATCTCACTCTTTCTGTTCAAAACTGAATTTAGGTACGATCCTGGAAGAAGTGCTACTTCCCTGTATCAGTGGGGATGGGAAGATTCCCCTTGTTGCCATTATGGTCCTGATATACAAACTATTAAACATATTGTGCAAGATTGCCCATGATGTGCATTCTCTGGTTCCATAGAAGATCTGCAACATTCAGGAAACAACACCAGAAGCAATCACTTGGATAGATGAATTGGACATGCAATTATGAGGCCACTGCCATACCCCCCCAATATTGTTTTACTTATAATTACATGGTCTGTTTATATATGTTTACTTCTCTTCTGTATTTCTTCTCATCACACACTAAATAATAATAAATAATAACTGCTTGTGTCACCATCCAAAGTGACTCAGGGTGGCTTTAGATTACATGATCCAGCTGATTATTCAGAGAGCCATAGATGACTCTCTTAAGCATTCAGTGGGAGGGGGGAGGAGGCCAGTCTATATAGCAATAGCAATAGCACTTAGACTTATATACCACTTTATAGTACTTTACAGCCTTCTCAAAGTGGTTTAAGGCAAGGTCACACTGGCCTACGGATGCAAAACATATGTAAAAAGGACACAGCGGATGAGCAAATTTTCCATCCGTTGTTATCCATTCTCAAAAGTGCCCAAAATTTGCATAAACAGAGTGGACAACAACGGAAAGGAACGGACATGGGGAGGATGTAGCGGGGATGTAAAGTGGACATTCGTAGGAAGCCTAGCGGATGAAAACGGAAGCGGATGACACAACCGCAGGGCTTCTGGGGGAGAACAGCAAAGCGGATGCATAGTGGAAGGAACGGATGCGTAGCGGATGCGTAGCGGATGACACGGATGCATCACGGACGCCTATAGGATGCATAGCGGCTGCCTAGCGGATGAAAAGCATTCACTGCGCATGCGGCGAGGATGAATTGCGTCAGCTCCGCAGATATAAAAGGATGCAGCTCGCAAGAGTCAGGATTCAGAGGAAAGACCTGCTGCCAGAGACATCTTGAGAGAACACCATGGGGAAGAAGAGGAAGCCTGTGCCTACTCCTGCCAGCCCTGGCAAGAAGGACAGAACCACTATCCCTGGTGCTGACTCTGAAGCTGCTGGTGCTGATGCTGCTCCTGGTGCTCCTGGTGTTGCTGCTGCTGGTGCTTCTCCTGCTGGTGCTGGTGCTTCTCCTGCTGCTGCTGCTATGGTGGACCAGCCCCAAGGCCCTCAAAGACCTGCTGCTGAAGGCCTGAAGCCCCTGCCAGAGGGAGGAAGAGGCAAGGAAAGGAGAAGGGGGAGAGGAAACAGTACTCCATTTCCGAGGACCATGAGCAGGAGGTGCTGGAATGGCTGAGGGAGAACGAGTACCTGTGGAGGAAGGGCCACAGGCTCTATCGCGACACCAAGCGGAAGCAGGCAGCGTGGAGAGAGAAGGTGGAGAGCCTGAGCTACACTTCAGATGTCCTCCTGGGGTGGTGGAAGTATATGTACACCTGGTATGGCAAGCTGCACCTGAAGAGATCCGGGCAGGCCTCTGTCAAGCTCACTGACCGGGAGGCCTATGTCATGGCCAGGTGAAGCTTCCTGGAGGGTGAGATCCGCCACCGAGGAGCAGCCCCTCTGTCAACCCTCTCCCTCAGACAGCCCACAGAGAGCCACTCCTCTTCCAGCCAGGAGACAGCTACTGTGTCCAGGCAGGTATCTTTGGAGGGCCCCACGACAGAGACCTCCCCAACAGCTGCACCCCCTGTGCCGGAGGACATGGAGGATCCCCTGTCTCAGATGGAGCAAGAAGAAGCAGCAACCAGAGACCAACCCACCCCCACCCCCAGCTCCACCTCCACAGAAAGCAGGCAGAGAGGCAGACCGGAGGGACAGAGCCACACTGTCCTCTTGGAGATGAGGGACACAATCAAAGCCAGCGTAGATCTCCTTTCCCAGCTGGTCCACTTCGACATACCATCGTCTAACCGCAAGTCCTTCATCACGTACATGAGCCAGACCCTCATGGACATGCCCGAGGCCCAGTACCAGGCAATGAAGGAGAGGGATCACAGCTCTTCTCCACCACTCTCCAGGCCCAACTGAACCTGCTCCTACCCACTCCAGGTCTGCTCCTCCACCCCAGGCAATGTCACAGCCCACGACTACCAGGACTTCCCACAGCAGAGGCAGCCCTTCCCAGTCCACACCCAGGTTATTCGGACACCACAGATGCCACAGACGCCTAAGCTGACCCAACTGCAGACCAGACAGCCCCAATACACTCCTCCTTCCTCCACCCCACAGCCAAGCCCTTCCTCAGAACATCTGTCATCAATGTTGGACCTCACATCCCAGGTCCTTGAGAAAGTGCCTCTCAACCTCACGGGCCTGAGTCAGCTCTCTGAGAGCTTCCTGCACACACCATCTCCTGTTCTACTCTCGGGGCCAGGCACCCCAAAGGCGCCTCAGACCAGCACTCCAGCAACAGCCACCTCCACAGTCCCTGGCCCCTTTACATCTGAGGCCATGGTCACGCCTCAGAGTGACTGAAAAGAGTGCTAGAGACTGAGTTGTTATCTGTTCACCTTATCTTTGCTTAAAGACACTTTACTTGGATCATTTTGCTTTTTAATAAAGTCATACAGTTTGTTATTAATAAAGGTTATCTTTGCTTCACACACTTGGTTCATTTTTTTTACTTAATAAAGTGTTGGGGAAAACTTTGAAAAAAGGGTTAAGCCTTTACTTGCTTGTGGGATTGGTAAGGATAGCTGTGGGATGGACAGCTGTGGGATGGGTAAGGATAGCTGTGGGATGGGTAAGGATAGCTCTGGGATGGATAGCTGTGGGATGAGTAATGATAGCTGTGGGATAAGGACAGCTGTGGGATAGATAAACCTCCAGTGCAAGCATAGTGGGACTGTATGGTCCACTCTCCCAGCTGCCACACATATGGCCCTTTATTATCAATAACAATTTAATCATTGATCCACACATTTCAACATAAACAAAACTCTTTATTAATGCCCTATTAATTGTAAGGCCACTCAACATACATGGCACAATCTCATCAGTGTGATGAGACAGGCTGAAGGAAGCATCCATTAAGCATCTACCATCCTGTCTTGCCACTCCACTGCTCCAGCTGGGGAGTTGCACCCGTGTTTCAGGAGGTTACGCTGCTTCTTCCCTCCACGTGAAGCTCTGTTGGGGCCTTGCACATCCTCAGTGTCTATCAGGTTTCGCCCTTGCCTCCATTCCCCAGGCTCCATGTCCCCATTGCCTTGTTGGAGGTCCACGAGCCTGTTCTGCAAGACTGGGTAGCGGGTGTGCATGAGATTGTGCAGGATGCAGCAAGCTTGCACGATGCTCCTCACGGTCTCTGGGTGATGCTGCATGGTGGTGAGAAGTACCTGTAACCTGTTGGCCAGGATGTCAAAGGCGTTCTCCACCACCCGCCTTGCCCTGGACAGCCTGTAGTTGAAGATCCTCTCTTCACGGGTGAGATATCTTGAAGTGTAGGGCTTCATGAGGTAGGTTCTGAGGGAGAAGGCGTCATCACCCACGATGAAGTAGGGCACATCTTGTGTGTCATTGGGTAGGGAGTCTGGATCTGGGAAACCTATGATGAGGTTGTGTTCCAGCCCACCCTTGAGGTCACTGGCGTTGTATATCTGGGCATCTGGACATGATCCGTTGCCTGAAGCATCGATGTACATGAACTTGTAGTCAGCATCAACCATGGCAAAAAGGATGATGCTGAAGAAGCCCTTGTAGTTGAAATAATTGGACCCTGTGTTGGGTGGAGCTTTGCAAGCCATGTGCTTCCCATCTATGGCTCCAACGGTGTGGGGAAAGTTCTTCCTCTGATACCACAGCTCTGCAACTTTCCTCCAGCCTTCTTTAGTGGTGGGGCACTGGAGGAGCTCCTCCAGGTATTCTTCGATGATGGCCTGCACCACTTCTCTGACCACAATGCTGATGGTGTTGTGTGGCACCCTCCAGGCATACTGCATGTTTCTGTACATGGTCCCAGAGGCCAGGTGGTACAGAATCAGTGCCACCTTCAGTCCAGGTTCCAGGCTGGGACAGAAGTTGGTGCTTGGCTTGGTCAACCTGGGTCTCAAATCCTCCACAACTTTGTCAAACATGGCTGGTGGCGTCCTCATGAAGTGCTGGAATGCACAAGGGTCTTCATTCCTCAGCTCCACCATCACCTTGTCATAGAGTCCAAACTCTGCTTTTCTCCCAATCCATCGTCGGACCCAGACATTTCTTGGACGTCTCCTTCTCTTTGCGTAGAAAAGGTGAAACAGTCTGAAGATGGCTTGGTTCTGGTGTTGAATGATGGCGGCTACCAAAAGGAGTGTGCGATGATCCATGGTGGAGATCAATGGATGATGTGGAAGAGCAAGAGCAAGGCTGAAGAGGTCTGCACACCAGGGCTGCTGGACTGAAAGTGAGATCCAGGTGATTTCCTCCCCCTTTTGAAAGGAAATGTTGGTTTTCCACTAGGTGTCCTTCCACATACTCTAGGCATCTTTCAGACATCCTAAATATTCGAGATATGTCCCATATACGAACGTTTTGTCCGTTTTAATACTTTATATACGAGATGCATCCACTTTCATCCTTTCTATGTCCGTGCTACTAACGCTGTGTGGATGTTCTGTGTATCTTTCACTTCCTCCCTCTTTCCGCTTTCCACTGGAGTGGATGTGAGTTGCGTGGATGTCCAGAGGATGCCGAGAGGATACATCGGACGTGTAACGGATGACAACGGACGTAGAACGTTTGTTGCCCGTATGTGTCGCGGATGTAGATCGTACACGGCGGAAAGTTCATCCGCTCAAAAAGTTTTGTGCAGCTCAAAACTTTTTGAGCGGATGAAATAGCAGTAGACGGATGTTTGATGGATAGAGCATATGAAAGACATACACAGTGAGTACACAACGGATGCATCGTGTTTTCCAACGGATGGCAAGCTTTTTTGTCCATTTTACATCCTCTTTGCATCTGTTGGTTCATTGTGACAGGGGCTTTACAGAGTCAGCATATTGCCCCCAACAATTTGGGTTTTCATTTTCCACACGTGTTAAGCCTGGGTTCCCCAACCAGGGTTAGGTAGACAAGCTAAACAGAATGTGCAGCGTTAGTCAGATAGGCACACAGATAAATGAGTGAGCTAAGCTTGTATGTTTATTACCATACAGTAAAAATAACAGATACGCTTGTGCTATCAAGAATATATTTTATTCCAGTATAAGTTTATAGCATAGTCAAAAACAGTCCAATATTCATTTACCATGTAGTCAGTCCATTCAGGGATATTCAGTTAGCAAAGTCCATGTAGAATATCCTATTGTCAGTTCACATAAATCAGTCCGTTGTTGTCTCTCCCGTTCGAGCAATGCAGTCTTGCTTCCAAGCAGTAATCAGGGATCATCAAAGCCAGAGAGAGAGAGAGCAAGCTGTAGCCTTGCTACTTTTATATGGTTTTCATAACCACACCCACAGTTGCTATTTTACAGTTAAAGCTGCATACACTAACTATGATTCATAGTTTAGTATTTCACCTAAACCAGTTAGGGTGAACAATGTTATCCCTAACAATGGCCTGCACCACTTCTCTGACCACTTTGCTGATGGTGTTGTGTGGCACCTTCTAGGCATACTGCATGTTTCTGTATGTGGTTCCAGAGGTCAGGTGGCGCAGAGTCAGTGCCACCTTCAGTCCAGGGTCCAGGCTGGGATGGAAGTTGGTGCTCAGCTTGGTCAACCTGGGTCTCAGATGCTCCACAATTTTGTCAAAAATGGCTGGTGGCATCCTCAAGAAGTGCTGCAGTGCACGAGTGTCTTCATTCCTCAGCTCCACCATCAGCTTGTCATACAGTCCAAACTCCACTCTTCTCCCGATCCATCGTCGGACCCACACAGCTCTTGGACGTCTCCTTCTTCTTGTTGGGTAGAAAAGGTGAAACAGTCTGAACATGGCTTGGTTCTGATGTTGAATGATGGCGGCTACCAAAAGGAGTGTGCGATGATCCATGGTGGACATCAATGGATGATGTGGAAGAGCAAGACCAAGGGTGAAGAGGTCTGCACACCACGGCTGCTGGACTGATAGTGAGATCCAGGTGATTTCCTCCCCCTTTTTATAGGAAATATCGGTTTTCCACTAGGTGTCCTTCCACATACTCTAGGCATACTCCAAACTTCCTAAATATCCAAGATACATCCCATATACAAACATTTTGTCCGTTTTAATGCTTTATATACAAGATGCATCCGCTTACATCCTTTCTATTTCCGTGCTACTAACGCTGTGTGGACATTCCATGTACCTTTCGCTTCTTCCCTCTTTCCGCTTTCAGCTGCAGCGGATTTGAGTTGAGGGGATATCCAGAGGATGCCGAAAGGATACAGCAGATGTTTAATGGATGACAACGGACGTAGAACGTTTGTTGCCCGTATGTGTCGCGGATGTACATCATACGCGGTGGAAAGTTCATCCGCTCAAAAAGTTTTATGCAGCTCAAAACTTTTTGAGCAGATGAAATAGCAGTAGACGGATGTTTGATGGATACAGCGTATGAAAGATGTACGCAGTGAGTACACAACGGATGCATTGCGTTTTCAAATGGATGGCAAGCTTTTTTGTCCGTTTTACATCCTCTTTGCATCCGTTGGTGCAGTGGGACATGGGCTTAAAAGATTCAAGGTCCATCTCACCCCTGAAAGGACCTAATGTAAAAGACTGCAACAGCGACACTATCAAAGCCAACCTCTTTAACACATTCTTTGGCTCAGTATTTGTAAACAGCAATGGATCATGCCCAGTATTTCCTCGTTGAACCACAGAGAACTACAATGATGTAATACATATCGATTTTCCAGAAAACAGTGTTGAAAAGGCACTACGCAATTAAAACCATCTCTATCTATTGGACTGGATGGAATATGTGCCTACTTCTTTAAAAAAGCTATCTACTGCCACAGCTGAACCTCTAAGCATAATTTTTGAAAAATCTTTCAGGACCAGCTCCTTACCATGGTAACAAGCCATGGTCATCCCCATTTTTCAAAAAGGGAGACCCCAGCTTATTTGAAAATTACAGACCAATCTCTTTATGCTGCATCACCTGTAAAGTCATGGAATCAATTATTAATTAATCCATCATCCTCCACTTAGAAATAAACAACCTATTCTCTCATAAACAATTTGGTTTTAGGAAAAAAACTATCATGTAATCTGCAACTCTTACACTGCAAAAACACATAAACTACACAATTCGATCAGGACAAAGCAATAGACGCAATCTACATAGACTTCTGTGAAGCCTTTGATTCAGTGGTGCACGACAAACTAATCCTAAAACTAAAATCTTATGGTATCTCTGGACAACTGCATAACTGGATAGAAGCATTCCTGTCAAACAGACAACAAATGGTCAAAATTGAGAGTGTCCTATCAAATTCTATACCTGTCAACAGTGGTGCCTCCCAAGGCAGTGTTCTAGGACCAACTCTTTTCATACTCTATACAAATGACTTCTGTGATCATATCAAGAGCAACTGCGTTCTCTTCGCTGATGATGTAAAACTGTTCAACACCACAGACAACACTGCTACCCTTCAAAAAGACCTTGATTATGTATCAGAATGGTCAAACAAATGGCTACTTCAAATCTCAACAAATAAATGCTCTGTCCTACATATTGGCAAAAAAAATCAGAAAATAAAATACAGGCTGAATAGTCAAGACCTTGTTGATGATCCAAGCTCTGTTAAGGATCTTGGAGTACTCATCTCAAATGACCGAAGTGCTAAATCTCATTGTAACTACATAGCTGAAAAGGCGTTAAGAGTTGTTAACCTAATCTTACATAGCTTTTTCTCTGGTAATATTACACTTATAACTAGAGCATACAAAACATTTGCTAGACCAATACTCTAATATAGCAAATCAGTCTGGAACCTGCATTACATTTCTGATATTAATACAGTTGAGCAAGTCCAGAAATATTTCACAAGAAGAATTCTCCACTCCTCTACTCATTGTAGGTGCCACCAGGCTCGAAATTCTAGACCTAGAAAATCTAGAACTATGCTGCCTTCGGTCCAATCTAAGCATGGCATATAAAATCATACATTGCAATGTCCTGCCTGTCAATGAATACTTCAGGTTCAACCATAACAACACAAAAGCAAGCAATAGATATAAACTCAAGGTTAATCGCACCAAACTTGATTGCAGGAAATACAACTTCAACAACAGAGTGGTCAATGTCTGGAATACTCTACCTGACTCTGTGGTTTCTTTCCCAAAGTTTAACCTGAGGCTGTCTACTATTGACCTCACCCCTTTCCTAAGAGGTCTGTAGGGAGCGTGCATAAGTGCACCAACTTGCCTACTGTCCCTGTCCTATTGTTTCTTTTTTATATTTTTTTTAATTTTTCTTATATGTATCCACATATTCATAACTATGTTTTTACTTATACCTATTATCTTGTAAGCAATTGACAAATAAAAAATAAAATAATAAATAAATAAATAAATAAATATAAGGTGTATAAAATCTCTTAAATTTTTGTTTTACTCATTGCTGCCACTGACAGGGAACAGAGGCAAAATATAAGGATCAGGAATGGAAGCATAAACAAAATATCTATACTAAAATACCATAGTTTTCAGCTGAGTACCAATCTCTCTCCCTCCAGCCTTCCTTCACTCCTTCTCCACTTCTAAATAAATAAATAATGAGGCTTATCATCACCCAGTGTTCTAATTGCATATTTGAGATGAAACAGATCTTGAGTGGTCTGTTCTGACTTTCTTTTCTGTCCTGTGAATCTGTAGTGTTGGCAGAGAGCTAACTTTTGGTCCAAATAAGTCCTTTATAGCCAGGAGATAAGCAGTGGTGATTCAGCCAAGGCTATAGTTGCTTCTGCAGCAAAAAGAATTTCCCATTTGCAAACAAACCTCACAAACAGAACAAAAGAAAGCTATATTATAGGGAAATTCCACATACCTAGTGAAGCACACACATAATTGAGAAAGGAGGAACCAACTCATTCCGCTAGTGAATTGAAGTACTCAGTCTATGATCTGAAAGAAAGAAACCTGAATCAGTATGCAAATATGTGTCTGCCTTGTGATGGAATGTCAACATATGGTTCCGAAAACTGGGTAGATGAGTGTACAAATATTATTTCACTAATCCCATTAGTTCAGCTATCGTATAAAATGATACAATTTGTGATCTACTCAGAAAACTACCATCACAGAAATATTCATAAGATAAGTTAAACAAAAACAAAAAGCCCCAAGATAGCAGCTGTAACTGTATAACAGAAGACCTCCTCCCTTTTTTGTGAATGAGGCCTGTAAAGGAATCAGAACTTTATACAAAGGGGTGCATTCATTTGTGCAGTCACTGCTGCCATCTTGACTTTTTGGATGCTCTCTTCTTAGACATCTTTGAACCATGACTAGTTTGTTCAATAAGTACTGTATAGGAATCTCATCTACATAGGAGATTTAATATGATAGATAGAATAGCTTCACTTCTAGGAGCTTATACACAGTTTACCCTTCTGATAAGTAAACTTTGTATGCACAAATTTAAAAAAACCAATCTTTTGGTAGAATAGAAAGAATTTAATTCTGTTTGTACCAGAATCTTTTCAGAAAGCTTATTCTGATATGACCCCTCACCACAGAACTCAACACTATGGCAGACAGAATATGCCCCGGCTCCTATTTTATGACCTTAAACAACAGAGGGTATGTTACCATTCCTATATTCAGAAAATGTATCTCAATAAGAATATTTCTGTTATTGGTAAAAAAAAATTCTACCCAGAGGATTCTCTCTACACATTTCCAACCTTGTCTATATGCAAAGTTGTCCAGAATGTCTTCCTAAAATATAATGAACCAAAAAAAGCAGTTCTGCTTATATTGGAGATATAATATGTTGTGATTCAAATGTCAGCAAGATTAGTTCTTTGGGGTATAGTTAAATAATATTTTTCCATACTGTTAGAGTCCAAACAAACTCTGAAATAGAATACTAAAATATTCCAATGATATTACTAATAATGGGCCAACTCCAAAGGTTTTAGAATGAATATGAGTTTAATTTGGATAAATATCTCAAGATTAAAGTCCTTACTCAAAGCTTATTAAAATAAGTTAGAACTCACCTATCAGCACATATCTCACAACCCAAAATCTGTCTTGTAGGGCATCCAATACTTCTCATTATTATTTTGTACTGTCTTGGCCTTTCCATGTTCATGTCTCACCCTTTTGGCACTTCTGCTCCTGTCTAGGTATTTTGACTTCCCTTGACTTCTAACCCAGCTGGAAATGCAAAGTGTCCAGAGGCATGCTGAAAAACATCTAAAAATATTTACTTCAATGGCTCCTTCAGAGCTAAATGTCAAAATATCAAGTTGGCAATTTTAATGCAAGGGAATATCATTGTCCCCATTTTTTGGAACTTGATTTCAGCCATTTCAAGCCACTTTCCACAGAAAAGTCAGGAAGCATAAGAGAATTGTGATCATGGAGAATATCTGCTGGACAAGTTTACTTGTATATGCAATCATTTATGATGGGGGAGGGGACAGCAAAAAAAATAGGTCAGCCATTCCTCTGTCATTTTGTTTGTTTCTTGGGTCTAATTATTAGATTGATCTTTCCTTGCCAGAAGTGCTTTTTTTTTTCTTTAGCTGGCTAAAATGCAGCCATAATTTCACATTCAGCCTATCTGATAAGTTTCTAAGGAAATCTAAAGCATGTCTCTCTGATTCATTGTGGGTAGGAATGACTCGTGTGCTATCTCAGAGTGAGATAGGAATGAACTCTTTCCAATAGAACTTCAGATGATAGTTAAAGAAAATATCCAGATTTCAAATTGTTCCCTTTAATAACATTTTCAAAACCAGCTATTTGCTTCCCTCATTGTTCAAATATGAACCCCAGGAAGAAAGCCCACACTTCTTAACTTAAAACTTCTCTGTCAGGCTGACATATTGCTTCTTCAGCCCCTCTTTGCAGGAGATTCTCTGATTGCCGCCACTTGTCACTTCCCCACTTCAGGACACAGGCAGGAATGTTTTCTTTTGCAGAATTGATATATCAGATAACTATGATTCCTCCAAAATGTTTTTCTGGGTTTCTAGCTTTTATGACACATCAACTTCTGCAGGACTATTGCCCTCCTGGCTGTTGCTCATCTCAAGCTTACTCAGTTTTGAATCACCAATATTCAAAAGAAGTCATGATTCAAATGAAAAACCTGAGCAAGCAAACTGGTTTGGCTTTCAAATGCATGGAAACTTCATTTTGAAGCCAAAGGCGATTGTTCTACTCTGGACATAATTTTACTTGGATCATGGTATATATATAATCTAATTTTATTTTAGTTCACTTTCATTCAGACACATCACTATAAAGGAGGATTAAGTTTCTCATTCTTGCTGCTGTGCACTAAAATGGATGATTAATCACAATCATTAATAGCAAAAAAGTATTTGTCTGGACACTAGCCTTAACACCAACTCAACATCAAGGTAATATCAACATAATTGCCCAAGTTAATTACTGGCAAAAGCATATGCTTTTTCTGGGAACACCACTGGGAGCACATTTAAACATAAAGTTCCTTTTAACTCAAGCTTGATTCCTGGTAATTTATAAGAGTATATCCATGCAATTTCTTTGTCTGATACTTTTATAATGAAATCAGAAGTTCACAGTCTTGGGCCTCTTTCTCCCACCTTCATAATGCAACAGGCTAGAAGCCAAAATCTCAAAGGTGGGAAGAACAGTTTTCATTTGTATCTTGTTTGGATTGTAAATTAATCTTTTTGTTGTGAAGTCCTGAGAAAGAGCCCTATATGAACTTATCCAGGGAAGCCATTGCCAACCGGTGGCTTTTCAGCTGTAGAGACTGAATGGAGAACAGGCAGGGATCAGCGAAGTTCCAGGGTACCCTGTTTTTTGGCTCAGCTGATGAGCCAAAAGGTTCATTTGAAAGGTTCAGCCTTAGGTCCTGAAGATGCAGTAGCTCAGCCAAAGGAAAGGCTGAAGAATAGCAACTTGTTTTTTGTTGTCTATGTTGTGATTATTGCTTGGGGACAAAGCAAAAGATGGCTGGGCTTTCATTTCTCTTCTGCTCCCCCAAATGCACCTTCAAGTTAGACTACTTTTTCCTTTTATTAAAAGCAGGAATTAAAATAGTTCAATTTTTTCCCTCTTGTCCATCACCATCTTGCCCTCATTTCCAACCAGTAATTGGGCTAATAATTTCCATTCCCATTTTTCTCTTATTCTGAATTCAACCAAAGAATCATTTTTTTGTTATTTCTGACATTTTTACATCGCAAACTTTAGTTCATGCTGAGCCTTTGCCTTTTTGACCTCATCCTTGCAGGTTCAGATTGTTTCTTGATATTCTGCTTTTCTTATAGGACCCTCTTTCCGTTTTTTAAAACTTAGCTTGTTTGTTTGTTTGTTTATCAGAAAGCTCTGAGAGCAATTATGCTGGACTCATGTTTAGTCTTTGGTATTGTTTATGTTTGGACTTTAATTACCAGTAACTTGTTTTTTTGGAATTTCTCAGCTCTCCTGAACTGTTTTTTTTCCTTCAGGATTTCCATCCATGGAATCCTTCCTACATTTACTTTTAGTTTGTGAAGTCAGTTCTCTTGAAATCTGAAACACTGCTGTGTCTACCTTCAGTTGGTAAACTCTAGGATTATATGGTCCCTCTCTCCCAAGGTCCCTATCACTTCCACTTTTTAGACTGCTTCTTCTCTGTAAGTGTTAAGTCCAATATACCTGAACCCCAAGTACCTTTTTCCATCAATGAAGTTATTTGCATTTATATATTTTAAAAAACTGGTTTAGATCTCCCATCTGCTACAGAGATTTTTATTGTTGGGTACTTGAAATCCCAATATCACAGTTGTGTATTGCTTGGATAACTTGACCATCTGATTTGCAGATGGCCAAGTTATTCTTTTAATTTTTTTATGCTTAGTGGTTGGCCTACAATGCACATCCACAAAGATGTCATTGTAGTTTCTTTTTCTCTTAATAAACATTGACTACTTCCTGGACCAGTTTTGAGGATTAAGGGAACTGTTCTTTTAAGTGGTTCTCCTCCTTTGTCCATAGTTGGTTCAAACTTTGTGGGGAGAGAGAGATTTAACTCAAACTTGCATAGGTTATGTCTGAAGGCTCAGGTCTCTTGCCACTCTATTTTAATAACTTCAGGAAACTGTTGAGTGAGATCATTCAATGGCACAGGATGTGGTATTATCAGCATACCAATTTTGTATCTTTTCCCTGGCCAGTTGGGTGATGCCATTCAGGTAATAGCCTGAATGAGAAGAAACCAGCTCCAACTCAACTCTGGATAGATGACACCTGGTGTGGTCTTATCTTTTACACTTAATGGTGTAGTACTTCCTTAGACAAAGTTGATATGCAGTTTGGGTTTACAGTTCCAGTTCAAGGGGCAGATGGCAGCCACAGCTAGAGGGCTTTTGCACAGATTAATCTTGTATGCTAAATGCACCAATTTCTACAACAGGAGGCTTTGCCAACAATCACTTGTATCCTGATCACTACTCAGTGGGATAACTGCAACAGATTTTTTCTGTAGCTGTTCTTGTTCTGTGAAATATCCTCCATCCTGAAATCTGCAACCTTTCCAAAGCCCATGTCACACTGCACCAACGGATGGTAAGAGGATGTAAAATGGAGAGAAACACTTGCCATCCGGTGGTTAATGCGATTCATCCATTCTGTACTCACTGCCTCCATTTTTCATCATCTCTATCCATCCAGCATCCATCGACTGAGGTTCCATCTTCTCAAAAAGTTTTGAGTTGCTCAAAACTTTTTAAGCGGAAAATGTATCCAACGCATCTGTTCTGCATCCGCAACGCATACGGGGAACATCCGTTCTACATCCGTTGTCATCTGTTATGCATCCGCTATATCTGCTAGGCATCTGCTGCACATCCACGCAATTCAAATCCGCTCCAGCGGAAAATGGACACAGGGAGGAAGCGAAACGGACGCGGAACAGACACACAGCGTTAGTAGCACGGACGGAGAAAGGATGAAAGTGGATGCAGCTCGCAAAGAAAGCATTGAAAACGGAAAAAACGTTCACAGAGGGGACCTATCTCAGATATTAAGGATGTCTAGATGATGCCGAGAGGATGCAAAAGGACACATAGTGGAAAACCTATATTGCCTATAAAAAGGGGGAGGAACTCACCTGGATCACACTTTCAGTCCAGCAGCCCTGCTGTGCAGACCTCTGCACCCTTCATCTGGCTCTTGCTCTCCCAAAGCATCCATTGATGTCCACCATGGATCGTAACACAGTCCTTTTGGTCGCCACCATTGTTCTGCAACAGTGTGAAGCCATCTACAGGCTCTTTCAACTGTTCTATGGGAAGAAAAGTGTCTGGGTCCGAAGATGGATCGGGAGAAGAGCAGAGTATGGACTGTACAACAAGCTGATGGTGGAGCTCAGGAACGAAGACCCTGGTGCATTCCAGAACTTCATGAGGATGCCTCCAGCCATGTTTGATGAAGTTGTGGAGTGGCTGAGACCCCGGTTGACCAAGCAGAGCACCAACTTCCGGCCCAGCCTGGACCCTGGGCTCAAGGTAGCACTCACTCTGCGCCACCTGGCCTCAGGGACCACATACAGGAGCATGCAGTACGGCTGGAGGGTGCCACCCAACACCATCAGCATTGTGGTCAGAGAAGTGGTGCAGGCCATCATCAAAGAATACCTGGAGGAGCTCCTCCAGTGCCCCTCCACTGAAGAAGGCTGGAAGAAAGTTGCAGAGCAGTGGTATCAGAAGTGGAACTTCCCCCACACCGTTGGAGCCATAGATGGCAAGCACGTGGCCTGCAAAGCTCCAGCCAAGTTGGGGTCCACTTATTTCAACTACAAGGGCTTCTTCAGCATCATCCTCTTCGCCATGGTCAATGCTGACTACAAGTTCATCTACATCGATGCTTCAGGCAACAGGTCAGCTTCAGATGCCCAGCTATACAATGCCATCATGGGCTTCCCAGATCCAGACCCCCTGCTCAACGACACGCAAGATGTGCCCTACTTCATCATGGGGGATGATGCCTTCTCCCTCAGAATCTACCTCATGAAGCCCTCCACTTCCAGACTCCTCACCCGTGAAGAGAGGATCTTCAACTACAGGCTGTCCAGGGCAAGGCGGGTGGTGGAGAACGCCTTTGGCATCCTGGCCAACAGGTTCCAGGTACTTCTCACCACCATGCAGCATCGCCAACAGACCGTGAGGAGGATCGTGGAAGCTTGCTGCATCCTGCACAATCTCATGCGCACCCGCTACCCAGTTTTGCAGAACAGGCTCGTGGACCTCCAACAAGGCAATGGGGACATGGAACCTGGTGAATGGAGGCAAGGGGGAAACCTGATAGACACTGTGGATGTGCAAGGCCCCAACAGAGCTTCACGTGAAGGGAAGAAGCAGCGCAACCTCCTGAGACACTGGTGTAACTCCCCAGAGGGAGCAGTGGAGTGGCAAGACAGGATGGTAGATCCTTAGTGGACGCTTCCTTCAGCCTGTCTAATCACACTGATGAGATTGTGGCATGTATGTTGAGTGGCCCTACAATGAACAGGGCATTTAATAAATAGTTGTGTTCATGTTGAAATGTGTTGATGAATGATTAAATTATTATTGATAATAAAGGGCCATAGGTGTGGCACCTGGGAGGGTGGACCATACAGTCCCACTATGCTTGCACTGGAGGTTTATCTATCCCACTGCTATCCTTACCCATCCCACAGCTATTACCCATCCCTTACCCATACCACCAAGACTCTATTTAATAAAAGAAATGAAGCAAGTGTGTGAAGCAAAGATAATCTTTATTAATAACAAGCTGTAAAAGAAAAATGACCCAAGTGTCCCAAGCAAAGATAAAGATAAAGTCAACAGGTAGACACCCAGTCTCTGGTACTCTTCTTGGTCACTCTGAGGCATGCCCAGTCTCAGGGGTGAAGGGTCCAGGTGCTGTGGAGGTGGCTGCTGCTGGAGTGCTGGTCTGAAGCGCCACTGGGGTGTCTGTCCCCGAGAGGACAACAGAGGACGGTGTGTTGAGGAAGCTCTCAGACAGCTGGCTCAGCCCCGTGATGTTGAGAGCCCCTTCCTCCATGACATGGGGTGTCAGCCCCAATACCAATGACAGATGTACTGAGGCCGGGCTTGGCTGGGGGTGGAGGAAGGAACAGTGTAGTGGGGCTGTCTGGTCTGCACTGGGTGAGGACTGGCGTCGGTGGCATCGGTGGCGTGGGTGGCATCTGTGGCGTGGGTGGCATCGGTGGCATGGGTGGCATCGGTGGCATCAGTGGCACCGGTGGCATCCGATGTACCTGTGCCTGGACTGGGAAGGGCTGCCTGTGCTGCTGGACCTCCTGGTAGCCGTAGCTTTGGTAGGTGAGGGCCTGTGGAAAGCCTTGGAAGGGCAGTGACATCACCTGGGGTGGAGGAGCAGGCCTGGACTGGGTGGGAGCAGGTTCATCTTGGTCTGGAGGGTTATGAAGAAAATTGGTGATCCTGTCCTTCACCACCTGGTACTGAGGTTCCGACATGTTCATGAGGGTCTGGTTGACATAGGTGAGGAAGGGCTTGCGGTTGGAGGATGGGGCGCCGGTGTGTACCAGCTGAGAGAGGAGATCTACGCTGCTCCTGATGGTGTCCCTGATCTCCAGCAGTACAGTGTGGCTCTGCCCCTCCGGTCTGCCTCTCTGCCTTTCTGTGGAGGTGGAGCTGGGGGTGGATGCGGGTTAGGCTGTGGTGGAAGTGCCCTCTCCTTGCTCCCACTGCGTCAGGGGGTCCTTCACGCGCTCCGCCATGGGTAGTACAGCTGTCGGGGGGGTCTCCATCATGGGACGCTCCACAGATACCTGCCTGGACACAGGAGCTGACTCTTGGCCAGAAGAGGACTGGCTCTCAGCAGGCTGCCTGAGAGAGAGGGTTGTGAGAGGGGCTGCTCCTCGGTGGTGGATCTCACCCTCCAGGAAGCTGCACTTGGGCATGACATAGGTCTCTCTGTCTGTCAGCTTGACTGTGGCCTGGCCAGATTTCTTGAGGTGCAGCTTCCCGTACCAGGTGTGCATGTGCTTCCACCAGCCGAGGAGCACCTCCAAAGTGTAGCCCAGGCTCTCCGCTTTCTCTCTCCAAGCAGCCTGCTTCCTTTTGGTGTCTCGATAGAGCCTGTGTCCCTTCCGCCATAGATACTTGTTCTCCCTCAGCCACTCCAGCACCTCCTCCTCATGTTCCTCTTCTATGGTGTATTGCCTCCTCTCCCGTTCACGCGTCTGCCTCTTCCTCCCTTTGGCAGGGCCATATGGGCCCTCATCAGAGGGGCTTCGAGGTTGTAGAGGCTGCTCCTCCACACCACCACCACCAGCAGCAGCAGCAGCAACAACAGTAGCAGCAAAAACAGGACCAGCAGGACCAGCAGCACCACCAGCAGCAGCAGGACCAGGAGCACCAGCAGGACCAGCAGGACCAGGAGCACCAGCAGGACCAGAAGCACCAGCAGGACCAGGATCATCAGTAGGACCAGGAGCACCAGCAGGACCAGCAGGACCACAAGCAGTGCCAGCAGAGTAAGCACCAGCAGGACCAGCAGGACCAGGACCAGAGCCAGCAGAGTAAACACCAGAAGAAGCACCAGCACCAGGAGCAGCGCCAGCAGAGTAAGCACCAGCAGAAGCACCAACACCAGGAGCAGTGCCAGCAGAGTAAGCACCAGCAGAAGCACCACCACCAGAAGCAGCATCAGCAGAAGCACCACCAGCAGAAGCAGCATCAGCAGAGTAAGCACCAGCAGAAGCACCACCACCAGAAGCAGCATCAGCAGAAGCCCCAGCACCAGAAGATCGAGCCTGGGCAGCAGAAGCCCCAGCAGAAGCAGAGTCAGGGCCAGGGGGTGGGAGGGTGGCCCTGTCCCTCTTGCCAGGGTTGGCAGCAGATGGCAGAGGCTTTCGTTTCTTCACCATGGTTGTTGGGTTGCTGACGGGCTGGCTGGCTGGCTGGCAAGCTGTGTCTGGAAGCAGGTCTTTCCTCTGAATGGTGACCTGCTTGGGAGCTGCTTCCCTTTATATCCACGGGGCTGACACAATGCTTCCTCCCCGCATGCACAGTGAACGCTAGGCATCCGCTAGGCATCCGCTAGGCTTCCGCTCTGCATCCGCTTCATCCGCTCGGCATCCACTCTGCATCCGCTTCATCCACTCAGCATCCGCTCTGCATCCTCTCTTTCTGTTCCGCGTCCACTTTGCTGTGCTCCCCCGGAAGGCTTGCAGATGTGCCATCCGCTTCCATCCACTTCCATCCGCTAGGCTTCCGTGGAGCATCCGCTTTCCATCCGCCCTACGTCCTCCCCCCGTCCGTTCCTTTCCGTGTTGTCCGCTCTGGTTATGCAAATTCGGGGCACTTTTGAGAGCGGATAACAACGGATGGAACATTTTTCTTGTCCGCTGTGTCCTTTTTACAAACATTTTGCATCCGTCGGCCAGTGTGACAGGGCCTTTAACTTCTAGAAAACTTTGAAGAGCTATTTTTTTACACCCAATGTTTGACTAAGGTTGGAGCCCAGTAATGATGATAGTAAGAGCTGGGGATTGTTTTTATTTAGCTTTAGTATTTTTACTCCTGTTTTTGTGGCACTTACCTCACCCCCAAATTATTTTATGAAAGATGGGTGGCCATATAAGTCTTTTTAAGAAATAAACTAGGTCTTAAATTCATTTTGGAAGGATGACCTATTGACCTTATGTCTGATCCCAACTTTTGCCCAAAGTTATTTAGATTTCCCCTCCCCTCCCCCCCCCAAAAAAAAGTTTAGGTCTCAAGGGGATGTGAAAATTAAAGATGACACCCTACTCCCCCACCCTACCAAACACTGGAGAAAAGTTACTCACTAAAACTTTTGACTTTATTATATTTTTAAATCAGATCTCTTTGCCTAAAATGTTAACTTGCCAGTGTCATATCTTCAGTGGAGACATCTTTGCTTGAGAATGAAATAGATGTTCACTTATATGTTCCAATGGACCAGCTTGTTTTTAGTAGCCCCAAACAAGAAACTAAACACACAGAGCCCCTGGAAATTACAAATCCAGAGTCAAACTTCAAATTAATAAGGAGAATGTGAGCATAATACCACATAGCCTCAAATATGCACACTGAGGAAGGGTCAAAGTCATATAGCTAATAGTTGTAGAACAGATTGCCTGCAGGGAATACTTCCTTAAGCTTAATCAAAGATAAGGAGTGAATAGTTCCTGAACAGCCCTTTTTTCATCAGATAGCTTCTGATGTCTACCAGTTTTGGTGGAGTTCTGAAGGCAGAAATTTTCAAACCAATAAACCTTTTTGAATCTAATTAGAAGGCAGATAAAGAAAAGAACACATTAGGGAATGTTAATCAAAGAAATTGATTTGCTTCTTGTTGCAGCCTAGGATTTAAGAGGAAATTTCACTGGCTTTGTAGCTATGTAAAGTAAATATACATTAGATGATGACAGGGAAACAGAATCACTGCCAAAACTAAAAGGAGTCTGGCAGAAGAGCAAAGCCCACAACACAGTCTATCATTATTTACCATTATACAAACTTTTTCATAGAGCACATGAGGGGGAGAAAACAAAAAAAAGGAGATGGGCACAGTAGATTCCTTCTGAAAGATGGAAAAGCTTCATTCCAGGGCAAATGTTCTTTAGACAAGAATATAGGTTCTTGAGTGACTTTTTCAACCTCATGGAAATCTAGCACCTGCTCCTTCCAATGGACTGTATCCCATGAGGACTTTTTGATGCTGATAACTGCAAAGAAACATATATACTACATATTTTTTACTGATAAGCATATGGTACAAAAGGTTTCTCATTTTTTTAAAAAAGTGGGTTTCTGCAGAACCAGAGTTTGCTACATCTGATCTTTTGTGGGTGGGGATAGGATTAAAAAGCTTTAATCCTGGAGACCAAAATATATCATAGCAGATAGCCAAGTGTACCCAATACACTGTATTTCCCTTGTATGATACACAGAATTATGGTTATATCTCATTATGCAGAAAAGAATGAAGCTTTTAGCATCTCACTGAAATCTAGTACAAAATTTAGCAATTCATAAACTAGCTTCTGGTCTCTCTGGATCCAGATTCACTCATATTCATTTATGTACTGTCCTTGATATGAAAAAAAAATTAAGCACAAGAAGCATTTCCTTTTGATGTTTAACATCAGAATAGGTTTGCACCATTTATGGTTCCTATATTACTAATCCTGCTTTTACTTTTGGGATTAGTAAAACTGATATCATTCATGATCATATGAAGTACATGGGGAACTAGTTCTTCCTTTAACTACCTTTGCTGAAGGAATCTTTCATATTCCATATCTTGTGACATTCTGTGGAGTATCCTTTCATATATTGCAGTAAGTCTATAGCAACTAGTGTCTCCCTAGCCTGTTGTTGCTATTTATCATATTTAGAAACCACCTATCTCCCTCAGAGCAATGTACAGGTTATATATCTGACCACAGTAGAAGCTCAAACCATAGAAAAAAACACAGAGTAAAATTAAGACCATTGGACTATTTGGCTTCCATCAGTATATTTGGATTATATTGACATAAAACAAAAGATTCATATCCCAGAATAATGACAACCTATCATGCTCACACCTTCTGTTTGCATGGATCAGGCACTGTGCATTCACTTGTGAGTGAAGCTTGCTTGCTTTTATAGAGTTGTTTACTTTTGTAAGCACTGTTGCAGCTCTTAGTGTTTAAGAAGCTCCAGCACTCCCGTGTCCACACTGGTGAATCTTTCCTTCTTGGACTTAATGACAAGACAAAAAGAAAAAGAAAAGCAGTGTTCTAAGTAAAAGAGAGGTGCATTTTTTAATTTTAAAAAAAATCAGCAACTCGTTGAGGACATCTTCATGGATAATCAATGTATATAGAGATATCTGGGGTCTAATCAGTCATGCAAATAGATCAGGATCTTATTTGCATATGAGATGGAGTGGTCTCACATATGAAGTATTTTTTCAGTACGAGCAGAATATGCACTGGGGTGGGCAGTGGTTAAGGCAAGAAACTTGGCTTGTGAACATATGGATTGAAGTCCAGTCTTAGCCATGATATTTCACTTGCTGATTTTTGGGCTACACTCACAATTCACAATCCAACTTTCCTCAGGATTGATGTTCTGGAAGTAGAATTAAGGAGGATCAAATACTCCTGCAAGTTACTTGAACCTCTGGAGAAAAGGACAGTGATGATTTTAATTAATTACAGTGGGGGGGAAGCTTTTAAACTCCCCATTAGTGGGTGGAAGATAAGGGTTTTTCAAAATGACCTACTGTCTGTTGTATATGAAAGTGCTTTGCTCAAATTGCTGGAAATAATATATATTGCTGCAGGGTTTTAGTTTTATGTTTCTCATCTATCTCTACACAACTATATATACTTAATTTTTAGTAAAACTAACTGTATCTCTTGACATAATGGGTCTGCAAGGCAGGAGGGTATAACCTGCTTTTAGAGTCAAGAAGGGAATGATCTGATCTACACAGTACTTATATTGTTCAGAAAAAAATGATTCATGGTTTTTTTTACAAAGGCCTAACTATTTCTGTTCTCCTGGGTAATTGTTCGCCTGAGAAAAAAGCCTCATTACCACACTTGAGAACATTCTTTCATTTTAGTGAACCAATATTAAATCCAGTAGCCCTTCCTGCTGCAATAGTTAGTTGTCTTCTGATTAATATACAACAGATTTCTTGACAGTGGTGGCCCACCTCTCTCTTTCTCTCTAAGCATGCAGAGAGAGAAAGAAAGAATCTTTTCTGTGGAGAGAATATGCTTTATGCCATCCCTCATAACCCTCTGCAATTTAAACAATACCATCCATTCAAAAGATGTAGGTGTCAGAGGTTTGAACAGAAACTGCACAATTAACAGAAAGACTTCATTTTAAGGGGGAAAATAGAGAATAGGATCTATTAATAGAGAATAGAAAATTGAATAGGATCTCTCCTGTTCCATCCGGAAAAGAAGCGCGAGAGACTGGGTTCCAACTAACAACTCTTTATTCGGTTAACAGCAACAGTAACGGAACATGGCTCAAGCCGCGGCAGCCCTTTTTATAGAGGCTTGCCTGCCGGCTTGTAGCCAATGACATTATTTTAATCTTGCCGCCTTTGAGCGGCTTCTTGGATTGGTTCCTAATGAACCAATCCACTACTGGCCTTTCTGCCAATCAGAAGTGACTACTTGGAACCTTCCAAGTCATACAGAACACCCCTCCCCCTTTAGTTCAGTCCTACGTGAGTGACATAGTCGCGCAGGTAGGTGGGGCCCTTTCTGGTCCAAGTTGACCTGCGCGGCTCATTCTCACCTAGGACTTCAAGCAGTTCAGTCGGGATCGTTGTCTCTCTGGCTCTTCTCCATGGAATCACCTGGAAGGGTGAGTCAGCACTGCCACTCTCGCCTGAGTTTCTTAGGCCGATCAAAGTGGTTCTGCCGCTCCCTCCCGGTTCAGCTGGGCTGGTTGAGCTGGCCTGGCTGGCACCTTCCAGGTCGGCTTCCCTTTCACCAGGGCTTCTTTCGATGGTTTCATCTAACCATAAGTGGTCTTTTTGGTTGGTTAGATTTTCTGGTTGTGATTTTAATGGTACATTTTCACACCCTTTTTTATGTATTTGTATTCCCCCCCCCTCCTTGGTTTTGTTTTCGTCGAAATTTATTATTTGTGGTTGCACGGTTGTTTTGCGCTCGATGTTGTGGGAACGTAGCTGGTCTATGTGCCGCTTCCACTCTCTTCGATCATCCATGGTTAGTTGGTAGGATCAAGGGCCTGTTACTTGTGTGATCATGGCTGGAAGCCAAAGAGGGTCGCCGGTAAAATTCTTTGCATAGACCAGGTCGCCAATTTCAAAAGTGCGGTATCAGCTGGAAGAGTCGGGGGGTTTCTCGCAAGTATAATTGGGGTGCAGCCTATCTAAATGGGATCTGAGTTTTCTCCTCATTAATAATTCTGCCGGCCTTTTGTTTGTTGTGCTACTGGGAGTGATGTGTTGTAGTGTAAACAAGCGGTTTAGCTTGTCTTGGACATCCCCATGGTCCATTTTCTCAAGGCCTTCTTTTGTGAACCTGACCATTCACTCAGCCCTACCATTCGCCGCTGGGTGGGCCGGCGAGGTTAGTGCATGGCGTATACCCAAAGAGGCTAAGTATTGTTCAAATTGTATTGCTATTGGTTGTGGCCCATTGATACTAACAAATCAGGTAACCCATGCTGTTAAGCCTGGGTTCCCCAACCAGGGTTAGGTAGACAAGCTAAACAGAATGTGCAGCGTTAGTCAGATAGGCACACAGATAAATGAGTGAGCTAAGCTTGTATGTTTATTAACATACAGTAAAAATAACAGATACGCTTGTGCTATCAAGAATATATTTTATTCCAGTATAAGTTTATGGCATAGTCAAATAACAGTCCAATAGTCATTTACCATGTAGTCAGTCCATTCAGGGATATTCAGTTAGCAAAGTCCACGTAGAATATCCTATGTCAGTTCACTTACAAAATCAGTCCTTTGTTGTCTCTCCCGTTCAAGCAATGCAGTCTTGATTCCAAGCAGTAATCAGGGATCATCAAAGCCAGAGAGAGAGCAAGCCGTAGACTTGCTACTTTTATATTGTTTTCATAGCCACTCCTTTAATTGCTATTTCACAGTTAAAGCTGCATACACACTAACATATACTAACTATGATTCATTGTTATTATTTCACCTAAACCAGTTAGGGTAAACAATGTTATCCCTAACACATGTGTTGCAAATAATTTGTTTAGCTGTTTTATAACAGCGTCAGTTGTTGTGGATGACATTAAGATGACTTCTAGCCAATTTGAATATGCATCCACAACTATTAAAAACGTATTGTCCCTAGTTGGTCCCGCAAAATTGATATGGATTTGAGACCAAGGGCCTTGTGGGGTCTCCCAGGCCCGTATGGGAGCTTGCAGTGGTGTGGGTCTAGCTCTCTGACACTTGTGGCATGTTGCAATGCAGCGTTCAATGTCCTTGTCTAGGCCAGACCACCACTCATCGCTTCTGGCCAGGCTTTTCATCTTGACTATGCCTGGGTGGCCCTCATGTAGCATGCCTAACACCTCTTCTTGTAGTTTGGATGGAATCACTACCCAATCTCCCCACAATAAACACCCCTTTTGTTTTGACAGTTCAGTTTGTCTAGTCCGGAAAGGTTTAAAGTTTTCAGTCTTTTGGCCTTCCAGCCAGCCTTTACCTACCCAAGTCAAAACACGGGTAGTCAATGAGTCTTTTGCCGTGGCCCTGGTGACATCATTCATAGTCAATGGGAGTTCAGGGCAGGTTTCTAGTTGTAGGGTGGCAGTGGCTGGAGCAGGGTTGTCCTCTATGATCAGTAATGGTGCTCGGCTTAATTCATCTGCATGGGCAATTTGTTTTCCAGGTCGATTTAGTAATGTATATGAATAGGCGGCCAGGAATTCTGAACACCTAGTCATCCATGGAGATAGAATGTTCGGTGTGGGTTTGTTCCCAGCCAAAATCCCCAGTAATGGTTTATGGTCAGTAACAATGGAGAATGTCCTACCGTATAGGTATTCATGAAAGCATTTTACTCCGGCGACGATTGCCAGGGCCTCTCTATCTAGTTGGCTGTAGTTACGTTCCGCTTTGGAGAGCATTTTCGAATAAAAAGTGATGGGTGCTTCTCTCCCGTCAGGTAATTGGTGGCTCAGGATAGCCCCGACTCTGAATGGTGAGGCATTGCAGGTGACCATCAAGGGTAGAGTATTACTAAACTGAATAAGAATGGTCTGAGGTTAACAAGTCTTTTATATTCTGAAAGGCTTTTTGTTCTTTGTGACCCCAAGTCCAGACAGATTTTTTGTCCAGCAAATGGTGAAATGATTCTGCTATTGTTTCTTTGTGGGGGAGGAATACATTATAAAAATTGATCAGACCTAAGAATGCCTGTAAGTCCATTTTATTTCTAGGTCTGGGTGCGTCTTTAATTGCTTTGACTTTTTTTTCTGTTGGGTGAATACCCTGTTCATCAATCAAATATCCTAAAACTTCAACGCGGTCAGTGGCCAGGCAGCATTTTTCTTTTTTAACTTTCAGGCCGGATTCTCTGAATTTCATTAGCACTTCCCTTAGTCTTGCTTCTAATTGGGTCATGTTTTTTGCTGAAATTAGGATGTCATCAAAATATGAAACGACCCCTTTTATTCCATTTAATAGGCGTTCCATGAGGCTTTGGAAGACGCCTGGGGCAACGCTCACTCTGAATTGAAGTCTGTTACATTTGAATGCCCCTCTATGCATCACTATTGTTTTCCGTCTGTGCACTTCCTATTGTGACAGTCTGATGTGTGTTTTCTCGGTTGCTGGTTCCCTTGCTGCGCTCCCATTTTTTATCGGTTTGCCTCGAGTCAGTTCTTGATGGGGAACTACTGTGTCTGTTAAGGCTGCTGTTTTTTCAATTACGGCAGATTCTTTCGATATGTCCCCTCTTCTTGCAAACCCGACAGATGGCATCAAGGAACCTGCACTCAGCTCGGGGGTGAATTCCTCCACAACCAGCGCATTCCCACCAATTTTTCTTCCTTTCGCACCTTTTTTGGTTTGCGTAAAGGCGATGGACCTCGTCGTCATCTTTATCAGTGTCTGATGATTCGTCTAGGTCTTCGTGGTGTGGCAGCTTGCTTTCTTCCTCTGCCTGAGTTTCTTTCTTTTGGGAGGGTTGTCGTGTCAGCACTGGTGTTCATAATTTTCATTTTGGCCGCTGATTTCTTTGCGGCTTCTGCGATGGTTGCTTCTGCGATTGCCTCTGCCACCATTATGTTAGGTCTGTTTAAGAGTTTGCTTTGTAGGGTAGAGTCCTTAAGTCCTAACACGACACGATCTCACATTGCCTCGTCCATATTTTGGAATTCACAGGCTCCTCCAATATGGCACACAGCTGCCACGAAATCACAGCAATGGTTTTGTCTTCCCTCTGGTCTCTCTTATAGAATTCATGTCTCTTAATAAGGTTTGAGACAACCGGCGTGTAGTGAGCTTTTAGCATTCGGTTAAGCTCAGACCAGGTCATTTGTTTCACGTCTCTGTGATTCGCCAATGCCTTTGCCATCTTAAACACGGCTGGCCCGCAATGTGTTAGGAAGACAGCCCTCTTTCGCTGATCAGAAATTTCTTCCATTTCATTGCTCTCCAGAAACATCATGAAGCGATCAATATAAGACTCCCCATCTTCCTCATTGGGGTTAAATGGTGCAGGCGGCGCGTTATTACCAGCCATCTCATCTAGCATGGTTTGTTCTCTCCCCGCGTGCTCGGTCTCAGCTTCAAGACGATCCCACCTTCGTCACCAGTGTTCCATCCAGAAAAGAAGTGCAAGAGACCGGGTTCCAACTAACAACTTTATTCAGTTAACAGCAACAGTAACGGAACATGGCTCAAGCTGCGGCAGCCCTTTTTATAGAGGCTTGCCTGCCAGCTTGTAGCCAATGACATTAGTTTAATCTTGCCATCTTTGAGCGGCTTCTTGGATTGGTTCCTCATGAACCAATCCTCTACTGGCCTTTCTGGCCAATCAGAAGTGACTACTTGGATCCTTCCAAGTCATACAGAACATCTCCCTTGCCCAAAGTATTGCCTTCTCCCCCATTAGCAGTAGGCCAAGCTGATAGGAAATACTGGAATTCTCAGAACATAAGGTTTTTAATTTTGTTTTATTAATTCTGTTACTCATTTTAATTACATTTATAAGCTATCCATCTAGATTATAGCTTTGGGTAGATACAATAGGCATGAAGGCAGAAAAATGTTATTGAAAGGCAAGCCAAATAAATCCCTTTGTTATTGAAAGGCAAGCCAAATAAATAATGTTCCCTGATATTATCTAGTCTGGAGAAATTTTGGAAGATTCAGTAAAGTTGGGTCAGTTTCAGTACCCCATCCCTAATCTAAGGTTATGTTTTATATTGCTTTAATGGATTTGAGTTCATGGGATGGCACGGCATGGCATGGCGTTGCTGCACTCTTCTAGAAAATGTTCACAAAAGATTTCTGAATCTGTCAATATGGTGCAGAAGGAAGATTACAATCAAACCTATTTAAATTATTTTAACTCTCTTCATAGTTTACAACACAAAAACCTTGCCTTAATTACCTCAACAACATGATTGCAGGACAGAGGATCTACAATGCAATCTGCCTTAGCCAGATTAAAATAGTATTCTCCTCAACTAAAGATATATTACAAATTAAAACCTCTAGCAGAAGTCACAGAGTTATATCTTGGGTGTGCCTGTAAAACATATAATAAATGCTAGTATTTTGCTAGTATTTTATTTTGCAAAATAAAACAAATTAAACAAAATAAAACAAATTAAACTTACATACATGTTTTCTACCTTAATGAAGTGGTGAGGCTGAGGGGAGAACTATTGGCACTGATTTTTGGATTTTTCCAAGCATTGAAGAATGGATGAGTACTGCCACCTTTTGGCTTCAGGTTGCAATTAAGGGATTGGCATGGTTTTCTGTTTGCTTTGTAATTCAAATCAGAAATAATAATGTGAGTTGTCTTGCAATGATTTTACAATACAAACTTGTGACAGTAGCTCAATTTCTTTCTTCATGTTTACAAAGTCAAACAAATAATAATAAATGCAATGTTAGATTACTTGAAAATTAGACCATTTGCAAATGAATTGTAGCTTGCTTGCTCCATGAAACTTGTGTCTCAAGGCAGAACTAACATATCCAAGAAAAGAATAGAAAGAGGGAAACATTTCCCACCTCTCTTTTTAACACAGTGGTGTAGCAATTTGACTACAATGGTAGAACGTAGAGTCTAATTGATGGTGAATTTGAGGAAAATAAATTGCTTAAGTCAGTGCTTCCCATCCTAAGTAAATTACCCAAAATTAGGTAAAAGTTGTTTGGATAATGACAATTACCATCACCCATGAACATTTAAATAAGGACTTTCTGACAAATGTTTTGGGTAATGAAGACATTTTTTTGCAAAGTGCTCCCTGAAGTAATTTTGAAAGTTAATAATGAAGACATTTCAAGGAAGAGTTTAACGGAATCTTTTGCACATCTGTGAAATCTCTTTGAGAATACTATAATCTGTGAGTTTTCACCTAGAGAAGATGGGAGCAGAATTGATTACAGAAGAGAATATATGTGGCTCATAGTTGAATTGTGGAGACCTCAAACTGAGCTTGATTGTTTGAACATTGTTATATCATCAGACTAGAAGACATCTTCAATACTAGACTTCCAAGGACTCCAGAACTGATTACATCATCAAACAGCATGTTAGAATTTATTCAGCTTACTTTATTTGAACCCATTTTCTGCTTGGAACATTAACCTTATTTTGCTTTTAAAATGAAGATTTCTATATGAAGAAGAATGGTAAACACCTTGAATTTGTCCCTTTATATCCCTGGACAACAGATTGCGATATCATAAGTTCATAGGGCACAAGTTTAGTATTAGATATAATTGATAATGTTGTTGAAAAAAAATGAATATGATGATGATAACCAAACAAACAAGTGGATATGCTGCATCTATTAAGATGAATTTCCTCAGGTTATAATAATTGCTATTGAAAATAAATATCAGACTATGATTCAGTATTGAAACCAATTCAACTGCCACCTTCAGGAACAGCATTTCTCAGAGAAAAGCTCTGTGAAAAAGCTTTCTGAGAAACATAAGACTCCATTTGAGGAGACAATATCTATATTCCAAATAAATACTAAGCTGTGGTGTTTCTTTTATTCTGTCTTTTTCAAGATACAGTATATTAAACAAGCCATGGTATATAAGTGGCCTAAGATCCACTTCAAAACATTTATCACTTCATGGACCGATCTGCATACATCCCACATTCCTTGCCACTTTCTGAAAGCTCTGAGTCTGATTCCATCTATCCCTGTGTCATTTACTTTGACTGTAGCCCATAAAACTAGAGAAAATATAATTTAAAATATTCCTCCATTATGATTACAATTGGCTTTCCCCCCGGCTTCATCAGGTAAATGATACTCCCAGTCCAGAGAGCTATAAACATCTCTCTGTATATGCAAAAAAAGTTCTTGAAGTTAAGACTCTTATACAAATGATGTTTAAAACTATGAGAAAAGTATTAAAACTAGAGTTTCTTCATATTTTTCAGTCTGAAGGCTACCCTGTAACTTTGAATAGCATGCCAGGGAGGCCAACTGACAAAAAAGAGATGGTGCTAGGAAAAAGAAATCAGTGGATCCCAAACAAAAACTAAGTTTATTTGACTTTATTTGGAATATGACTATATCCTATGTGTTTCTTAATTATCTTCTTTAATGCATTAAAATTATTACAATTGAAGTAATTCTGGGGATCGTAATTAACTTTGGGAGACCTTGTAAGGGCCCTGTAAGGACTGATAGTCACCTAACAGTTGGGTTGGCAATATATAAACCAGGATAGTAATTTAATATGGTATCTTTAAGAGAATGCTGTAATTGTGATTGGCTGAGGTTCCTCCAATGGCCATAAGATGGAGCCAGAAACCTGGTTTGTTTCTTCTTGCATTTCCCTACTGTTTTTTGCCTGATCGTCATTCTGCTTGGATTGCTGTGAGTCTTGCAAACTGTTAGAAAACTCCGTTTACTGAACTTTGTTTATGATACTTGACTTCATTTTTGGATTATCCCTGGACTGATACTAATTGCTTTTACTGTGTATGATTTGGACTGTTTGTTGGACTTTGTTTACCCATTTACTGGAAGTAAAACCTACATTTTACTATTAATCTGTATCTGTTTGCTGGTTGTGTGTTATTCAACATCACTCTCACTATGTTTCCCTGAGCACAATCATTCTTCTAATGGGGAATACCTCAACAGGCCCAAACTTTCAGCTTGTGCCTCAGTTTATGCATTCATTTATGATACTTTGTTTTCTTCTTTTTTATTTGGAGATCTTGGCATTACAATTATTTGCTCTTGAAGCTTAGTCGAAACATTTATTTTTATTCTGAAGATCATAGCAAGCAAGGTAATCATACCTACATCCTAACCCTCAACTCCTTTAAGCATTCCCAAAAGAAATTGTGTTGTTGATGTTCACCACTGACAAGAGATATAAGAACATCTATAGTGTTACATTCTCCTTCTCTCTTCCCTAGTATTAATCATCCATCAAGATAATTACTATGATTAAGTTCATAGTGCAGATGGGAAAATGTATAGATAACTCTCTACTTTTACCAATTCCTGCAATTTTAAAGGCTTTTTATTGTGAATCACTTGTGGAAAATATTTAACTATAAAATAATGTATAAAAACTCCTAGTTTTTTTTTTTTTTAAAACCATCATGAAGCATTCATTGGATTAAAAGTAAAGATGTGGATCTAAATGCCCATATTTAAATAGCTTTACGCACCCCTTGATCATGTCCATAGTAAATGATGAAATATAACTGCCTAAAACTGTGCAGTTGTATTTACACTTGTATTCAGATTGGCTTATTACCAGTGAATTACTATGTTCTGAGAAAGCAGAGACCAGACTTCTCAATTTAAAACATAATAATTTAAAACTCAGTCTATAACTATTAAGGTTGAGGACAGGGTTGTAAGTCATTTATTTAATAACTGAATAAGTGTCCTAGTGTCAAAAGAAATTGTGGGAACCTTAAAGGTTGGGAGGGTGAACAATACCTCTTTAAGTATTTAAGTATGAACTCATGAAGCACTTTAAATTAATACTGATGTTTAGACGGCTGTTGCATCTATTGCAATTTGGATTGTCAGAATAATTTAACATTCACTAGCAAAATTTCACTTAACAGGAAAAAAGAGATCTTTTAAAAATCAATGAAACAATAGTTTCTTTGAAAAACAGAAACACTGTGCACTCAGTGGAGAATGAACTCCTAAATCTCTGAGAACTGAAATTTCAAATTGAATTTTAGCAGTGCTGGCTATAAGTCTGCGACAGTTGTTACTTATTATTTGGCATTTGATGGTGTTACGGATATCACTGCAGGATGCACGCTGTTCCAATTAAACCTGCCTTTTGCAATTGACTAATGGTGAATTTGTCAATGCTGATTATGGGAGTACTCTAGGCAACTCACAACAATAATAAAGGAAGAAATAAAAATAAAGTTTAAACAAAATGAAAGCAAAATAATAGAACATAAAGAAAATACATTAATATAACTCATAAAAATGGGGTGGAGTGGACACTTATGGCCACTTCAGACTCTACTATACCATTCAGCTCTCTTATAGTAAAAAGTAGCTGGCTGACCATTCCAAAGTTAGGCTGTTGGTTTGAGCTCTGAGCTTGGCAATTTGATTGCAAATGTTCTATCACCATTCGAGGAGACAGAAGATGTCTCCTCAAATGGTGATGAAATATTTGCAACCAAACTGCCAACCTCAGAGCTCAAACCAACAGCCTAACTACCAATTCGTACTACTAATATTCAAACACATTTCATTTCCAAAGTTCCAGGCGGCCATGCTTTCTCAGTATTTCCAAGGAGCAGAGCTATTCACTGGAAGGAAAGGATGAATCTATTAAGCACATGTTTGCTGAATTTTCCAGTTTTCAAGTGAAAATTATCCATCTTGTTACTGAAATTGTCTGCAATTTTTTATGTTGTTGTGAATGCTTAATCCTAGTCTATCTAATTTCGTATGCAGCTGGGTTCAATAATTATACCATCTGACCATACATGTGTAAGAACTTCCATTAGAGATTAAAGGTAAAGTTAAGGTTCCCTCACACATATGTGCTAGTCGTTCCTGACTCTAGGGGGGGTGCTCATCTCTGTTTCTAAGCTGAAGAGCCAGCGCTGTCTGATCACGATTCCATGGTCTTGTGGCCGGCATGACTAAATGCTGAAAGCACACGGAACACTGTAACCTTCCCACCAAAGTGATCCCTATTTTTCTACTTGCATTTTTACATGCTTTTGAATTGATAGGTTGGCAGAAGCTGGCACAAGTAACAAGAGCTTACTCCGTTACACTGCACTAGGGATGTGAACCGTCGAACTTCCGACCTTAATGATCAACAAGCTCAGTGTCTTATCCATTGAGTCACTGTGTCCTAGCCTTATTAGAGATTACATAATGGCAATAAAAGCAGCATAAGTATGTTTTTCTAATTTTATTGCACCCACCTGTCCAAGACTGGACAGCAGCCTTGTTTAAGGTGCTCAACTTCTTGTTGGAAAGAGAGAACTATCAGAAATATTTTCAAGACTTCTGTAAGGAATATCCTAGGTTTCTGACTGTCTGTCAGATAAAGTTCATCAGATCTGCCTAAAGTTAGGCTCAGTCTAGATAAACCTTGTGAGTTGACTGAGGCATGATCTTTTGTTATCTGGAAAGTGTTTTACCTTATATGCCTTGAGGAAGTGAAACAAACCCTTGCCTCTATTAATCTAGTCACCTATCTTTTAGATCTATGCTATTTAAGGCTGCCAGCAGGTGATATACATAGTTGGGTTCAATCACTAGTTAATACATCCTTCAGTGAGGGGAGTTTTCTGCCTCTCTTAAAGGAAGCAATGGTAAGACATGTCTTCAAGAAACCATCAATACACTCAACAGCACTGAGTAATGTTTTTCCAGTTTCCAATTTTCCTTTTTAGAATAAGTTGTTGAAAAGGTAGTCTGTCTGCAGCTTCAGAGAGTCCTTGAGGAAGACTCTCTGGATCCTTTTCAGTTGGATTTCAGTGCAGTATGGAGATGGAAGGGCCCATATTAATGAACTTTAAGAGAACTAGAATGGTGTTGGGGCAATTGTTGATCTCTCAGTGGTTTTCCATTTCATGGTATTCCTCTGGATTGTCTGCAGAGATTGAAATATAAACTCCACCTCTTTTGTACATACATCATGAAGCTACAAAGTCTATTTTGGCATTTTGACAAAATCATTACATTCTACAGATGCCTCCGATTGCCAGCGTTTGTATGTAAATGTCTAATCTGAATGGGTGCTTATGAGGAATATATACATACAGACATGCATAGGTCTATATACTTGCTCTCCTCTCATGCTACATCTATGTGTGTGTACGTGTATATGTGCCCTGGGAAGCACAGAGTGGCTTTGCATATGCTCCACTCTGAACCATGTGGCCAGGAGGGAGGAAGAAAGGGATCCTAAAATCAGTTTTCAATATTCTGAGCTGCTGCAATGTTGCTTCTCTCATATAGATGCATTGGAAAATTGTAATGATTTTTTTTCTGAAACCTGAACCATTTTCAAACTTGATATTTCTTGTGACAGCTTCTCCCCCAATACCATGTTTGATCATGTTCTGTTTTGTTTTCAGAACATTGTGCTGATGGAGAAAGTTTTAAGCTGCTCTATACAATTTATTCCCAACATTTTGTTCACTTTTAAAAGAAATGGCTATAAATTGACAAAAAAAATTAGATACGCCTGACTTCAAAAGCTTTCTGTCTTTTATCTGACATACTAGAGACTGATGTTTTGCATACTTTAGAAATATCTTTAAAGCTTGATAGAACAATCCTACTTTAAGCATTCACTAAATCATCTCTTGAGCTGTATGTTTAAGGATTTGCTTACAATGTTTTAAGTGACAAGCACCAAAACCAAATCACTTGAAAATTACACTTCTTTGTGTTAAAATGTACAGCTTTAATTCCACTGAGATACATTTTCTTTCAGCGTAGGCAGCAAAGAAGTGCATTAGCCAAAGATACATAGATCCAATTAATTTTCACACTAAGCTCTACTTGTATTTGAAATATGATATATTATTCAATACTATGTCTTATGACAAGGGAAATAAATTTTTGAGCCAAAACCTAAATTAACATTCAACATAGATACATTTTTTGGAAGTGCCTAAAATTAAGGTTTCTGCAGTGGCTCTGTATTCAGTTACATTAAAGTTGTAGAAAAACATTTTCCTGAAATTCATCTGGAATGAGTGATATTTGTCAAGGTTGTTAGTAAAACCACATATGTAGGGTGCTACCACATCATCACATCTCTTCAACAGTACATTTACATACCAACAACCAAAAAAAATGATGATTTTGGATTTTTTTCTTTAAAAAGAAGCATTTTGATAAAGAGCTGATCAATATATCAGTGGTAAGCATCTTAAGCTTATTAGATTAGGCCTCACTAGCCATTACCTTTACTTATTTATGTAAACCTTCCTTCAAAATGCCAATTTCTTTATAACGTTAGCATGTGTGAGATTCTAGTTGTTGCACTACATGGCTTACCCTCTGATCCTAACATCTTGTGAAACCTAGTTCCCAGATTCCTGAAACTTTTCAGATCAGAACTAATATTTTATATATATTTATTATAAAATATATGAGTTAGAAGGGACCTTATAGTTCTTTAATCCTAATTTAATAAATGAAACTTTCTTACTACAAAGTGTAAAGGAGTCATATGGCATTGTTGCACTGCAAAAGAAAAAGAGGGAAAAAGCAAGGTACATCTACTGAACAACTCTTTCCAAACTACAGCTCTTAAAATCACAAAACCAAATGTTAGCAATACAACTGGCTGATGGGTCCTTTTCTAGGATGCTACAAACACTCACTATCAAGAGTTCCTGGATATGATTCCATCTCCCAGAGATGCAGCAGCTCCACTCAGTATTATCATGCCCCTGAGCCTTTCTCATCTGACTAGCTCTCAATAGCTTCCCAAAAATGGTTTTTATATTAATTACATTGCTCATGAGTATAGCTCCTAGATTATCCACAATCAGAGGTGGTATTCAGCAGGTTCTGACCAGCTCTGGAGAACCAGTAGTGGAAATTTTGAGTAGTTCAGAGAACTGGCAAATACCACCTCTGATTGGGCCCATTACCATCTGTTTTCTGTCCCCTGAGTCCCAGCTGATCTGGGACTTCTTCTGTTGCCCTGCACAGGAGAACGGAGCTGGAAAGCAGGTTGGTGGGATGGGGAGGGAATAGGTTTTTTCAGTATCCTTCCCCTGGAGTGGGGTGGGAATGGAGATTTTACAGTATCCTTCCCCTGCCATGCCCACCAAGCTACGCCCACAGAACTGGTAGTAAAAAATATTTGAATCCCATCACTGTCCACAATGTCTGACTTTACAATGTTCAGTCACTGAACACAAATTCAAAGTTGCCCTGTGAATAGATAATCAAGAGAGTTTCTCAGATATCAATTTACCAAAATCATCAAAGTGAAGATGCAGCAATGTTGTGCCCTAAGCAAATATGATAAAAAGAGATTCCATGGATGACAACACACACAAGGCTTGCCACAAACTGTTACAGTGTGGATGCCTGCTGATTAGAATTCCATATTATGCCTCTCTGCTCAATTGTTTATCCTATCTGGGATCAAAAGAATCAACATGGAGATGAAATTACATAAAATATCCCATTGCTGTAACAATATAGTAGCCCTTTTATCCCAGCTAATGATTTCCCAGTTTCTTCCACATTCTAGAGTCTTTATTTTAAGTAGATTCAATGCCTTGCCATTTATGCTTACAATATAGGAGATATAGTAAACTTTCAATTCAACACTGCCTTTGTCTCTCATCAGGCTGGGAAACTTGACTCATATTTTATTCAATTGCCCTTTTTTATCTTGCATGCCACATTAATCTAATCATGCCTTTGTTATCCAACAGTCCCAACAGGTGGAATGAGGAGAATGTATTTTTCCTACTGGAAAAGTTTTCCTCAAGAATTTCCAGTAGGGTGGCCAAATGTTGCTCTATTGATGTTGCTTTTTCAGAGGCATTTGGCATAGTTTTGCAATCTGAATTTGATCAACATAAATCTTGTGCGTCTTGTTGAACTTTATCATTTATTTTAATACACCATTCAAAGTTATGCATATTCTCTATTCTTCCACATTTTTTCTTTTAACTGCATGTTAAAAGAATATATAAAGTACTTTTAATTTCTGATTGCAAATGAAGTCATCTGAATTACTCTGTTGACTTTCATTGGAGAATCAAATACTGAGCTTAAAAATAAAGCCCATGCTATTCAAAGGGGATAATTCTCTTTTAAATGTGGTTACAATTGCAGATTTACATCCTGAACGTTAGAAATTCACCTGATATTATCCATTTTTCAGCTTATCTTCACACATACACACACCAGCTATAGCCTGAGGCAGAATTGTGCTCAGCTGATGGAGAAATTTTATGCTGGTATTCTTCATTTCATCTCAGCAACTGGTAGATTTTTTTACTGATAGATTGTAACATGACTGCCCAGCTGTAGAAGTGTAACATACCAATAATTTATATTTTCTTACATTCTAATTTCCTTTTACTTGCCTTTCTCCCTGTCTCTCAAAAACATTTATAATAAGAAAACAGTGCCCTTAAAAATGTGTGTTGTTATTGAAATAAATGAACAGTTAGTACAACCCACGTCTTTATTTTCACAATTAAGTATAAAGATGATAATTAATTAAAGCTGTTTTAATATATCCCATTATAGAATAAATGCATAATTGACCAAATATAGCTCCCCTCCCTGGTACTATAGCTGTCACTCTTTTTTTTGTTTTTTTGTTAACTGACCTGGAAAAGTATTTTAATCATTACTATTTGTAGGCAAGAAAATAATAATTTGTATGACATTTCAAGTATTTTTAGAGAGAGAAAATTACACATAATGTTCCAGAGATTGGATAATTGGCTGTCATAATTTTCCAATTTATTTGTTTCAACTGTATGAGAAAGAGTGCCTGGCTTAGAAGGCAACATAGTTAAACATGTGTCATTAAGAAGATAATAGATGTGAATTCTGTTTTTAAAAATATGAAAACCTAAGTTGGCAAAGCCAACTGTCTTAACTTGCTTGGGTTTTTCTTTCTCCCTCTTAAAAAAAATCTTTCACACTTTAAATGAATTTTTATAAGCCAAACAGGAAAGTGGTGGTCTAGATACCTAAAGGCAAGTACTTTCATAGAAAAGGACTGCCACATAGAAGTCTTGGCTATGGGATCCTGTAGTTCAGTGGCTCCCAATCTTTTGGGCACCAGGAACTGATTCCATGCAGAGAGATTTTTTCGCAGACCAGAGCGGGCATGGTTTCATGTCCCCGGATGAGACTTCACTCATTTGTACAGCCCAGTTTCTGGCATGCCACAGATCAGTGCTGTTCCACAGACTGGGGAATTGAGCAGTTGTAGATAGTGTTCCCTCAGTGGAACACAATTGCAAAATCATTTTACAGTATCTACTCCCTCAATTCTTATTTTGGGAAAATTAACAGAAGTTAATTTTTTCCCCCTGTGTTACCCATGATTTACAAGCCTACTTACACTTTTCTTCACCAGTACTTCATACCAGACACCCCTGAGCAATGGAGGCTTTGAATGCTATTCACATTTTTTGTTTTTGTTTTATCATTCTGGTAGTTTTCTTATACAGTATCAAATTAAATGCAGCATCATTTTTTATATTAGTAATGTATTCATGGTCAAGTGAAAAACAGCATTCATAAATCATGGAACACATTATTTAAAAAAGATAAAAACAAAAGTTATACCTGTGTAAGTAAAGATGTGCCAAACCTAGTAACCTTTGGGGCTTTGGGGATTTAGTAACCTTGAGGGCAAATCAGCAAGATTTTATTTCTTTAGCCAACATGTATTTGTTACACCCTACATTTAAAATGTTGTCCCTTGTGAACCTGAAATATATTTTCCATATGTCCATGTGTTAGGAGTTTCATAAAAATGCTGAGCACATAATTTTTCAAACTAATTCTGACAAAGTATGAAATAAGCTTTAAAATATTATGACATGGCCAATTTTCATGGCATTTAAAATCAATAACATGGCATAATATATTTTATATGCATGAAAATGTACTTCATAAATATTCGGTAATGTCAGAGTACACTGTTTTATATGTTCCCAAATCCTCTTTAAGCATAGGATGTATGAAGAACATTTTCTGAAACAGAACTAAGAAATAAAAGAATAGGAAGGGTTCCACATGGGTTTACCATTAATATTTCTGGCTTTTTAGGGCAACAATTCCATCCAGTTCAGTAATAAATTTACTTTAAGGCACAAAAACTTAAAAATTACAAGCTGGCAATAATTCTGTTCAGTTAGTCACATCCATACTTAATGTGCAAAGAATCCAGGCGAAAATCAATATTAAATTTTCTTGTACAATTTGAAAGTCCTCCAAACCAGCGAGGGAAGTGAGACCTGCCTGCGAAATACAAGATACAAATACACCTCATGGAGGCAGAAAATGTACATCCATGTCAAATTACCCTACAGATGAGAACACAAGTCAACAAATATCAAATGCTCTTAGAGGTTATAAACAACTGACGTAGGTGAATTTATTTATTTTATTTATTTATTTTGTCAAAAGCTTACAATACAATAGAAATAAGAATACATATAAATTTAAATATAAGAAATAGGAACTAATAATTGGGGACAATAGGACAGGGATGGTTGGTACGATTGTGTGTTTATGCACACCCTTTACAGACCTCTTAGGATAGGGTGAGGTCAATAGAGATTAGTTTGAGGGTAAAGGAGTGGGGGTTTGAGCAGATGACAACAGAATCAGGTAGTGAGTTCCAGACATTGATCACTCTGTTGCTGAAATCGTACTTCCTGCAATCAAGTTTGGAGTGATTTATATTAAGTTTATATATGTTTTGTGCTCTTGCGTTGTTGTGGTTAAAGCTAAAATATTCATTAACTGGTAAGATGTTGTAACATGATTTTATGTACTATGCTGCAGTCCAATCTTAGCCGGCATAGTTCAAGGTTGTCTCAGCCTAGAATCTCAAGTCTGGTGGTGTAAGATATTCTGTTGCGAACAGAGTAATGTAGTACTCTTCTGGAAAAATACTTCTGGACTCATTCAATTGTATTTATGTTTGATATACAATGCGGATTCCAGACAGCAGAGCTGAATTCAAATATTGGTCTAGCAAAGGTTTTGAATGCCCTAGTGTGCAAATCAGTATTACCAGAAGAGAAGCTTCATAAAATTAAATTTACAACTCTTAAAGCCTTTTTAGCAATACTGTTGAAGTGAGCTTTGATGCTTAGATCATTCAGTATGAGAACTCCAAGGTCCTTGACAGAGTGAGGGGTCATCAACAAGGTCATATCCGCCTAGCTTGTATTTAGTATATTGATTTTTTTTTTTACCAGTGTATAGGACAGACCATTTGTTGGTCGAGATTTGGAGTTGTCAACTGTTAGGCCATTCAGACACAAAATCAAGGTCTTTTTGAAGGACTGTAGCATTGACCGTGGTGTTGAATAGTTTTACATCATCAGCAAAGAGGACACAGATGCTAATAAGGTGATCACAAAGGTCATTTAAGGCCCTGTCCCACTCCACTTACGGATGCAAAGAGGATGTAAAACGTTAAAAAAAAGCTTGCCATCCGTTGGAAAACACTATGCATCCATTTTGTACTCATTGCATACGTGTTTCATATGCTCTGTCCATCGAGCATCCGTCCACTGCGATTTCATCCGCACAAAAAGTTTTGAGCTGCACAAAACTTTGTGAATGGATGAACTTTTTGCTGTGCACGATGTAAATCCGCGACGTACGAGAAACAAACGTTCTATGTCCGTTTATCATCTGTTAAACATCTGCTGTATCATCTCTGCATCCTCTGGGCATCCTCGCAACTCACATCCGCTGCAGCTGAAAACAGAAAGAGGGAGGAAAGAAAGTGTACATGGAACGTCTATACATCGTTAGTAGCACAGAAATAGAAAGGATGCGTTTGCATCTGATATACATCTGCGCGGCATCCCCTTTCTTTCCTTTAGGCGTACGTGATGCATCCGCCCCTTCCGCTATGCGTCCACTTCAAAATTCTCCCTCAGAACCCCTTCGGAGGTGTCATCTGCTTCCATCCGCTGTCATCCTCTAGGCTTCCTATGAACATCCGTTTAACATCCCCGCTACATACTACCCACGTCCATTCTTTTCCATTCTTTTCTGTTCTGTTTATGCAAATTTTTGCCCCACTTTTTGGAGCGGATGACAACGGATGGAGCCACCCCCGAAATTTTGCTCGTCCGCTGTGTCCTTTATGCATATGTTTTGCATCCGTCGGCCAGTGGTACCTAGCCTTTATATAGAGTGTAAAGAGTGTGGGTCCTAGAACGCTCCCTTGGGGGACACCACTGATAACTGGTGCAAGGTTTGATAGGGCGTTTCCTATTTTTACTATTTGTTGCATGTCTGACAGGAAGGCAGTAATCCACTTGTGAAGGGATCCAGAATTGCTGTAAGAATTTAATTTTAATAGTAGTTTGTCATGTACCACTGAGTCAAAGGCTTTGCAGAAGTCAATGTAAATTACAACTATTGTTTTACCCTGGTCAAGTAGTGTAGTCCGTATGTTTTTGCAGTGTAGAAGTTGCAAATAGCAGGACAATTTTCTTCTGAAACCAAATTGTTTATTGGAGAGTAAGTTGTTTGACTCTAGGTGGAAGGTAAAGCATTGATTAATAATTGATTCCATAACTTTGCATGTGAAACAACACAATGAGATTGGTCTGTAGTTTTTTGTTTTTGTTTCCCCCATTCAAAAAAAAAACCACCAAACTCAATCTCTGTGTTCATTCATGGATTCAGAAAACATGTCCAAAGGCTAAGCCTATAAAATAGAAAAATTGAAACACATTATACTTGAGACTGCATGGAAAGTATGTAAGAGTGATATTATATTTTGATTACCTTTTGACAATTATTAAGTGAAACACAGTCCATAAGTGTCATCAAGAGCAGAGTTGGGCTATAACCATCCCAAAACCTTCTTAATTAGAATTATTATGTATATATTACTAAAACTTTCTTGTCTGTTTGATTGTTTGTTTCCTTCAATTGAATGAAATGAACACCATAGAGTGATAACCTTTGAATCAATAGACCTCATGTGAGCTAATTTACAGAATGTGTCCAAAATCTGGGACCCCTGAATCTTGTGGGATTGAAATTTGACAAAGTTGTGACTGCATCAATGCTGCCACAATCAGCCACAGTTTGATTATCTCAGTTCAAATTCTCTTTGCCAAGCTTCCTACAGGAAAAGTCAGTGGAAAATCCAGCAGAAGTCAAAACCTGCTCCCACTCTCACTATTTTTTTGCCCACCCTTTGTCATTTTATTTCTCTCTTCAGGTAACAAAATATCTGTGAAATCATGAACTAGCAGGACATGGAGTGTCCAGTTATTATCATTATGGTTCATTGCACTGTTGGTCAGATGTTTAGAATGGATCAGGCATATTTGTCCACCTATTGAGTCCTCCCAAGGACTGGGATAGGCCAGTGTAAATGTTTAATGTTATTATATTGTTGTAGAATATAAGCTGTTCCAAGCAAAGCTGCCCTTTGCAATTGGTCAGTGGCAATTTTGTCAAGCCTGATGGAGTTCAAATGGTACTCTACTTGTCTTGGAATTGTACCCAAGGGACCTATTGTTATTGGTACTACCTTTGCATTATTGTTGTTATTACTGCTACTGCAGTTTTTTGAAACCCTCTCTTAGTTTTTTATTATTTTCAAATGAATTACAGAATCAGCTTTCCTTCCATTAAATAATGTTTAACAAACATTCACAAGCTTCCAGGGCTTGTTAAGTGTTCTTTATTTCACTGTGGACTCACTTTCAGAAGATTTTTGTGCCTAAAAGTCAATCAGGGCAGTGTCCCACTAAGTTACTCAAGTTTTTAAATACTAAGAAGCCAACAGAAAAAGAAGACAGGCCTGACAGTTGGAATTCTTCTTCCTTTCTGAATGACATTTATGTTGAAGTTCAGTCTTGATACCTGATCCTTTCTGCACTCTCGTTTTTCAGCTCAGACCTTTTTTATAGCCACAAAATTTGTGCTGATATCCATACTAGGTCAACAAATGCATGTATCTTTAAGCCCAGCTGTTATTGTAAAAAAATGTTAGTGAACCTTGAACTACAATGTGACATCTGACTGTGACACATAACATTCAGAGATATAAATAAAAAAGAGAGAAAGTAAGGGAAGTAGAGTGTCCTTTGGGAAATGTGTTCCATAGCAATCAATTAGAAGCAATACAGATGTACGTTCAGAGGAATAAAGTCAGTTGATATGAAAAATTTTGCAATTGCATTGGCTTATATTATGCAGAGCACTAGCCAATCCTGGTCTGCCTTGCATTTCCCTTCAAGGGAGGGAATTCTGGATAAAAAGCCTGAGAATTCATTAGGTAGGCACTGGTCATGTGTCACAGAGCAGCTGGCCAAAGGGAAAGTTGTTTTGTTTCTGCATGGAAAAGTAATAAATGCAGAGAACTATAGTCCCTATGAGTTCCAGCTGGGACATACTTCATTCTTATTCTGCTTAGAACTAAACTGTTTAGTTTCAGTCATTGGAATTGGAATGAATCATTTATTTTTGTGTAGACACTGATTGCAAGTAGTCCCATTTCTCTTACAACCAACACTCTTCCAATCTCTTGTATTCGTGTAGAATCAGTAGTATTAATACCATAATTTTCAAAAGACTTAGAACATGATAAAGGCTAAGATTTGGGATAAAACCACACACTCATTATTCTTTTTCTCATATTCCCTTATCCCTACCCAAACATTCCTAGGTTTGATCTAAAATTAAACTCTGTACAAAATAGACCCGGGGCATATTGACTTATATGCTACACTATCAAAGATTTTAAAATAGGAAGAACCAAATTCTGGATTCACTGTATTCTGCCTCTGGGATGAATAAAAATATTGTTGTTCCTCTGCAATAGGTGTAGTTAATATTGAATCTTCAAGATTAACAGCCTTTATAGACTTGTCCTCACCGTGTTTTGTGTTAATAAAGTATGTGTTGTGTGAATAATTGCTTCCTTCTGTCTGTTTCTAATCTCCTTCCAATCAGCTTCATTGGATGAGCCCTGAACCTTAGGGAGGGAGAGGAAGAAACATTCTCCTTGTTCATGTTTTCCGTTACTATTTTAATGTCACCCACAAACTTGACCAGGTCTCTGCTTGTGAACAAGTAAAATGGCAGTTCCCACTGCAGATGCTTGATAGCATGAGCCTGGGGTGTGGGGATGAAGCATGTTACATATTAACATACTTGTAATACCCTAACCTGATTGGCTGAAATGAACTGCACTGTGATTGGCCAAGACGCAAGACAGTGATTGGTTAGTAAGGAATCTCCCGTGATTGGACGAACCGATCGCGGGAGATTCAGAAAGTTGTCATTGGGTGAGAGCTGCCGGCTAGCTCTATAAGAAGAGCTGCCGCGGCTCGCAAAAGGCTACACAGATCTATACTTTGAATAAAGAGCTAATAAACAATTAGGCAAGTACCGGGGGTCCCCAATATCATTTAGCTTGAACCCCTAAACCCCATTTAGCTTGAACTATTGCCCCAATCTGGCTCAAACCTAGACAAGTTCCATTTGCCCTCAAACCAAAAATAGATGAACAATTGGAACCAATAGATCATGCATGCTGGGAGACCCCTATAGTCACCCCAATCAAACCAGATGGGTCAGTGAGAATTTGTGGGGACTATAAAGTGACACTTAACAATGCACTGCAACAAAGTGCATATCCAGTCCCAGTGGTACAGCACCTCCTACACTCACTCGGGGGAGGAAAGGTCTTTGCAAAGCTTGACTTGACGCAAGCATATCAACAGCTTCCCATCGATGCTGAGACTGCGGAAGTGCAAACTATCGTGACCCACAGGGGGGCTTTCCGGTGCAAAAGGCTCCAATGCGGAATCAGTGTGGCACCAAGGGTGTTCCAGAGTCTCATGGAGCAGTTACTCCAAGAAATTAAGGGAGTCATGCCATATTTTGATGATGTGTTGGTAGTGGCCAAAGACAAAAGACAATTGAGAAGCCGACTCAGAGAAGTCCTACAAAAATTTAAAAATGCAGGACTTAAAGTCAAAAAAGAAAAGTGCCAGTTATGCACTGAAAAGGTTGAGTTCCTGGGATATCTGGTGGACAAAGATGGAATCCACCCCACACACAAAAAAATAAAAGCAATAAAGGAAGTCCCGAGACCTCAAAATAAGGCAGAATTACAAGCCTTTCTGGGACTAATCAATTTCTACAATGTCTTTTTTCCACAGAAGGCAACAACAGCGGAACCTCTGCATAGGTTGCTCGACAAGACGTCCGTTTGGTCCTGGGGCAAGCGGGAAGAGGCCACCTTCTGGAGCATAAAAGACCTCCTCACATCACAATCAGTCCCCATCCAGTACAGCGAGACCCTACCACTAATGGTAACCTGCGACACCTCTCCATTTGGCATCGGAGCTATACTAAGCCATACCCTGCCAGACAGGAGAGAAGCACCAATTGCTTACTTCTCGAAAACACTATCAAAGGCAGAAATAAATTATATCCAGCTCGACAAGGAGGCACTTGCAGCGGTTACCAGCGTGAAGCGGTTTCACGAGTACTTATACGGTTGGGACTTCACCCTCATCACCGACCATAAACCACTACTGGGGATCCTGGTGGGAAACAAGGCCACCCCCAACATACTGTCTCCCCGGATGACAAGGTGGTCTGAGTTCCTTGCCGCCTATACCTACCAACTAATACATCGCCCAGGGAAATGCATCTCGCATGCCAACGCACTAAGCCATTGCCCGTTAACAGATTATGAAGATGACCCTGCACCCACCACATCCACCCTGCAAATAGAGACATTGCCCAACCTACCAACAACCGCGTCAGACATTGCAAGAGAGACAAGCAAGGACGGCAAACTGGCGCGAGTTTTGAACTGGGTGGTAAAAGGGTGGCCAGAAACAGAAGCAGTGACCAGTTTAAACCCTTCCGAAGCCAGCAAACTGAATTATCCTCCCAAAAGGGATGTATACTATGGGGCGATAGAGTGGTAGTTCCAGACAGCTAACAAAAAAAAATATTACACATGTTACATGAGGGATATCTGGGCATTGTGAAAATGAAATCCCTGGCCAGAAGCTAGATATGGTGGCCAGGGATAGACAAAACCATTGAAACCTGGGTGGCTACATGTGACAAATGTCAGCAATCCAGACCAAACCCACCCGAAGCACCAACCCTCCAGTGGGAAACACCAAGGGGACCATGGTCAAGGGTCCATATAGACTTTGTGGGACCCACAAAAGGGCACACTTTCCTGATCGCAGTAGACACTTACTCCAACTGGCTGGAGGTAAGCCTAATGCGATCTACCACAACGGAGGCGGTTATAAAACAACTAAAAAGACTTTTTGCCACCCACGGCCTACCTGACTTGATAGTATCTGACAACGGGCCACAATTTACGGCATTCGCATTCGAGCAATTCCTCGCAGAACAGGGAATCCGACACGCATTGACAGTGCCCGTTCATCCGGTGACGAACGGGTGGGTGGAACGAATGGTCAGATACACCAAAGACGCTTTAGAAAAGATGGATACTGGTAACATACACAACAAAATAAATAAACTATTAACAATACAGCACATAACACCAAGTGCCAAAACCAGTAAAAGCCTGGCAGAACTCCTGATGGGAAGAAAACTCTGATCCCATCTAGACAGACTTCACTCGACTTACAATCCAGAAAAACCACCAGACTCCTCCAGCCGGTTCCAGGCATTTAATCTGGGAGACACAATCTACGCTAAAAAAATTTCAGGGGACCCACTATGGGTACCACTACAATAACCCAAGTAACAGGCCCCCGGTCGTACCAGCTGGAAACAGAGGACAGAAGAAACTGGAAACGGCATGTCAACCAAATACGATCAAGAATAATTTTAAACAGCACTGAAAATCCACAAAACTCACAAACAGACTCTAATAAAAAAAACTAGAGGGGGGGGGGAAACCCCAAACAATCATCAAAAAGAAAGAGAAAATACGACTACAAGAAAACGACACACCGAACCAGAAATACAAACACTGCTAAATAAAAGAAGAAACCATCAATACTCACCAGAAAGTGAAGACAGCCGAAGGGTACCAGAGGAAGACGACCCTCTCAGAATCTCACCTGGAAGGAACAGTCAAGCCAGCTCAACCAGCCCGGGAAGACCAGGCGGGAACAAAGAAGCCGACAACTCGACTGAACCCAGTAGACCAGGTGGCAGTTGCGGCGAAAGGCCTGACTCACCTTTCCAGGCAGTTCCATGGAGAAGAGCGGGAACATCGAAGATCTCTTCTGAACTGGCTGAAGACCACGCAGCATCTAAACAACTTTGGGTAGTTTACAAATAAATATCAACACAAGATCACACTCTTCATTACTCAGGACATGAAAAGAAGAAATTATTTATTTAGCAGAAATCGCAACAAGAGTGGCTACAATGCAAAATGTTCCATTGCAAGACTTGAAAGAACAAGTTATAGATAGATTGTCATGGAGAAAATATCTATGTGGTCACTAGGAGTCAAAAACAACTAATGGCACATAATCAATCAATCAATAATGTACATGGTTGAAAGTTGGTTTTCATCTTGTTAACTGAGATTAAGATCGAAAACAGTTCTTGCTTGCAGCCAAAGTGGTATATTTTCTATAAGGTTCCGTTTTATTTAAAGGTATTCTTTATTTAAAAGCCATCTAGTCCAAAATCTGAAAAAGGATAGAGACCTTAGAATTACTCCTAGCTGGCAGACTAAGTAAGGAATAGATCACTTGATCCTTAAATAGATTTGCCTCTTAAAGTATATTTCTAAATTGCAAAGATTGTTTTCAAAAAAGGCATACAAAAGTAATATCTTCCTTTGCTATCATTTTCATTATGGTTTACAGGCCATTCTATCTGCTACAATGATATAATGTTTGGAAAATAAAAGACATGAGGTAAAATGAATATACTGTATATTGTTAAAATATGGAAAGAAAATCCAAAGTTGGTGGGTGAAAATGATGAACTGGAGAACTGACTATGACTTTTTGAGCAACTAAAATGATTAACTTTGGAAAGAAATATATGATTGCTAATCTACTGTCTCAAAACCACATATTTCAGTTATTAGTTTCAGTTATTAGTTTCTGAAACAAGCCAAGTCAAGGACAATCATCATTCATTAACAAATTTTATCCCAGAGCTTCCTGTGCTTGGATTCATTTTCTCACATTAGACTTAAATGACAATATTAAGAGATAACACCCATTAAATACGTAATATCTCAAGTCTCAATATGCAGACTATATGCTTTTCACTCAGTGACTAATAGCCACTGATCTGTCTTGCATTCAGAGATAAAGTAAATGAGAAAGAAATAAGCTTGCTGTTGTCTTTTGTCAGAAAAACTGCAAATAGTTCAACCCTTCCTAAACAAGACAGTGTCTTAAATAACATTTGTTGAGTGAAGAATAGCATGACTTTAGACTTTTGTGGGAAGAGATTGTGAATCATTTCTGAATTTCTTGGAAATGTCTTCATGATTCAAAATAATTCACCCAGCTATTTGGATAGTTGCCAAACTCCTGAAGAATACAGCTATACATTATCCAGAATTGGTGGCATTTCATTGGCGCAGGACGTGGTTGCTACCTATCTGATTTACTAAATGAAATCTGGAATGTTTCCTATCGGGAACGTGATGAATGGCTAGTAATGAAAATACAAACCAGGGGATCTGTAATGTTTTCATAACCACCTACTACCTTCTGGCATATTTCTAAAATCAAGTAATAGAAAAAAGTTCTCTCTCTCACCTTTACCCTTATTCATGGGAACAGTCATTATTATGCATCAATATGACAAATTGATTCTTGCAAGCAACACGGGCAAAAGATGCTGATGTAAAAACACGATGGACTATGGCTGAATTTGAGTCTATCACTGAAATCTGAAATTAATGTAAGTCTAGTGCCTTCTAGATATTATATTCAGGAGGAATCCCCCAAAAATAATTTCCTTTTCTGTGAACATACACCAACTCTGCTATGTGAGCTATTTGGCGTCTGGGAACAATTCAAGGTAGCAGTTATTATCTGTAAAGTTATACATGACATAAGGCCTAGATATTTGAAGGGCTCATTTAATAGTTCCAACAAAATTGGTTTGCTTTGAACCCTACTAATTATGTAATGCCATCTAGCGAGACCCAGGAAATTGATATTCTCTGTTGTACTGCATGCCTCCTGGAAAAACATCCCATCAAAGATTCATATGGTGCCCATCTTGCTCAACTTCAAGCTATCTTTAGAAAATTACCTCAGGCCTTATGATGTGATGAGAAGTTATGTTGTCCCTCAAACAATGGATCTTGTCCTTTTAACTTGTGAAACAATTTTGGAGTTGGGCAGCCTAGAAATCCAGTAAAGAAACAAACATTATCAATCACTGATTTTGTGTAAACTGGATATTCTGTTGGTATGAGTTTCATGTCTCTAGAGCTATAAAATTACAGAACTCCCAGGCAAAAAAATATATAGCTTAGTAATTCCTGATGTCAGAGTCTCCAAGACAAGTGTAAATTAGTCTGATATTTTCCATAGACTGGAATAAATATTTAGGAACTAAAGTTGTGCTCTAATTCTGTAGAGGTAACCATGACAAATAATCGATAGTGATTGAGTGATTTGAAGCTGAAACAGAACTTATATTTTCCTCCTGCATCATATCCAAGATTCTTTCTCTCATGTCTCTCCTTTAACAGTTTTACCTTGTCAGACTCAGACATTAATACCCACTGGACATTTACATTCCTGGGATTGCTGCTCTGAGAATCCATTGCCATTTAGGGGAACATGACACCCAGTAACTCTGTTTCAGGTAATGTCAATGGAATACAAGTATTTTAGCACCCAACGCTCAAATATATTATGAAAGATGATATATCTCTGACATTATTCTTTAATTCAAAATATAAATTACTAATCACACATACATTATAAAAAGTTATGGGAAATTAGATACCCTAGAAATCACATATCCCTGGCTTCCTGTATTGAAGACCCTGTCATGATTACATTCAACAAAATGGAAGGCAACATGTCCTTTCCAAAACACTTACATCTCAACTATATAAACTGAGAATCTTATGTTTCTAACTATGGGTGGCATTTTAGATTCTGTTGTTTCAATGTCCCAATATCAAGAAGGAATAGAAGCAACCTAAAATTTTGAGTAAAGGGGATAGCAACATAAGGATCCAAGGCTCATGGATATGTTTCTAGTGGAACACCATGGAAATGAAAAAAATCTAAGTAAAATATGAGTTCATATTAAACATTTCATGAATTTTTCAGATCCTATCCAAAGTTTATTGCCATAAGTAAGGAATGTTTCCTCTATGCACTGAAGGGAGTTTAATAATCACAATAGCTTAAGATCCCTATTGCATCCAAAAAAGCTACAATAAAGTTTAATGCCATGGATTGTAAAGTTAAATGCATTTCTACTGTAATAGCAGTAAATCCTAATCAGAAGTGAATTTAAAAACCACACTCAGCCTTGACAATCATCATTCCTGATTACTGCCAATTTCATTTAAATGTACACACTCATTTAAAAATCAAAATTGTTTTTAATGAGTATTACTTGTGTTTTGCATTCAAAGAACATTCCATTCCAAATATATGTTAAACACTACACAGGAAGTATGTTTCTCAGTCACTGTTCCAATGCTGCCAAAATATTTCCCCTGAGATGGTGGAAACAGCACTAGAAATACCATGCAGCTGTGTTTGTATTAAGAAAAGCAATGACATCCATGTTCAGTATAGCAACATTTGGGTATACAGGATGGAACTAGCAAACCTGGGGTTTAAGGTTCTTAGAGTACAACATGTTCACCTGTAAATCATCTCCTGTGACCTGTCTAAGTATAAATGCGATATAATGTGCTTTCCAATTTGTTTTAAAGAGCAGAGCTGCCAATCTCAACACCTAAGTCCCAAGGCCAGAAAATAAAACTTCATTTGTGATTTATGTCATGTTTGATACTGCAATAAATTAAAAATAATGTAACAAATAAAACTTCAAATGTATGATGTAGGGCATAGATCCGTGATGGCGAACCTATGGCATGCGTGCTACAGGTGGCATGCAGAGCATTTGTGCCGGCACGCAAGCTGCAGGCAAACTTACCTCACTGTGCATGTGCACACCTTACAACTGATTTTTGGCCTCCCAAAGGCTTGAGGAAGGCTTCTGCAGGCTTCTCCAAGATTTGTAAGCCAAAATCTAGCCCCGTTTCATCACTTCCGGTATTTTCAGAAAAAAAGGAAGTGATGAAACAGAGCTAGATTTTGGCCTACAAAGCTTGGGAGAAGCCTGCAGAAGAGTTCCTCAAGCCTTTGAGAGGCCGAAAAAGACCTCAAACACGATGTACTCACTGCCTCCGTTTTGCTTACTCTCTATCCGTCCAGCATCCGTTTATTGACGTTTCATCTGCTCCAAAAGTTTTGAGCTGCCCAAAACTTTTCCGCGGAAAATGTATCCAGTTCGTCCGTTCTGCATCGGCTACGCATCCGCTAGGCATCCGCTAGGCATCCGTTATGCATCCACTATATCCGATAGGCATCCGCTACGCATACGCGCAACTCCATCTGCCCGGAGGTAGGGAGGAAGCGGAACGGATGCAGAATGGATGCAGAACAGATGCCTAGCGGATGCAGCACGGAAACAAAGCGTTTAAAACAGAAAAAACGTTCGCAGAGGGGACCTATCTCAGATATTAAGGATGTCTAGAGGATGCCTAGAGGATGCCTAGCGGAAAACCTATATTGCCTATAAAAAGGGGGAGCAACTCGCCTGCATCGCACTTTCAGAACAGCAGCCCAGCGGTGCAGACCTCTGCAGCCTTCATCTGGCTCTTCCTCTTCCACAGCGTCCAGTCATGTCCACCGTGGATTGTAACAAAGTCCTTTCGGCAGCCACCATCGTTCTGCAACAGTGCGAAGCCATCTGCAGGCTCTGTGAACTCTACTGCAAGAAGAAAAAGAGGCAGCCAAAAAGAGTCTGGGTCCGAAGATGGTTCGCCAGAAGAGCAGAGGACGGACTGTACAACAAGCTGATGGTGGAGCTCAGGAACGAAGACACTCGGGTGTTCCAAAACTTCATGAGGATGCCTCCAGCCATGTTTGACGAAGTTGTGCAGTGGCTGACACCCAGGTTGACCAAGGTAAGCACCAGCTTCCGGCCCAGCCTGGAACCTGAGCTCAAGGTGGCACTCAATCTGCGCCACCTGGCCTCAAGGACCACCTACAGGAGCATGCAGTACGGCTGGAGGGTGCCATCCAACACCATCAGCATTGTGGTCAGAGAAGTGGTGCAGACCATCATCGAAGAATACAAGGAGGAGCTCCTCCAGTACCCCTCCACTGAAGAAGGCTGGAAGAAAGTTGCAGAGCAGTGGTATCAGAAGTGGAACTTCCCACACACCGTTGGAGCCATAGATGGCAAGCATGTGGCCTGCAAAGCTCCAGCCATGTCGGGGTCCACTTATTTCAACTCCAAGGGCTTCTTCAGCATCATCCTCTTCGCCATGGTCGATGCTGACTACAAGTTCATGTACATCGATGCTTCAGGCAACGGCTCATCTTCAGATGCCCAGGTATACAACGGCAGTCACCTCAAGGAGGAGCTGGAACACAACCTCATCGTGGGGTTCCCAGATCCAGAACCCCTGCCCAACGACACACAAGATGTGCCCTACTTCATCATGGGGGATGACGCCTTCTCCCTCACAACCTACCTCATGAAGCCCTACACTTCCAGACTCCTCACCCGTGAAGAGAGGATTTTCAACTACAGGCTGTCCAGGGCAAGGCGGGTGGTGGAGAACGCCTTTGGCATCCTGGCCAACAGGTTCCAGGTACTTCTCACCACCATGCAGCATTGCCCAGAGACTGTGAGGAGGATCATGGAAGCTTGCTGCATCCTGCACAATCTCATGCTCACCCGCTACCCAGTCTTGCAGAACAGGCTCGTGGACCTCCAACATGGCAATGGGGACATGGAGCCTGGGGAATGGAGGCAAGGGCAAAACCTGATCGACACTGAGGATGTGCAAGGCCCCAACAGAGCCTCACATGAAGAGAAGAAGCAGCGCAACCTCCTGAGACAATGGTGCAACTCCCCACTTGGAGCAATGGAGTGGCAAGACAGGATGATAGATGCTTAATGGATGCTTCCTTCAGCCTGTCTCATCACACGGATGAGATTGGGCCATGTATGTTTGGTTGGCCTACAATGAACAGGGCGTTTAATAAAGAGTTGTGTTTATGTTGACATGTGTGGATAATTATTACATTATTATTGATAATAAAGGGCCATAGTTCTGGCACCTGGGAGGGTGCACCATACAGTCCCACTATGCTTGCACTGGAGGTTTATCTATCCCACTGCTATCCTAACCCATCCCACAGCTATTACCCATCTCACAGGTATCCTAACCCATCCCAAAGCTATCCTTACCCATCCCACAAGCATGCAAAGGCTTAAACCACTTCTAAAAGTTTCCACCAAGACTTTATTGAAAAAAAGAAATGAAGCAAATGTGTGAATCATAAATAGACTTTATTAAAACAAGCTATAAAACAAAAATGAGTCTCTGGCACTCCTCTTGGTCGTTCAGTCTCAGGGGTGAAGGGTCCAGGTGCTGTGGAGGTGGCTGGTGCTGGAGTGATTTTCATCAGCTCCTCCAGAAGCAGAAGCAGCAGAAGCCCCAGCCCCAGAAGAGTGAGCCCGTGCTGCAGAAGCCCCAGCAGAACCAGAGTGAGGGCCAGGGGGAGGGATGGTAGCCCTGTCCCTCTTGCAAGGGCTGGCAGCAGATGGCTGAGGCTTCCTGTGCTTCCGCATGGTTGTGGGGTTGCTGGCTGGCAGGGAGGCTGGCAGGAACCAAGGCTGGCAGCAAGGCTGTCAGGGAGGCTGGCACCAAGGCAGGCAGGAAGGCTGGCAGGCAGGAAGGCTGGCAGGCAGGCAGGCACCAAGGCTGGCAGGC
>BLBF01000018.1:37055490-37072423 GCA_015471245.1 Laticauda colubrina | reverse complement strand
AGGCTGGCACCAAGGCAGGCACCAAGGCTGGCAGGGAGGCAGGCACCAAGGCTGGCAGGAAGGCTGGCAGGCAGACCGGCTGGCAGCAAGGCTGGCAGGCAGACCGGCTGGCAGCAAGGCTGGCAGGCAGACCGGCTGGCAGGAAGGCTGGCAGGCAAGCTGGCACCAAGGCTGGCACCAAGGCTGGCAGCAAGGCTGGCACGAAGGCTTGCAGGCAGACATGCAGGCAGGGCAGGCAGGGCAGCAGGTCTTTCCTCTGAATGGCGACCTGCTTCTGAGCTGCTTCCGTTATATCCGTGGGGCTGACGCAATGCATCCTCCCCGCATGCGCAATTAATGCCAGGCATCTGTTCGGCTTCCGCTCTGCATCCACTAGGCTTCTGCTGTGCATCCGCTTCATCCGTTCGGTGTCCGCTGTGCATCCGCTGTATCCGTTCCGCATCTGCTTTGCTGAGGTCCCCCGGAAGCCAAGTGGATGCGCCATCCACTCTCATCCGCTTCCATCCGCTGGGCTTCCATTCCACATCCGCTTTCCATCCGCCCTGCGTCCTCCCCACGTCCGTGTTATCCGCTCCAGTTATGCAAATTTTTGCCCCTTTTGAGAGCAGATAACAATGGATGGAACATTTTGCTCGTCCGTTGTGTCCTTTTTGCATCCGTTGGGCAGTGTGACATGGGCTTTAACAGTAATAGTACTGTACACTTTATAAATAGTTGAACAGTATTGAGGGAATTATTTGTTTTTCAGAGTAATAGCATTTCGTAAAAAAATGTTCTTGTGTCTAGTTGTTCTGGTGTGCAGTGCTGTAGAGTGTCATTTTGAGGGAAGGAGTTGAAACAGTTTATGTCCGGGATGTGAGGGGTCTGTAAATATTTTCACAGCCCTCTTTTTGACTTGTGCAGTATATAGGTCCTCAATTGAAGGCAGGTGGGTAGTAATTGTTTTTTCTGCAGCCCTAATTATCCTCTGAAGTCTGTCCCTGTCCTGTTGGGTTGCAGAACCAAACCAAACAATTATAGAGGTGCAGATGATAGACTCAATAATTCCACTGTAGAAACTGGATCAGCAGCTCCTTGGGCAGTTTGACTTTCTGAGTTGGTGCAGAAAGAATATTCTTTGTTGTGCTTTTTTGATGATGTTTTTGATGTTAGATGTCCATATTAGGTTATGTGAACCTAGAAATTTGGAGGTCTCTACTGTTGATCCTGTGTTGTCTATTATTGTAGTTTTTTTAATCAGTCTAGCATTTTTGCAATTTATATAACATTGATTGTTTGAACAGCTGAGCTAATATAGCAGAAGTTATGCATGCAAGGCCCCTTGGTAAACCTCCAGGTGGCCTTAACAACTCATTAAAAGATTGCAAATGATCAGCTGTCTGCAAGGAGTACTAATTCTTCCATTCCCCACCATCCAGAGCTGAAGAAGTTTCTTTGATGAGAAGCGAAACATCTTCAAAGAATAACCAGAAAGTCCAACTCCCTCTTAAAAAAGCACCTTTGGTATTCCATAGACACAAGGCCCCTTGGTGTTTTCTATTTGTAGAATAAAATGGAATATTTATTCTCCATAACTTGGAAATTAAACTTGTTCATGAAGCTTAAAATGAAGACCTTTGCCTTCTTTGCAATCACATCACATATTTTGACTAAAAGAACCAATGTCCTGCTTCAGCAGAAGGCAATTTCCCACATTCCAAAGATGCTCAAGAACAGAAGGATCATTTCATCCTCCAAGCTACACTCTTTTTTCTTATGACTTTGTACATTTGGGGACCATAGGTGACTCTGAAAAGATTCAAGAACTGGTTCCTGGGAGAAGGCCTTCTCAATCCTACTGGCTCCGATTAAGCCCTGGAGAAGAGCCTGGTTTTGTTAATGCTCTCCTGGCCTTTACTCATGTCTTCCATCTGAATTGTTTAAGGTTTTCAGCTGCATGCATTTAGCTTTCTGGCTGCTTTGTTTTTTGGCTACCAGGCTTTTCTCAATCCATGCATTTAAAACAAAATCTTTTCTTAAGCGTTTCCAGCCACATTTTTCTCACATTGTGTGGCCGCTTCCCTTCACTGAGTTGCCAGCCTACTACAGCCTACTATTTATCTTACACCTCCCCCTACTGCTAGAGGCACCTAACAATCATCTTCTAACTGCCAACAAAATATAGGAAGAAATGTTCAGCTTACAAAAACATGCAGTTGTGGACCATTCTGTAAGGATTAACCTCTCTGTATATGGATTCATCTGTTTTCTCCTTGTGCAGTAGATCCCACAGCAAAACTCTTTAAGTGCTGGAAACAAATTTCTCCCATTCATTCAACTGGATAAAATCCATCCCTCTCAGTCCCTTATGACCTCAAATATATATAAAAAAAAATAGGAAATTGCATTATGCAATTTAGCGAGATATGAATCAGCATTCTTGGAGAATCTAGATTCTTTCTCCACCAGTTCAGGAAGTGCACACGGTTAACATGAGACAGTAGAAGAGTTGTACACATTGCTCTGAAAAGATATGAAGATAAACTATCTATAGCAATGTTTCTCAACCTTGAAGGTGTTTGGACTTCAACTTCCAGATTTCCCCAGCCAATCATAAGTATAATATTAAATTGTGCACTTAGCTACAGCATTGTCCCATAGCAGGGATTTCATCAAGTATTTCCAATGAAAAAATCAAATTTTGTTTGGCTAATTTGCAGTTCAAATTTGCTTCAATTCATTTTTAGCATATTTTTGTTCTAATGACCTGGAACATAATGTTCTGTTAGCAGAAAAGCCATGAAGTCTGGAGACTTCACATTGTGTTATGGGCATTAGGAACAAGCCTGGAGACCCAAATCCCCAACTAAATACTTCCTCAGCATCTCCTGCTCCTCTGAATTTCTTACAAGTAAAACAACTGCTCTGTTTAATTTGGCCTATGAGGTGATAAAAGCATTTCAGACTACAAGATCCCTCAAAATTGTAGCTTCCCTAGAATTTGGAAACCAATATGTGGCTAAACTTACTCACAGAAGTATTCTGGGGGCAGAATAAAACACTTGGTTGTTTGAGGTGAAGGACAAGATTATATTTCTCTTCCATTTCTACTTCAAAAGTCAAATTTGCCATTGACAGCTGAATAAGATACAAGATTCTCTGCTGCACCCAACCATAATAGTTGATGTTGAAGGAATATTCTCTCTGTCTACCTGGCGATTCTCAATATTGAATAGCTGCTGCACTTATTTGAAGGGCTTGCTTCATAATACCATAGGGGCAAGTTTCCAAGAGATTATATATCGCATCATAGCAATACTGCTGCTGTGTCAGAATATCACATTGGTTCTTTCATCACCATCACTGTTGCCAGATAATTCAAACTGGAAAGGATAGGAATAACTTTCCCTAAAGAAGGAATGTGATTTTTAAAAATTTAGTCAATGCAGTGATCAGTTGAATTTTTAAAAAAACCCTTCTAATTTTTCCTGCTCCCATATTTAGGATTACATTTGATAATCATAGTTATCATTTATTGGCTTAGTGAGCATGCTCAGTAGCTCACGTTTCAGGTTTCATTTCATAAATCCAAACATTCAATAAATTCCTTATGGAAATATAAGCACTAATTGACTCAGAAAAGAATTGTTTGAACAGTCAAAGTATTGAACATTGCTAAAAGTTGTGTACCTTTTAGCAGGTTCTAACAAGTTCTGGAGAACCCATAGTGGAAATTTTGAGTAGTTTGGAGAACTGGCAAATACCACCTCTGATTGGCCCCACCCCCATCTATTCTCTGCCTCCTGAGTCCCAGCTGATCAGCTGAGTCTTCTTTTGTTGTCCTGCACAGGAGAACAGAGCTGGAAAGCAGGTTAGTGGGGAAGGGAGGGAATGGGATTTTGCACTAATCTTCCCCCAGGAGTGGGAGGGAATGAAGATTGTACAGTATCCTTCCCCCGCCACGCCCACCAAGCCACACCATCCCCACCAAGCCACACTCACAGAACTGGTAGAAAAAAGTTTTGAATCCCATCACTGGCGTGTACATACTATATATTCCATCATGCATTTAACAAATAGGTTTAGTGGGCAGTTTGTTTTGCATTTCTAAGTCCCAACATTTTAAAAAGAAGAATCTGTGATGTCTGCAATGTTCAGCATAGACACTGATTCAATAAATTAAATTGTTTACCCTGATTTGCCATAATTCAGAGATTCCCTAGTTAGAGGGCTTTCTAGGTTGCTATGCCCTCCCATCCTTATAAAAGCATCACTCTGGTTAGAAGATACACCCATTAATCCAAAACTTTGTCCCGATCTCTTTTCCCTGCCCCTAACTTTAGAGATTTCCCCCTACAGAGAAAAGATGGAGAAACAATATTCATTTTTGCACACATTTTCCACACACTTTTGCATCTCTACAAATTTGCAATTCGTATGCAAAACTTCAAAGAGTTCAGATATAGGTTATTGGGTTTTTTTGGGAGGAACACTAATTTGGGCTGGAATTGAGAAGGCAAAGTGTTCAAAATCAGAGCACACACCTTATAGACAAAATAGGTCAAAAACAATGGCATTCATTTTTACTTTAATACTGGCACAGGATTAATCGCTACAGTATCAGCATGATGTTGTCTGTAGTCCTAACACACACACACACACACACACACACACACACACACACTCTTTCAATTTGTAATCTACAGTGAAATATTTAACATATATACTTGTTTATATGCCCATATCCATCAGCCCATCTTCGAGTGGCAGAAGAGAGGACGAGGATATCTTCACTCATCTGCTGTTACTGCTCTTCTAAGAACATGTTGAAATAGAAATGTTGTAAAATATTTATTCAACAAAATTGATTTTAAAAATTTAAATTTCTCATAAGTGAGCCAGGTTTTTCTAGTTTATTGACAGCATGCTAGCCAATTATTTTCATTAAGATTTATATATCTGGTTTGTAAAATTATATTAAATCATAGTTTCCCACCTTGGTGTAAACTGATGTAAACAAACTGGGATCATTGTACCAAAAAATCTCGTGAGAGGGAAGATGAAAGAGAAGGGTGTGAACCCAGTATCTTAATAGCAATAGCACTTAGACTTATATACCACTTTATAGCGTTTTACAGCACTCTCTAAGTGGTTTTACAGAGTCAGCACATTGCCACAATCTGGGTCCTCCTTTAACCGACCTTGGAAGGATGGAAGGCTGAGACAATTTGAGCCTAGTGAGATTTGAACTGCCAAATTGCAGGCAACCAGCAGTCAGCAGAAGTAGCCTGCAGGACTGCACTCTGACCACTGTGCCACCACAGCTCATAATCCATGACTGCTGATCTTTGAGTCTAGTAATAGGATCAAGCTGCTCCTGTTCTCTCTGGTAGGTTTCCAGTTTTGAGCCTCTTCTGAAGCATTTTGTTTTTGAAGATTCTCCCAACTTGATTGTTGACTTAAGAACTGAAATCATTAGTCATCTTGCACATTGGAAAAAAGTAGATCCAAACTTTCCTGCCCATATCAAAGGCAGTGGGACTTTATGCCATCAAGTAATAATCATGCAAAATGTCCTTAAGGATTTCTAAAATATACTGCAAAGGAAGAAAGGAATGGAGAAGAGATAACAGTATCTTTTTGTGCTCTATTGACTTCCTAGCCTTCTTAAGCCCATGTCACACTGAACCAATGGATGCAAAGAGGATGTAAAATGGACAAAAAAGCTTGCCATCCGTTCAAAAATGCGATGTACTCACTGCCTACGTTTGGCTTCCACTCTATCCATCCAGCATCCATTTATGGACGTTTCATCTGCTCAGAAAGTTTTGGGCTGCCTAAAACTTTTGCACGAAAAATGTATCCAGTTCGTCTGTTCTGCATCCGCTACGCATCTGCTACGCATCCGTTACGCATCCACTATATCCGCTAGGCATCCGCTACGCATCCGAGCAACTGTATCCGCCTGGACGTGGGGAGGAAGTGGAACGGACGCAGAACGGATAAAGAACGGATGCAGAATGGATGCAGAACGGAAACAAAGCGTTTAAAACGGAAAAAACATTCGCAGAGGGGACCTATCTTGGATATTAAGGATGCCTAGAGGATGCCTAGAAGATACCTAGCGGAAAACCTATACTGCCTATAAAAAGGGGGAGCAACTCGCCTGCATCTCACTTTCAGAACAGCAGCCCAGTGGTGCAGACCTCTGCAGCCTTCATCTGCTTCTTGCTCTTCCACAGCATCCAGTCATGTCCACTGTGGATTGTAACAAAGTCCTTTCAGCAGCCACCATCGTTCTGCAACAGTGCAAAGCCATCTGCAGGCTCTGTAAACACTACTGTGAGAAGAAAAGGAGCCACCCAAAAAGAGTCTGGGTCTGAAGATGGTTCGCCAGAAGAGCAGACGATGGACTGTACAACAAGTGGTGGAGCTCAGGGACGAAGGCACTCGGGCATTCCAGAACTTCATGAGGATGCCTCCAGCCATGTGTGACGAAGTTGTGCAGCACCTGACACCCAGGTTGACCAAGGCAAACACCAGCTTCCGGCCCAGCCTAGAACCTGGGATCAAGGTGGCACTCAATCTGCGCCACCTGGCCTCAGGGACCTCCTACAGGAGCATGCAGTACGGCTGGAGGGTGCCATCCAACACCATCAGCATTGTGGTCAGAGAAGTGGTGCAGGCCATCATCGAAGAATACAAGGAGGAGCTCCTCCAGTACCCCTCCACTGAAGAAGGATGGAAGAAAGTTGCAGAGCAGTGGTATCAGAAGTGGAACTTCCCACACACCGTTGGAGGCATAGAGGGCAAGCATGTGGCTTGTAAATCTCCAGCCAAGTCGGGGTCCACTTATTTTAACTCCAAGGGATTCTTCAGCATCATCCTCTTCGTCATGGTCGATGCTGACTACAAGTTCATGTACATCGATGCTTCAGGCAACGGGTCATCTTCAGATGCCCAGGTATTCAATGCCAGTCACCTCAAGGAGGAGCTGAAAGGCAACCTCATGGTGGGGTTCCCAGATCCAGAACCCCTGCCCAATGGCACACAAGAGGTGCCCTACTTCATCGTGGGATCTCATGCACACCCGCTACCCAGTCTTGCAGAACAGGCTCGTGGACCTCCAACAAGGCAATGGGGACATGGAGCTTGGGGAATGGAGGCAAGGGTGAAACCTGATTGACACTGAGGATGTGCAAGGCCCCAACAGAGCCTCACATGAAGCGAAGAAGCAGCACAACCTCCTGAAACACTGGTGCAACTCCCCAGCTGGAGCAGTGGTGTGGCAAGACAGGATGGTAGATGCTTAATGGATGCTTCCTTCAGCCTATCTCATCACACGGATGAGATTGGGCCATGTATGTTGGGTTGGCCTACAATGAACAGGGCGTTTAACAAAGAGTTGTGTGTATGTTGACATGTGTGGATAATTATTACATTATTATTGATAATAAAGGGCCGTAGGTGTGGCACCTGGGAGGGTGGACCATACAGTCCCACTATGCTTGCACTGGAGGTTTATCTATCCCACAGCTATTACCCATCCCACAGGTATCCTAACCCATCCCAAAGCTATCCTTACCCATCCCACAAGCATGCAAAGGCTTAAACCATTTCTAAAAGTTTCCACCAAGACTTTATTAAAAAAAAGAAATGAAGCAAATGTGTGAATCATAAATAGACTTTATTAACAACAAGCTATAAGACAAAAATTAGTCTCTGGTACTCCTCTTGGTCGCTCAGTCCCAGGGGTGAAGGGTGCAGGTGCTGTGGAGGTGGCTAGTGCTGGAGTGCTTGTCATCAGCTCCTCCAGAAGCAGAAGCAGCAGAAGCGCCAGCCCCAGAAGAGCGAGCCCGTGCTGCAGAAGCCCCAGCAGAACCAGAGTGAGGGCCAGGGGGCGGGATGGTAGCCCTGTCCCTCTTGCCAGGGCTGGCAGCAGATGGCTGAGGCTTGCTGTGCTTCCACATGGTTGTGGGGTTGCTGACTGGCAGGGAGGATGGCAGGAACCAAGGCTGGCAGGGAGGCTGGCAGGAAGGCTGGCAGGAAGGCTGGCAGGAAGGCAGGCACCAAGGCTGGCAGGAAGGCTGGCACCAAGGCTGGCACCAAGGCAGGCACCAAGGCTGGCAGGGAGGCATGCACCAAGGCTGGCAGGCAGACATGAACCAAGGCTGGCAGGAAGGCAGGCAGCAAGGCTGGCAGGCAGACCAGCTGGCAGCAAGGCTTGCAGAAAGGCTGGTAGCAAGGCTGGCAGAAAGGCTGGTAGCAAGGCTGGCAGCAAGGCTAGGAGCCAGACATCCAGGCAGGGCAGGCAAGGCAGTCGATGTGTCCAGCAGCAGGTCTTTCTTCTGAATGGCGACCTGCTTCCAAGCTTCTTCCGTTATATCCGCGGGGCTGACGCAATGCATCCTCCCCGCATGCGCAATTAATGCCAAGCATCCATTAGGCTTCCGCTGTGCATCCGCTGTGCATCCGCTGTGCATCCACTTCATCCGTTCGGCATCCGCTGTGCCTCCGCTCTTCCCGTTCTATGTCCGCTTCGCTGAGGCCCCCCAGAAGCCCTGCGGATGTGCCATCCACTCCCATCCGCTCTCATCCGCTTCCATCTGCTAGGCTTCCGTTCCACATCCGCTTTGCATCCGCCCTGCCTCCTCCTCGCGTCCGTGTTATCCGCTCCGGTTATGCAAATTTTTGCCCCTTTTGAGAGCGGATAACAACGGATGGAACATTTTGTTCGTCCGCTGTGTCCTTTTTGCATCCGTTGGCCAGTGTGACATGGGCTTTACTAAAAGAATGCCCAACATGAAAGAACCCAGGCAGTTTGAGTAACATTATTGGAACAATCCAGTCCTTAAGGCCATCCATCCAGGGAAAATAAGTACAACTTTCCTACTGAAATCAAATGGATTTAAAAATGCTTAATGACAATTGGACTGCACCCTGTATTTTTACAGTCTGCAAATGCTATTTTAAACTTTTACAGAACAGTGTTATAAGCCACCATCCTCTACTTTGGCTAAGAGGTTCTTGTCTGATAGAGTCTGAAGAAACAGCTCGGCACACTTTAATGGTATGATTTAAATAAATATTAGTAAAAGGGAAAGAGTGCGGTCTACCTTTTATTGCCAATTACAGATTTACAATGCTAGCAGGCCTAGGGAATATGCTAGTTAACAACACATACCTTAGTTCTGTTCAGAGTTTTACTGTTCTCCAAGAGGGCCTTTGTTATACAGCAGAATCATAAGATATGAACATTTTGAAAGACATGAAATGTTTGTGATAGTGGTGAATATTTGCAGCTCAAGTGTGGGATGAAGATGGAGATTCATTCTCTGAGTTTGTGGATTGGTATAAGGACTTGCCTCTCCTATCCCCTCAAGAAAACAGAATTCTTGAAACAGGCAGCATTTCAAAAGGAACTTTTATTGGGAGTTAGTGATAGAAAGAAGAATAGGTAGGATCTGAAGTTCCTGCTCAAAATTGTTAGCTTAAACATCATAGAAACCTCTCCCTTCTGTCCAGTCTGAGGTGAGCCAATCCACAGGTGTGAAGTTGTTGTGGGAACCTTGAGCTGAGAAGGTGATAAGAAATTGTTCTCAGGCACCGCTTGCTCATTTCTCCCTGGAACTGAGACAAAACAGATGACTCCAAGCCAATCCCTTCCTCCTTCCTAGTCCAGGAAGATACATCAAAGTAAAGGGAAGGTCAGAGATTTGAAAAGCTCATAAAATGTCATCAAGCCCCCCCTTCCACTGGAATAGCAGCATCCTGATAGGGATCTATAGGGACCTGGCAGTTGGTTTCCGGACAGTTCATTACCAGGCAAGAGAACATCTTCAGCAGACTTTCGGGGATGTCATTGTTCTGTGGGCTTCATGTGGTGAGTAGGTCTTGTGATAGTGAGGTCACATCAGGTGGGGGGGGGTCATATAAGTTCAGGGTCTTGTGATAGGTCTTGTGATGGGGAGGTTATATCAGGTGAGGGTCTTTGGGAGGGGAAATGCTGGTTGGGGGCTTTGCATGGGTTGGTTGAGGATCAGTGCTGTCTCTGGTTGGCTGAGTTTAATTCTGATTTTAATTCTGAGGGGCTCGTAGGGTGGTTGTTGGTCAATGTGTCTGTTAGAATGTCTTAGCTACTAGTAGGTTTGTGAGGACAGAACACACAAAGGTTCTACTTAACTATGCAAATACTGTTTAGTCCACAAACAGGTCTTTTACTAGAATTGCAGATAGAGGTTGTCTCATATATGTTTTATTTTATGACAAAAGAACCTTAAGCCAACTTTCTGAGCTACATTATTAGATTCATTGCTGTTGTGTTTCCCTTTTTTTACATGTGATTCTCAAGAAATACAGTATGCTGCAAGAGGAAGCAGCATTTGTGAGACCAAATCAAAATATTGGTTGTAGGGTCAACTAGCAGGTCAGCTGTGGCTGCAAATGTTAGTTGAATATACATAAAGCAAACCCCTGCCATTCCACTCACCACATTCCCAGAATACAGGCTGTTTTGGCAAAAAGGTCTCATAGATGTTTTGATTTAAGGCTTGCCTCAAAGAGGTTTACTTTTCTTACTTGACCAAAGCTTGATATTTTCAACCATCAAAATTTTTCATTTTATGAAGCATCTAAAGAGGCTCATTTCTATCAAGATAATTTGATAATGGTTCATTCAGCAAGATTTATAAAAATAGATTTTCCAAATCACTCTGGGTGGTGAAACCAGAACAGACACTCAAATGCTATTGAAGAAAGGCGAACCCAGCTGAACACAAGTAAGAGACCCCATTAGGAATTCCATAATGATAAGAAGAAGAATAAAACATAGTTGTTTTTCTGCTGTTATTGTGTCCAAAGGTAGCCATCCAGCAGACCTGTTTAAGATTATTTATTATTTGCTTTACACAAAAATATATAACTATGTTTACAATACTAATATCTTTGATAAACAAATACATTCATCTCTTCCCTTCCTGGTGGTTTTTAGCAGCCTAGTTTAAAAGAAAAGAGAGTTGATTTGATGAAGGCATGAAGGCATCAGGCACCAGGAGACTGTGAGCCCTAGTTCTGCCTTAGACACACACAAAAAATTGAATAACATTGGGTCAGTCACTCTCTCTCAGCCCTAGGAAGGAGGAAGTGGCAAACAGCTTCTGAACATCTTGCCAAGAAAACTGCAGTTCAAGCAGTTACCAGAAGTCAAAAACTGACCTGAAGGCACAAAACTAAAACAGTTTAGCAGAAAAGGTCTTTATTTTTTTCTTCTTCCTTGTATTTAAATCATGGAAGTTTGACTTGTTGCTGATTTACCACTGATAGTCAGAGGCTAATTAATAAGATGACCAACTTTTTTACAATGAAAAGGAGGACACAAATAAATTGAAGAAAAAAAACAAAGCCACTTGAATGTGGCGCACTCTTGTGCGCAGCACACTCTTGTACATGACACACTCTCCCAAAACAATTCTCCTGTATGGAGCGCATGCATCTCATAATTGCATCTCACGACACTATACCGAGCCTTGATGAATCATCATGTCAAATATAAATACATCACATCACACACAACGGATTGGCTCAGCATCAATCAAATATGGAGATTTACAGATTAGTCTTCAAATATCAAAAAGGAGGACATGTAGAAGGACACTTTTTGAGGGAGGACAGAACTTACAAAAGGAGGACTGCCCTCCCTAAAGGGTGACCTTATAATTAAAGATTTCACTTCTATTTTCTATCCACCCTAGGATAGACTCCACCATAGGATCCACCATAGGACTTTTTTCTCCTTTCAAAACTTTTTGTTCTGAAATGTAAAATTTGTGAAATCCACAGAAATATCAAATGAACAGTACCTTTTCATCCTTTTTAGGTCTGGGATGAAAATGCTGATTTTAGCCATGACATTCAGGGCTGAAATGAACCACTATTTACTAATGCCATGTTTGTTGCCTACAGCTGTAAAATCTTTTAAAAAGCAAAAACTTTCCACTGTTAAAAATGATGTTTCCCATAACCAAGCTTCCTATGACATTAGTACCCTGGAGGCATCTATAGTTTTGAAATCCTGACCCAAATAAACTATGCACACTTCCTAGAGTTCCTGCCATCCTCTAAACTGGTGGAACATTTTGTCCAATTATTCTGAAGACAGGATATATATTGTATAAAAATTGCAGGCCAATGGTGTGTATCAAAGAAAGGAAACAAGCAAGTATGAATAAACAACATCATGTTTAATTAAAGCATCATAGCTGGATGATCTATCCCACAACTGTGTGTATCTGTGTATATATTTCTGCTTCTTTGGTTATGATTAAACTCTGGCCAGACTCACAACTTATGGTGACATTGGAGATGTAAATCTCTCTCTCCTTTAAGCAAAATGTGGTATCTTTTCAATAGATCCATGTACAAAAAGTTACTTGATTTTATTTTGGAATCAAAAATAGACACTTTCCATTTCTTGTTCCTCTTACTTCCAACTCAGCATACATTCTAAAACAGGGATGTAAACTTACTTCGTCACAGCGGCATCATGTGATGCATTGGGACTTTTTTTCCCTTCACTAAACTATGCAGGGGCAGGGCCAGCATCCAGCCCACGGGCTGCAAGTTTGACATCTAAAACCTTAAAAGATATTAATATTAAAAGATACCTAATTGGGATTAGTTAAAATGCATCAGTAACTGAAACAGCATTTTGCATAGCTGGAGCAATCTTTCCCTAAGTCTAAACCAAAAACATAATGAATAAATTCTAAGTGACAACTCTATACTGAGTCCCTAATTAGAGAGATTTTTCAATAGCCATTGCAATATTTTCAGCTTTCACAGGATTTATATTGAGGATATATACCTAGAAAGAAAGCCCAAACAATTATTAAAAAATCTTCAATCTGCATTACTATTACTATTAATCTTCTCATCCTTCCTTATCACCCATCCCCTCCCACTTGTGACTGTATGACTGTAACTTTGTCACTTGTATCCTTATGATCTATACTGATTGTTTCCTAGTATGATTTGATTGCTTATTGTACCCTATGACTATCATTAAGTGTTGTACCTTATGATTCTTGACTCTTGACGAATATATCTTTTCTTTTATGTATACTGAGAGCATTTGCACCAAGACCAATTCCTTGTTTGACCAATCACACTTGGCCAATAAAGAATTTTATTCTTTTCAAAGTTCTGGGGAAAAATTGTCATGTTGTCTGAACTTCAGTTTATACTCATTGAATTGTGCTCTTTTAAAGCTTAGAAAATTTATGACAACTACTTTCAAACAGCAACCATATACTTTTTTTTGCAGTGCAATGGATAACTTTTTTATCATGTCTGCAAACATATTTTGTACTTATTTCATCATCTGGAAACTTTGTATCTGTTTACTGAAATCATCATTCTCAACAAGTGGCAAATTGTAGCCTAGCTTTTTTAAAAGAAATACTTTTTTTATTCATTGCTATGTTTTCTTGATCATACAAATTGAACCAAGAGTCATTAGTCCTGAGGGGATTTGATTTTCCATATTTGTTCTATTCTCTGCCACTTTACATCATAAATGTCACCCAGTGGTGGGATTCAAAACTTTTTACTACCAGTTTTGTGGGCGTGGCTTGGTGGGTATAGCTAGGTAGGCGTGGCCATATGACTGGGTGGACATGGCTTTTTTTGCTTTTTTTTTGCTTTTTTGCAGCCATTCCCCCCACCCATTTTTTGGGCCTTCTGGGCCTCAGACAAGCTTCCTGGGGGCAGCATTTTTGCTCCCAAAAGACTCCCCTAGGGCTCAGGAAGGCAAAAAATGGAGGGGGTGTATGCCCCTCCCTCCATTTTTTGCTTTCCTGGGCCTCAGGGAATCCTCCTGGGCAAAGCAGTAAGACAAGCTAGGGGAATCCCAGCACAGCTGATTGTATGAACAGCTGGTTGTTGAGAGAGGAAAAAATACCTTAAGGGGCAAGTCTCAGGTGGGCAGGGTGAGCAAGCATTGGGCAGGTGGAGCTAGCAAGCCAGCAGTGAGCTGGTGAGCGGGTCAGGGGCATGGCCAGCCAGACGGTTCGGCAACCCATGCCAAATCCTTGCTACTGTTTCATCCAAACCAGTGCGAACCGGCTGAATACCATCACTGATCTCACCATAATCTACCAAGAACTCAGAAGTACATGTTTCCTGAGATGTATATGTGGTGTTGGTTTTTTGTTTACTTTTCTGAATGGCTTTATAAGTCTACAACTCTCAACTCTCTGCTAGTTATGAAGAACTAATGTTTTTGCTTGGATTTCTGTTTGGGAATATGGAACCAGAAGATTATGAAAATAAAATACATCTTTGAAAAAGAATGTCTCCTGACCAGAACATATAATCATTTTTCAAAAATAAGAAACTGTTCTAGGTAAGATCAGCTCTGATCTTGAAATAAGCACTGTTTTGGCTAAGATGATTGTGTGAAACTTCAAAGAGCTGATTCACTTAAAAGAAGTGTAATTGAATCTCCCCTCTGAATTGAATCAGATGCCTTTAAATTGCTTGGGAAAGATTCAAAGGTGACATAGAGATTCAGCACTTTTTTTGGCTTTACAGAGTTTGAAGCATAATTCTTAAGTGCTTTAAATTCTTTATTGTTCCTCATCTATAGGTTGCAACTCGCCCAACTAAAACATCTGAAAGTCCAAAGTCAGTGGAGGAAATACCATCAAGACAATTAACATCTGGATAATTCTAATCATTAGAAACACAACTGGAATAGTGGAGTGGACTCAAGTAGAACAAATAGAGGCATTATTTACATTCTTGACCTTTTTTTACCAACTCCTTTTCCTGATGATGTTCATGTTGAACCAAATCAGTTTTGAAGGATGTCCTAATGGTTACTGGGTATGTTTATTCAGTAATATCTCTACAGTTTGAATTTATATTCACATTCTTGTGTTAATTTCTATCAAAAACCTTTGGAAACCTTTGGAAATCATGGATATGTTGAAACAATGGCCTTACTTTGGATGTAAAACAAGCATGGCACCTACCCAACTCCATCCAGCACTTAGGTACTCAATTTGTGTTGTAACTGAAGGTGTGCGAGTGAGCTCGATTTTCTTTCTGCCTTTCAAAAAACAGTAGAGTTTCACAATGAAAGCTTTGTCATCCAACATATACTCTGGATATTCTTCCAGGCTTTTCTTTGAGACTGGATGCCTTCCTGAAAAGCCTATGGTTCAGAAGTGAAGAACATAAACTGTTGATTTGATGGAAATGGGTACAGAATCTTACTAGATGAAGAAAAACATTGTGTTTATTACAATGTGCTGAAATAATTGTTTTGTTCCCATTTTTTCAATCAGATTGAATAATACTTCACCTCTCCTTTAATGACCATTGATCATGACAGTGCACATTCCAATAGGTCAATATAGAGAATATTAAAAGTATACTGGTCCATAGAGCATAATTTAATTGTCATACTATGGCTTCTTCTGATTTTTTTTCCTTATCTGATTTTCCCCTTATCTGATTACACCCTCAGGAGCTTCCTGGTGGCTCCTTTCCAAGTGTTAGCAAGATCTCACTAATTTTTTTAAATAACCTAGCTTCCAACTATGGTAAACATCAGCTGATAACATTTTTAAAAACAAGCAAACTACAATATTTTAAAAGCAAACATATGTCAGCTATGTTTCAACTAAATTATGTGATTCAGGCCAATAATATGATGTTTGTCCCTCCTGCTTTATTAAAAAGTGGAATTTACAAGAAAATGAGGATCAACTCAAAAGCCATTCTCATTCTGCTACTGATGAAAATGTATTGTTAATTATTCCATCTCTTCTTTCCCATTAGATTTGTGTGTGTGTGTGAAAATAATATAAAATGAAAAAGGCATGGATGAACCTGGTCTGAAAGGCAATATTGCATACTTCCAGAATAAAATTCTTTACACACAACAAAAGAGTGGTCAAGAAAAGCTGCATCGAAAATCAACCTTAGATTCACTGTGTCATTCTTTGCTCTGCTTCAGGAAACAAAAGTCTTAATCTAGTTTGACACTTATTCTCCTCACCTGGGATGTATTCAGAGGTGAGATTCAGCCAGTTCAGACCAGTTCAAGCAAATCGGTTGTTAAATTTTTGCGCAGTTTGGAGAACTGGCTAATCGTACCACTGACTGACCCCACCCACTCCGTCAACTCTACTCCATCCCTCCCATTCACTTCTTATCTCTTCTCACCCGCCTTGGCCATGACATAGCAGTTGTTGCTCTCTGACTCCTTCGCTTGCCAGCTCATTTGTCTCAACCACATGACCCCCATGGCCTTTATACTTTTTTTTAAATAATGCAAGTCTGCTAATTTTTTCATGACAGGTGAATGAAGTAAGAATCTGAAATATAGGATACGCAAAAGAAGGAAAACAACAGAAGGAATTAAAATTTTCCAAAATAAAATTTCAATCAATAGACTCTTGTGTTCTTACTTACTGTGTTCTTACCTATTTAGTAAAAGGATCTAATCTCTCCTGCCATCTGCAGTCAGTTTCGCTTCTCATGTAAATCTAAGTGAAGACATTGGAAAAAAAAAATTTTTTTGTTTTTTTTATTAAAAAATTATTTGGGTTTTCACAAAACATAATACAAGTAAAATTTCTTTTTTTGAGAATAGCATGGTCCCAGGTTATCACTTCTCCATACAGACACAAATTCAATTTCATATTCATATTTGCGTTTTATTTCATATCTTATTACTATTTTAACAATTTCTCATAATTTTTCTCTTCCCTGAGTTTTCTCAATCTTACTTTTAATTATATCATTCCTTCCTAAATTCATATATATATATAGGAAGCTAAACAGCACACATGTAACTACCCGCGAAAGCCTAAGAAAACAAATATATATATATATTTCTTATATATATTTCTTAGGCAAAAGCCTAAGAAAACAAATATATATATAT
>BLBF01000018.1:37022657-37040092 GCA_015471245.1 Laticauda colubrina | reverse complement strand
TATATATATATATATATATATATATATATATAGTGAAAGTTATCTTGATGTAGTACAGTGTGCGACATCTTGTAAATCAAAACCAGAAACTAGAAATATGGTACAAAATATGTTGCTGACTCTGCTAAAAATGTTCCCAGGCACTATTTCCTTTGAACATTGAAGTTTTTCCTATTTGGATCACTCTTATTTCAAGTTTGCTTAGAACATTTAATAGTAGTTGATGTTTCACTTAATATGTCATGCTGATCTTCAGAAAAAATGTAACCTTGGCTAACTCCTCAGCTGCACTGGGAAGCAGACGCTCCTAATTGTATGGTTATTGGGTTAAACAGTTAGTATAAATGAAAGCGATGCTCAAATTTGAATATTTTCCATGCAAAATACTGTGTAATATTCATGAATCACATTTATCTTACTTTATCTTCCCATATATAAAAAGATCAAGGAAACACCCTTAGAGAGGCACATTTTCAATATAATTTATTAGAGAATCAAATCTCATCATTTTTGCAGCAATGCCATTTGTTTGTTTATTTAAATAATTTGTATGCCTGTCCATCTTGCAAATGTAATTCTGGGTGGTTCACAGAAAATTAAAAACTAAAAGGAACACCCACCTACAATTTTTAAAAACAATTAGAATAACATTCCAATACAATATTCAATGTACCAGATATCCAATAAAATATTTCCATTCTTGTGAATCTAATAGCAGACAAAGAGCAAACCAACCAACTGAGCTCACCTAACAATTCAACCCCAACACAACAAAAAGGACACCCAAAGCTTATGGAGGGCAAAGGAATGCAATATTTGAGTAAGAAATATTATCCATTGAGGCAAAAGGAAAAAGTTGAGGATCTGTTGGCCAGGAGACAAAGAGCTTTGAAAACAAGAAAAGACTAAAGTTAGCATGTGTGGCAAACGATAAAATGGTTAATCTGAACCAGATTCTCTCTGTACAGTGTATCCAATGTTTCCTGGATTTAATCCAGATACTTCAAAATGGTGTTATCAGTGAATTGTGGTCTCAGAGGAACAATGCTTGAAGGAAATGTCAGTTTCAGATCACAATTTCCTTTCACTGTTGTGAAAAAAAAGAGAACTCGAGTTAGCAGGAACTATGCCCACCCACGGTTTACATGTAGCTCTAAATGGTTGTCTTGGCTAGTGTTTGAGGTTAAATCCCAAAGAGAATACTAAAATAGCTCAGTCATCCCATCTTGTAAAAGGGAGCTCAAAGGTTCTGATGACATTTCAACACATTTTAGGACAGTTCAAGAAGATATTGCTACTTTTTAACTGTCCTGTAAACTTTGTACACAATTTGTGCATGCAGCTCTGACAGATTCTTAAATGGTGATGGAAAATGTCATTTTCTAAATCATGATGGATCCAGGCTACATCAGGTTTCCAGCCTGGATTAGTAGATAAATACATTCTTATTGTTTTGCTATTTAGATCTATCAGCTTTGCTAGTTGGAAAAGGATGCATTTGAAAGAGACTCCTATTTAGATTTCTTGTTAAAATTCTAAATCTCTTGGTTGTTTTGACAACTTGAATACCTTTTAATAGTGATATGAAGGAAAAAAAATCATTTTTAAATATTCTCACTTAGTATAATGGGAAACAAATTGCCTTTGAGTTCTTTTTCAGAGGAAAAGAAAACTTCACCAAAATTCTCATGGATGCGCTAGGATAGAAGATTTGAATCATAGAATTGGAAGAGGCCATTTAGGCCATTAAGTCCACCATTCTCCTTAGATGACCTAACAAATCTAATCAGTGGTGGGCTGCAAATTTTTTAACAACTGGTTCTCTGACTGGGTAGGTGTGGCCAGTTCATGTGATTGGGTGGGTGATGTCACTCAGCACACCCAGCTACTCACCTCAATGGAACAAGTAGGATTCAGCCAGTTGGGGCTAATCCCATCACTGGCTGGCCCCACCCCTGCACATTTTTTGGCCTGTTTTTCAGCTGTTTTCAGGCCAATTTTGGAAAAATGGCCTGAAAACAGCTTGAAAAACAGGCCATTTTCCAGGGCTGTTTTCAGGCCATTTTCCTGGTGAAAACCAGCTAAAACCAGCCCAAAAACAGTCTGAAAATGGCCTGAAAACAGCCTGAAAAACAGTTTTTTTTCGGTCCATTTTCAAGCCAATTTTGGCTGGAAAGCCTGAAAACAACCAGAAAAATGGCCAGTTTTTCAGGCTGCTTTCAGGCTGGTTTCAGGCTGGTTTGGCTTTTTTTTTTTTTCAGGCCATTTTTCATCCCCCAAAAAGAGGTCTAAAACAGCCCAAAAAACAGGCAGGGCTGGGGCCAGACAGTGGTCCAATTTGCCAGTTCTCCACACCGTGCAAAATCAGAACAAGGGGTTTGGGTGAACCCATCCAAACCTGCAACAGCCCACCTCTAATGAAGAGAAACTGGCAACTAGAATGACATCTGTCTGTTTGTCTGTCTCTTTCTCTCTGTTCGAATCTTACCATGCTCAAGGTTAACTCAGCCTTTCATCCTTCCGAGGTGGGTAAAATGAGAACCCATATTGTTGGAGGTAATAGGCTGCAAACTGTTTAATGCACTCTGTATTACCCCCTTCCCATTTCCCAGAGGAGCAACAAAAATGATTAGTCTAAAACATATGAAGAATGGTTTCAGGAGTGTATGGATAATCTAGTGAAAAGAAGGACTAGGGGTGACAGTGTTCTAATATTTGAGGGCTGTCACAAAGAAGAGGAGGTCAACCAATCTTTCAAAGCACTAGAAGGCAAGATCAGAAGCAATTGTTGGAAACTAACCAAGAGAAGCAATCTAGAACTAGGGAGACAGTGAGAATAATAAACAAGCAGAACAGCTTGCCTTCAGAAATTGTGGGTGCTTCATTACTGGAGGCTTTTAAAAAGAAAATGGGTGGCTATTTGTCTGAACTGGTGCAGGGTCTTCTGTTTGAGGAAGGGGTTGGATTAGAAGACCTCCAAGGTCCCTTCAACTCTGCTATTCTGTTAACAGGTAGTCCTCGACTTATGACCACAATTAAGCCCAACATTTCTATTGTTAACTGAGACATATGTTGTGAGTTTTGCCTCATTTTACAACCTTTCTTGCCTCAGTTGTTAAATGAATCACTGCCATTGATAAGTTAATAACCCAGTTGTTAAGTGAATCTGGCTTCTCCATTGATTTTGAAGGTCGCAAAAGATGATCACATGACCCTGGGACACTACAACCGTCATAAATATGGGTCAGTTGACAAGCATTTGAATTTTGATCACATGGTCATGGGGATGCTGCAAAGGTTATAACTGTGAAAAATGGCCATAAGTCACATTTTTCAGTGCCATTGTAACTCTGAACAATCACTAAATGGGCTCTTGTGAGTAGAGGACTACCTATAATCTGTTTTTTGCTTTCATATAAATTCTGTCAAATATGGTAGGGTGAATGACTGATCAAGGTAATTCAAACACTTTTATCTTGAAAATTAGAATTTGAATCTTGCTTGCTAATTGCTTCTGTCATAGTATGATGGCTTAACTGATCTATCCTCTGTGTTGTTCAGATTGTGCACTGAAAAATCAGCAGGCAATTGACAGCACTCAGAGCTAGCATGGCCAGTGGAAAATGTACAGTACTTTGACCTGTCTGGATAATATCAGGTTAGGAAAGGGCCCTCTAATAATTCTACTGGATTTGTACTTCTCTGGCAATGGCTTCAAAACGATATGGCACCGCAAGCCTTTTGTTTCTGTAAGGGATTTTTTTCCTTATATATCCTTTTGTTTTGTTGCCAGCATAAACTCCTTTGAGGCTTAGTAAATTCTCTAAGTCAGGGGTGTCAAACTCAATTTCATTGAGGGGCACATCAGGGTTGTGTCTGACCTCAAGGGGGGGAACATGGCCAGCTTGATGTCATTTGTGTTGGGGCACTTGTGGTGGCCTGAGCACTCTCCCAGCAAAAACAGGCTCCCAAGTTCCATTTTCAGCTGCCGCAGCCTCCTGCAACCCTCTGCCAGTGAAAAGGGAGCTCTGTTTTTGCTGGTAGAGGCACTGTGGGCTGGTCCTTCATTGTTTTCAGGGCAGTCCTGTGAGCCAGATCTAAGCACCCTGTGGACCTTGAGTTTGACACCCCTGCTCTAACTCAGGCAACTGGGTGGAACATAGCAAGATTTAGTATAGCACAGACACGTGGCTAATTTAAGAACAAAGGAACAAATGGTCCTTTACAGGAGCAAGAACATTTATTTTTATATTCTAACCACTATAAGCTCACCCTATAATAATTCCTAATTCTGTATGCCTGATGGAAAAGGCTCTCCAAAGCAGAAGAAAGGGCAGGTATCTCTAAGGATTTTGAACTTTGCCTGGAACTGTCTTTCCATCTACACTTTTTCAGTCTCTCCTTTCACTCCCCTTCTCTTGCTGAAATATAACCTTCCAGGAAGTACCTAATGTTGCCATCTTTCAACTGGCAGTTTCACCACCCAATCATCACAGATGGTAATTCTCTGCAGGACTTGATCTTCTTAGAACTACCCCCACCCCACTTCCGCAAAGCCCAGCATTCTCACTCCTTGAAATTCATCCAAGCAAGTAGAGCACCTCTAATTGAATAAACCCTGCATCTTTGCAATTGATTCATCTAATGCCAAGACCCATGCTTATTACAACATTCCTCTCTTAAGGTAGAAAAATGAAAGCAAAAATATTCTGGATCATATTGATGTTCTTTCTTTCTTCAAAAGAGGAAGAATCTTATTGCTATGAAGTTAGATGACAGCTGAGATGGATGAAAGAGGATAATCATTGTCTCCTGTATCTTGGTTGCATATGTTTCAAAACAATGGGAAAGGGTTAGGTTTGGGACAGCTGATCCTTTTAAGAAAGCTGAAGGCTCTGAATCATGAAATGCTCATATTTGTTCCTTTTGCATTTTTTCTTATCTCATCAGGCATTATGCAGTGAGGTGGCTACTTAGGCTGCCAAATGCTGGAGAGCAAGAAATGTTTGAATAGGGAACAGCTCTGTCATACTTTTAAGCTTTTATATTTTATACTTCTAGTACCCTGAAATATGGCCTGGTGTCACCTTTTCAATGATGGCTTGTCTAATTATATAGTGTGACCTTGCTATTGAACAACAACAACAAAATGTTTGATTTTTACAAGTAGTCCTTGCCTTAAAACAGTTCATTTAGTGACTGTTCAACATTACATCAGTGAAAAAAGAGACTTGTAACCATTTTTCACATTTATGACCAGTGCAGCATCCCCATGGTTAGGTGATCAAAATTTGGGTGCTTGTCAACTATTTCATATTTATGATGGTTGAAATGTCCCAGTATCATTTAATCCCCTTTTGCAACCTTCTGACAAACATAATTAATGGAGAAGCCAGATTCACTTAACAACCTTGTTATTAACTAAAGCCCCTGTCACACTGCACCAATGGATGGAAAGAGGATGTAAGACGGAGAAAAACAGTTGCCATCTGTTGGTTAACGCGATGCTTCCGTTTTGTACTCACGGCACAAGTTTTGCTTCTTCTTTATCCATCCAGCATCCGTCTATTGATGTTTCATCCACTCAGAGGGTTTTGAGCTGCTCAAAACTTTTGTGCGGAAAATGTATCCAATTTGTCCGTTCTGCATTCGCTAGGCATCCGCTAGGCACCCGTTCGACATCCGTTACGCATCCGCTATATCCGCTAGGCATCCGCTCTGCATCCGCGCAACTCGATCCGCTCCAGCGGTAAACGGACGGAGGGAGGAAGCGGAACGGACGCGGAACAGATGCAGAACAGATGCAGAATGGATGAAAGCGGATGCAGCTCGCAAAGAAAGCATTTAAAACAGAAAAAACGTTCGCAGAGGGGACCTATCTTGGATATTAAGGATGTCTAGAGGATGCCTAGAGGATGCAAAGGGACACATAGGGGAAAACCTATAAAAAGGCAGAGCAACTCATCTGGATCTCACTTTCAGCCCAGAAGCCCAGCTGTGCAGATCCCTGCAGCCTTCATCTGACTCTTCCTCTTCCACAGCATCCAGTCATGTCCACCATGGATCGTAACAAAGTCCTTTTGGCAGCCACCATCATTTTGCAACAGTGCGAAGCCATCTACAGGCTCTTTGAACTCTACTACGGGAAGAAAAAGAGGCGGCCAAGAAGCGTCTGGGTCCGAAGATGGATCGCCAGAAGAACAGAGTACGGATTGTACAACAAGCTGATGGTGGAGCTCAGGAACAAATATACTCGTGCATTCCAAAACTTCATGAGGATGCCTCCAGCCATGTTTGATGAAGTTGTGCAGCGGCTGAGACCCAGGTTGACCAAGGCAAACACCAACTTCTGGCCCAGCCTGGAACCTGGGCTCAAGGTGGCACTCACTCTGCGCCACCTGGCCTCAGGGACCACCTACAGGAGCATGCAGTACGGCTGGAGGGTACCACACACCACCATCAGCATTGTGGTCAGAGAAGTGGTGCAGGCCATCATCGAAGAATACATGGAGGAGCTCCTCCAGTGCCCCTCCACTGAAGAAGGATGGAAGAAAGTTGCAGAGCAGTGGTATCAGAAGTGGAACTTACCACACACCGTTGGAGCCATCGATGGCAAGCACGTGGCTTGCAAAGCTCCAGCCAAGTCGGGGTCCATTTATTTCAACTCCAAGGGCTTCTTCAGCATCATCCTCTTCACCATGGTCGATGCTGACTACAAGTTCATGTACACCGATGCTTCAGGCAACGGCTCAGCTTCAGATGCCCAGGTATACAATGCCAGTGACCTCAAGGAGGGGCTGGAACGCAACCTCATTGTGGGCTTCCCAGATCCAGACCCCCTGCCCAACGACACACAAGATGTGCCCTACTTCATCGTGGGGGATGACGCCTTCTCCCTCACAACCTACCTCATGAAGCCCTACACCTCCAGATGCCTCACCTGTGAAGAGAGGATCTTCAACTACAGGCTGTCCAGGGCAAGGCGGGTGGTGGAGAACGCCTTTGGCATCCTGGCCAACAGGTTCCAGGTACTTCTCACCAACATGCAGCATAGCCCAGAGAACATGAGGAGGATCATGGAAGCTTGCTGCATCCTGCACAATCTCATGCGCACCCGCTACCCAGTCTTGCAGAACAGGCTCGTGGACCTCCAGCAAGGCAATGGGGACATGGAGCCTGGGGAATGAAGGCAAGAGCAAAACCTGATAGACACTCAGGATGTGCAAGGCCCCAACAGAGCCTCACGTGAAGGGAAGAAGCAGCGCAACCTCCTGAAACACTGGTGCAACTCCCCAGCTGGAGCGGTGGAGAGGCAAGACAGGATGATAGATGTTTAATGAATGCTTCCTTCAGCCTGTCTCATCACACTGATGAGATTGGGCCATGTATGTTGGGTGGGCCTACAATGAACAGGGCATTTAATAAAGAGTTGTGTTTATGTTGACATGTGTGGATGATTATTACATTATTATTGATAATGAAGGGCCATAGATGTGGCACCTGGGAGGGTGGACCATCCAATCCCACTATGCTTGCTCTGGAGGTTTATCTATCCCACAGCTATTACTCATCCCAAAGGTATCCCTGCTCATTCCACAGGTATCTCTGCCCACCCCACTGCTATCTTAATCCATCCCACAAGCATGCAAAGGCTTAAACCATTTCTAAAAGTTTCCACCAAGACTTTATTAAAAAAAAGAAATGAAGCAAGTGTGTGAATCAAAGATAGACTTTATTAACAACAAGGTGTAAAAGAAAAATGAGCCAAGTCAAGTGTCCAAATAAAGTCCACAGGTAGCCAGCCAGCCAGTCTCTGGCACTCCTCTTGGTCACTCGGAGGTGTGCCCAGTCTGAGGGGTGAAGGGTCCAGGTGCTGTGGAGGTGGGTGCTGCTGGAGTGCTGGTCTGAGGTGTCATTGGGGTGCCTGGCCCCGAGAGGACAACAGCTGACGGTGTGTTGAGAAAGCTCTCGGACAGCTGGCTCAGACCCGTGATGTTGGGAGCTCCTTCCTCCATGCCATGTGGTGTCAGCCCCAGTACCGAGGACAGATGTAGTGAGGCCGGGCTTGGCTGTGGGGTGGAGGAAGGAGCAGTGTAGTGGGGCTATCTGGTCTGCAGCTGGGTGAGGACTGGCGTTGGTGGCATCGGTGGCAGGGGTGGCATCAGTGTTGTGGGTGGCATCGTTGGCGTGGGTGGCATCGGTGGCATCAGTGGAACCGGTGGCAACGGTGTCGTCTGATGACTCTGTGCCTGGACTGGGAAGGGCTGCTGCCTGTGCTGCTGGACCTCCTGGTAGCCGTAGCCCTGGTAGGTGAGGGGCTGTGGAAAGCCTTGGAATGGGAGGGACATCACCTGGGGTGGAGGAGCAGACCTGGACTGGGTGGGAGCAGGTTCAGCTGGGCCTGGAGGTTGTGAAGCAGCTCGGTGATCTGGTCCTTCACCACCTGGTACTGGGATTCTGCCATGTCCGTGAGGGTCTGGTTGACATAGGTGAAGAAGGGCTTGCAGTTGGAGGATGAGGAGTCAGTGTGGACCAGCTGAGAGAGGAGATCTATGCTGCTCTGGATGGTGTCCCTGATCTCCAGCAGGACAGTGTGGCTCTGCCCCTCCGGTCTGGCTCTCTGCCTTTCTGTGGAGGTGGAGCTGGGGGTGGATGCGGGTAGGACTGTGGTGGACGTGCCATCTCCTTTCTTCCACCGCACCAGGGAGTCCTCCACGCACTCCACCACAGTTAAAACAGCTGTCCGCGGGTTCTCCGCCGTGGCACGCTCCACAGAAACCTGCCTGGAGACAGGAGCTGACTCTCGGCCGGAAGAGGACTGGCTCTCAGCAGGCTGCCGGAGAGAGAGGGTAGTGAGAGGGGCTGCTGGTGCTCCTCGGTGGCGGAGCTCACCCTCCAGGAAGCTGCACCTGGCCATGACGTAGGTCTCTCTGTCCGTCAGCTTAACCGTGGCCTGGCCAGATTTCTTGAGGTGCAGCTTCCCGTACCAGGTGTGCATGTGCTTCCACCAGCCGAGGAGCACCTCCAAAGTGTAGCCCATACTCTCCACCTTCTCTCTCCAAGCAGCCTGCTTCCTTTTGGTGTCCCTGTAGAGCCGGTGTCCCTTCCACTACAGATAGTCATTCTCTCTCAGCCACTCCAGCACCTCACCCTTGTGTTCCTCCTCAATGGAGTATTGCCTCCTCTCCCGTCCCCGCATACGCCTCTTCCTCCCTTTGGCAGGACCAGATGGGCCCTCATCAGAGGGGCTCCCAGGTAGTAGGGGCTGTTCCTCCACACCACCACCAGCAGCAGCACCAGCAGGATCATCATCATCATCATCATCATCACCAGCAGGATCATAATCATCATCATCATCAGCAGCAGCAGCAGCAGCAGCAGCACCAGCAGGATCATCATCATCATCATCATCATCATCATCATCATCATCAGCAGCAGCAGCAGGACCAGCAGGACCAGGATCAGCAGCAGCAGAGTAAGCACCAGCAGCTCCAGCAAGACCAGGAGCACGAGCGGGACCAGGAGCACGAGCAGGACCAGGAGCATGAGCAGGACCAGGAGCACGAGCAGGACGAGCAAGTCCAGGAGTGCGAGCAGGATGAGCAGGACCAGCAGGATGAGGAGCAGCTTCAGCAGGGTACGTACCAGCAGAAGCACCACAGCCAGGAGCAGCTTCAGCAGAGTAAGCACCAGCAGAAGCACCACCACCAGAAGCAGCCTCAGCAGAGTAAGCACGAGTAGAAGCACCACCGCCAGAAGCATCAATCATCAGCTCCTCCAGAATCAGAAGCAGCAGAAGCCCCAGCAGAAGCAGAGTCAGGGACAGGGGGCGGGGGGTTGGCCCTATCCCTCTTGCCAGGGATGGCGGCATGTTGCTGCTTTCTCTTCTTCCCCCTGGTTGTGGGGTTGCTGGCTGGCAGGGAGGCTGGCAGGCAGCCAGGCAGGAAGCCTGGCAGGCAGGCTGGCAGGAAGCCTGGCAGGAAGCCTGGCAGGCAGGCTGGCAGGAAGCCTGGCAGGAAGCCTGGCAGGAAGCCTGGCAGGAAGGCTGGCAGGCAGGCAGGCACCAAGGCTGGCAGGCAGACTGGCTGGCAGGGAGGCTGGAAGGCAGGCTGGCAGCAAGGTTGGCAGGCAGACAGACAGGAAGGTTGGCAGGGAGGCTGGCAGCAAGGCTGGCAACAAGGCTGGCAGGCAGGGCAGGCTGGCAAGGCACTTGATGTGTCTGGATGCAGGTCTTTCCTCTGAATGGTGACCTGCTTCCGAGCTGCTTCCCTTTATATCCGCGGGGCTTACGCAGTGCATCCCTCCCGCATGCGCAATTAATGCTCGGCATCCGTTAGGCTTCTGCTGTGCATCCGCTAGGCTTCCGCTCTGCATCCGCTTCATCCGCTGTGCATCCGCTGTGCATCTGCTTCATCCGCTCGGCGTCCGCTCTGCATCTGCTCTTTCCGTTCCGCGTCCGCTTTACTGAGGTCCCCCAGAAGCCTTGTGGATGTGCCATCCGCTCTCATCTGCTTCCATCCACTGGGCTTCCGTTCTGCATCTGCTTTCCATCCGCTCTGCATCCTCCCCGTGTCCGTTCCTTTCCGTGTTATCCGCTCTGGTTATGCAAATTTTTGCCCCTTTTGAGAGCAGATAACAACGGATGGAACATTTTTCTTGTCCGTTGTGTCCTTTTTAATAACGTTTTGCATCCGTTGGGCAGTCTGACAGGGCCTTTAACTACTGCAGTGATTCAGTTAATGGTGGCAAGAAATATCATTAAATGGGGTAAAAGTCACTTAACAACTGTTTCACTTAGAAACAGAAATATTGGGCTCAATTGTGGTAATAACCCAGGGGTGGCAAGCTCAAGGTCCAAGGCTGAATTCAAAGGGTGTTAAGATCCAGCTCATGGGCCTGACCTGGAAACATCAAAGGACTGGCCGATGGGGCCTCTGCTAGCAAAAATGGAGCTCGGGAGAGCTCTCAGGTTCAATTTTTGCTGTCAGAGGATGGCAGGAGGCTGTTCGGCTGAAAACAGAGCCTGGGAGGGCCATGTGTGCCTCTTGAGCTCAATTTCCACTGGCAGAGGGGAGCAGGAGGCTGTCATTTCCTACAATGGAATTCAGGAATCCATTTTTGCTGGCAGAGCACTCAGGCAACCACAGATACCCCCAAAATGAGTGACGTCAAACTGCCCATGCCCACCGTGGCATGTCCAACCCAGCCCCCCCCCCCCCGAGGTCAAACACAACTCTGATGCGGCCCTCAATGAAATCGAGTTCGACACCCCTGTCATAACCCAAGGACTACCTGCATAGCTGTCTGCTATCCAGCAGCAATGTTACATTCCTTGCCCCAAAGTTCAATACTGGAGTAGGACAGGTAGCCCTAGTTTAGTGAGCACAGTTAGAAGCAACAACTCAATTATGAAGCAAAGAGAATGATACATGAAATGGTGACTCTACTTATCATCTTACTTCAGCTTTCTTTTGATTTACAGACATGTGAAGATGAGTCAATTACTTGTCTTTTTATCACTGTTGTAACTGCAAATGGTTGCTAAATAAAGCATCTGCTAAACCAGGACCACCTGTAAGGAGAATTGAGGACAGCTTAGGACTGATTCATACTTCTGGACTGCCTTAAGGTTAGGATAATACACTCACCATTTTGGAGGGCATGAATGGATGGAATCATCCTCAGTCTATTCCAAAGCTATTGGGAAAATAGCCTCTATCCAGGTATTCTTGATCTATGTCAACAATAATTTATGTCCTGCTGTTGGTGTGAGCTGTGCAATCATTCTGACTGCTGCATTTCATTCCATCTTATACAAATGTCTTTGTTTCAATTGATTGGTATGTGCTCTGGCTGGCATGCCTCCCAGACCTCCCTGGCTAGTCCCTGCTTTCCTTCAGTGACCATTTTATTCTGGGCTGCCTGCCATAAGAGGTTGGGTCTTTCTTTCTCAGCTTCACTAGTGGAATGGAAAAACATGAGTTCCTTCTTTTTCTTTTTATAGGCTCAGCAGAGGAAAGTAAAATTGTAGCTATTGTATTTATCATTTTTTGTTTTAACTGCATATACTGAAATATTGTTTTCCCTTCTAAGTGACAGGAAAAATAATAAAACTTTCACTAACCCCCAACAATATTTTCAGGGGAATTAGGAGAACCCATCAGTTGGGAATGTGTTAACTCTGATCAGGATAGAACATCTGATCATCACTGTGGCCAAAGTGGAAAAGGGATGCTATTTAGAAAATGATTTCTTAAACCAGCTTCATTTTCAATCAGTTTATGCATGGGAGACAAGCAGCTGAAGACAGCAGTGTGGAAAAGCATCCAATCACAGCAGGGATTCTTCAACCAATGCAGAAAATGATAGGGAGTCTCGTTACCCTCTTAAGAATTCAGATATGACCACAGGACAAAATCTGTATGTGTCCTCTTTTCTTTATTCCCCCAGATGAATCTCTCCCAGCACGATGCATAGATTTTCTAGTTCAGGCTCCAAGTTGCATTATTTGTACTTTCCTTTCCACAAAGGAATAACACCTCAGTTGATATGAGTCTAAAAGAAGGGGAGCAGATTCCAACTTATTGGCCATCTTTGCACTAGCCTCTTTCACCTATGGTCTTAAACCAATATCAGAATTGTATATTTTCTTCTAAATTTATTTTTTAGATAAAATACATATATTTTAAAATATAATTTGCACCACTCCCAAATAATGAAAACTTCTTCCTTGTATTATAGTGATCTCAGCAGCCCTTTTCCTTGTAGTAGAATATCTTAGTCATCATGATGCAATTATTATGTTGTGTCCCTTTCGTATTCAATTGGAAGATGAGATTTTTAAACAATTAAACTTTAAAATTAAGAATTGAGATCAGCAGTTAGTTGAATCCTAAATGAGAAAAGTGCTTCTGATGGGAACACACATAATTTATCTATCAACACCTTCTTAAAGAAGCAGTGTCTTTTCCTGTGCTCACAAGGTAGTTGTGCAGTCCCAGGAAAAAAATGGTTTCAGTTAAAGAGACACCACTATAACACTGTCTCCATCTTTTTAGGATCTCCTTCATTCAAATATGCATTTTTCTAAGATCATACATCAGATTAAAAAAATAAGAGCTCACTGATCAACATCTGGAATTTTACAATTAAAATAGCACACAAACTATTTGACAATGAATGAAATGCAGTGTGAAACAGTACTGGCCCCTGCCCTGGCTGTGGCTCAAAAATTCTCTTTAGTCCATAATTAGTCCACTGATAATATCAAAGCAGATTCAGATTCTAAAATAGCAAAGTATAAATGCATAAAGACAAAAGAACTATCCATTCTCCTGTGAATACAGTATCTGTAAGAGGAGGGGAAAACCCAAAAGTTCACAGTTGAGTAATATTTTTCTGTAGATAATTCAATCAGGGGAAGTCTCAGTTTTTTGTATTCCATGCACTAGATGAAACTCAACACCAGTTGCATTTTAACAAATGTTCAATTTACGGTTGCCAGCCTGAATTAAGTGACAAACATCATGATCTCGCTACCTCCCATATTTTCCTGCTTTTTCAAATTAACATCTTGTCTAATGAAGAATTTCCGGAGGACTAAAACGTTGCACATGCTTTTATATTGGCTGACCCTAATAAGGATATTATTCAATTGAAGATTTGGAGCTGAAAGATTCTGAATGACTTAAGAGAGATAAGTTATTCTTTGTTTAAATGGGGAGTTTAAATGAAGTGTCCATCCATAAACCAAGTCACATACTGAGCTGCTGCAGTGATACATTGAAAATGTTTGAGAATTCATTGACTTCTATCCATCAACAAGTTATTCAAACAAAAATATAAGGAGTTTGATCATGATCTTTTTGTACTCCAACTATATTTGTTTTCTTCAGTTTTTCTGTAAATAAAATTGTATGCAATGTCATTATGTCAGCTGAAGCCTTTGCCAAATCCAGTTAAATTATTCAAAAAGTGAATTATATATTTTGTTTCATGGTGTAGATTTTATTGATAAATTAATACGTTCTATTGTCCATTCTTTTCCAGAATCAAAATATTCACTTTAGCATTCATAACAAATCTTCTCCCGTCCATCTCACCGTTTTTTGTAGGAGGTTATAATAATTTCAATCCCACGCTGAACAAAAAAAAAATACTGGCAATTTGTCAACACATCTAGAAAAATCTTCACCTAGAATCTCTTCTTTGTAATGGAAAACATCTGTCTTCAGGGAACATTAACTGACATTAAAAAAAAACAAAACCCAGCACCAAAGTATGTAATTACAGACATCACCTTTGAATTAGCTTTGCCACATGGCATTCAAGATTCAGACCATACTGAACTCCAAGAAACTCTTCCATAGTGGCTTGTCTGCCAAAGGAACCATGATAGTTCTCTCATAGAGTTTCTGTATATTGATTATGATGGTTCAATTAGGCAATTTTAAGGACAAATTTAAAAAGAGACTTTGTGTTCATTTCCATGCTTGCAATTGACACGTCAAAGAAAGGTCTGTTCATAAGTAGACCACTATGGAGATTCTCAGCCATCTAGGTCATGGTTGTCCCAAAGGTGCTTTTTCAGGAGGCAGCTGGACTTTGTTTTTCTTTGAAAATGTTTTGCTTCTTGGATGAGTTTGACACCCTTGATTTACATAAAGCTCTTAAGTTTAGTTCCTGAAGTAGCTACATTCTTTTTTTTTTTTTAAATCTAATTAGTGATTAAAATGATGCAGAGACCAAAGTGCACATAGATAACTTTGTAAACTGGTGCAACAAATTGTCTAACTCTCCAGTGTTTTACAGGTGGTCCATCAGTGAGTCACAGTAACTGGTGGGCATCATAATCCATTACTCTTTGCACTGAAAATACAACTGTACTGATCTGCATGTGCCCCAATGAAATTATCATATACAGAATGGGAGAACTCTAATTTTTCCTTTTAATTTCTACCAAGAATTTCCTTCTTCTTTACCAAGAATTTTCCACTAAGGAGAGTAGGCTTAATGCAAAAGATATTCTCCAGCATTAGCAATGTTGCTACAGGAACGGTTCCAGTTTCTGGCAATTCCTTCTATCTGGCTCTGAGCAGTTCTTCATTAACAAGTTATAAAGCCATTTGAGCATCTGGGTAGCAGTTTATTACTAATAAAGAATGACCTTATATCAGATGGCAATTATTGGGTGATGCTATAAATCTTTAGTGAGAAAATATTCGGTGTACTTGGAGGCTGTAAGAGGAAATAAACACTGATTAAATTCCATCCAGAATGTCATGTTTAAGGTAGGCAATGTAGTGATTGACACAAAATCTTCCACTCAATTTCTATTCTTTTAGTAACAACAGTTCCACAAACATACACACATAAAACAAAATTTTCCCAACTTCCGGTCTGAGCTTCTTTGGCAACAGACCAAAATCTGTGATCATGTGCAGTTTCGATCTGTGTTCGCTGCTGGAGTGCCCTGAGCCAGCTGGTTTCAGGGCTAAGCCACCCCCAAGAGGTGGTGAAGAGGAGGGAGACTGCCAGCAAGGTCAAGGAAAGTCACATCTCTCCTCCCCAGCTGGCCATTACTCCCTTTCCCAAAGGCGGTTGCAGTGGTGGCCAGAAATGGCCACCTCAAAGAAGAACTTGACCAGAAAAGAATGTGCAGGATGAAGATAAGAGGAGAAAGTTTTGGCTGACTGGGTTGAACTGAAAAAGCAACAATATAAGGTACCTTGGAATTTGAATTATAAAGAACAACATTGTTCCAAAAGAAGACTTTGAAGCGGGAAATGAGAGAGGGAAGGGAAAGGATTGTTTTTTTTTCTTTACTTCCCTATATTGACAACTAAGAGATTTAAGCAAGAAACCAGCAAAAATCCACTTTGACATTAACAGGTATTTAAGTTGAAATTAAAATGTCAAAGGGATAATAAAGATTTCTGGATTCTCAAAAACTATTAAAAGAAGGAAAAAAAAACAAAAGGGGGGGATCTGGAAAAATGGAGGAGACCACCTGGAAGTGAAAGGAATTAACAGTGAAACTTTAACAAGATTCCTAAAAGATACATTTTAACTGAAACTTTGTAACAAGATAAGAGAACTCCAGGAAGAGAAAGTGAAAAAAAAACCCAAGAAGAAACAGCTTTGGATTATTTGGATTATTTGGTGATTTTTGGATTTTTGGCTATTAGATCTAAACAAAAATTAATTGGGTGGTTGTTTAAAAGTTTTTAAAATGGTATTGCTCTTGGAAGAATTGAGAATGGAATTTAAAAAACAGAATGAAGATGCACAAGAAGGAAGAGGTTCTTCGTATTTCAATTTTTGTTCTTTGTTTTTCAATTTCAATTGGCTTCGTATTTCAATTTTTAGAAATGGAGAACCTGAACTATGAGAAACAACAAGAAATGCCTGTAGAACAAGAAGGGTGGGACAAAGCCATTGAAGCCATCTTCAATGACCAAGTATTTCTATGCGGGGAAAGGAAAGGAAAGGGGGGAAAGATAGTGAAAAATTTAAGATTTGAAAAAACAACCTCCAAAAAGAATAGTTTGAAAAGTAATTACAATATTAGGAAGAAACAGAAGACAGGATTGCAGAAGATAGAATCAGAATTAGAGAGAGAAGGGGTCAAAAAAGGAAGGGAGAAAAGAGGGGAAAAAAGGAAAAGAAAAGAAATTATAAAGGACACAAACAGGACATAGAGAAACAGGGAAAATGTACAAGGATTAAGGGTATAAGCCTATTTAGAAGACATAGAGATAATGGGTGAAAACTTAATTGAAAGGGGGATTCTGCGTGGGTACATAAGATAGTATTGTTATATTAGAAATAGAAATGAACTTTGAAAATATGAAACAAGTGTGATTAAAATGATAGACAAAATACTCATTCTAATGGAATGTTTAATAAATAAATGAAATAAAGAAAATGAGAGAATGAAATTAGGAAAGGAGGGGAACATTTTAATTATTATAAATGTGTTATAAAAATTTAAGTGAAGAGGAATATGAAAGAAACATGAAAAAATTATGGAAGTATTATAAGTGTTCCTAGAAGTATGATATCCTATTGAAAAGAAATGTTAAAGATGTTAAAGATTATAACTAACATTAATGATAGAGCTGAATTGGAATAGAATAAGTATTTTATTTATTATTGTTATATTTATATTTTCTCATTAAGAACTTAGTGCATATTATAAGAATGTATCAAGCAGAATTCGACTGGAAGTTATGTGTTATGTTGAATGTTATAATTGTAAAGGCATAAATTGAAGTTTAAATAAGAGTTAAAAATTAAAAGATACAAAGGTGTCATACTCCGATTAGTAACTATAGGGAAAAATTTTGTTTAATGAGAAAAGAAAACATGAAATTGAAACAGGACAAACAAAAGTGTAAATATAATGTCTAGAAAGATTATTGAAACTTAGAAAA
>BLBF01000018.1:37005361-37022557 GCA_015471245.1 Laticauda colubrina | reverse complement strand
ATATATATGCTGTTTAGCTTCCTTTGGGTATTATCCCACGTCATTGTAGTTCTGTTAAAGTTGTAGCAACGTTTCAGCAGAATCTCATCTGCCATCCTCAGGCTTCTGTATAGAGTTAGTTCCTGGTTTCAAATTTGAGGCTGGTCCATTCTGATTGGTTGGGAGCCTGGATCTGTGCTCATTGGACTTGGAGTTTGATTGATTGGTGTTTCAGGTTTCTTCTGTCTGTTTTGTGGCTTTGATTGGCTGGCAACAGTCTGTTCTTGTGTTGGAGGCTTTCAGTGCAGCTTGGCTCCGTGTGAAGGGACGGCTGCTCTTCATTAGCAAGCTGCTATTCATTAGCAAGCTGGGTTTCACCTGGGTGCCTGGTGGGGGGGTTAGGTTGGAGCTATCAGAGGGAGTCTGTTTTTGCCCAGGTGTTTGCCTGGCTTGTGGCATGGAGATCTTTCTATTTGAGAGTGCAGGCTTCCAAATGATTGACAGTCTGGTGGAATCATCTCTTCTATTCATGCTGTCAGCTCTTTTTTCAATCTCTATGGCTTCTCTGATGATTCTGTGGTTGGGGTTTTCTATAGTGGCTAGGGTTTTAGTGCCATTGAAGTTGATGTTGTGAAGAGCAGCCATCCCTTCACATGGAGCCAAGCTGCACTGAAAGCCTCCAACACAAAAACAGAGTGTTGCCAGCCAATCAAAGCCACAAAACAGACAGAAGAAACCAGAAACACCAATCAATCAAACTCCAAGTCCAATGAACACAGGTCCAGGCTCCCAACCAATCAGAATGGACCAGCCTCAAATTTAAAACCAGGAGCTGTAAGACCCATATCCATACAGAAGCCTGAGGATGGCAGATGAGATTCTGCTGAAACGTTGCTACAACTTTAACAGAACTACAATGACGTGGGATAATACCCGAAGGAAGCTAAACAGCACACATGTAAGTACCCGCGAAAACCTAATGGATCTTTGGTTATTCGGGTTTTCTCCCGCATAGAATTGGAAGTATCTAGGCAATGTTTCGATGAAGTCTCATTCATCATCTTTAGGCTTGTTTCTTCAGCTCTGTGCTTCTCAGAGTAATGTGAGCTTGAAGCTGCTTCTTCCTTTTAACTGCTAGTGGGGGTGTGACTTGATTGGTTGGGGGTTTGGCTGTGTTCTGATTGGTAGGTGGGTTGGCTGTGTTCTGATTGGCTGGGGGGGTGTTCTGTTTAGGTGGGGGCTTGGTTGTGCTCAGGTTAGTCTTAGTTGCTGGGGGATTTGAGCTGGTGAGCTGTGGTCCTGTTGTTTGGCTTCGTGTTCGTGGTTGTGCCACATCTTCATGGTGGGTGTGAGTCTTTTTTCTATGTGGAAATGTGGTGGTAGCATCTTGTGTGGCACTTGTGGGTGTGGGTCTGGTGTCATTCTTCATGTTAGGTATTCGTTTATTAATGAGGGCAGGTTTCCAAATGGTTGGTAGGCGGGAGGTATCATCTCGTTTATAAATGGAAATAAACAAACAACTACCATTCCTAGATGTACTAATCTACAAAAGAACAGATGGCACACTGGGACACACCATATACCAGAAGAAAACACACACCAACCGCTACCTCAATGCCCAATCCCACCACCACCTAGCACAGATAAATTCCGTGGCGAAAACACTAATTACCAGAACCAAACGCCTGGCAGACAAGACACATATAAAGACTGAACTATGCACCCTGACTGAAGTATTGACAGCCAATGGCTTCCAAAAAAACAAAATCACCAACTTGATCCACAAAAACACACCAAGATATAACAGAGACCTAGAAGATCAACAGATCTATGGAACAGCTGTCTTGCCCTACATAAGAGGTACTACAGATAAAATCAGTAAGATACTACACAGGCATCACATCAAGACTGCCTTCAAAACAGACAAAAAAATAGCAGCCATCCTGAGAAACCCCAAAGATAAAATTGACCTGGAAAACCAAGGCATATGCGAAATTCCCTGTACATCATGCCCGGCCACATACATTGGACAGACCAATAGAAGAATAAGTACACGCTTAGATGAACACAAAAATGCAGTAAAAAAGCTGGAACACACCTCCTCACTAGTCCAACACATGAAAACCACAGGTCACAACATCAACTTCAGTGGCACTAAAACTCTAGCCACTATAGAAAACTCCAAACACAGAATCATCAGAGAAGCCATAGAGATTGAAAAAAGACCTGAAAGCATGAATAGAAGAGATGATTCCAGCAGACTGTAAATCATTTGGAAACCTGCACTCTCAAATAGAAAGATCTCCACAACACAAAACAAACACCTGAGCACAGACAGACTCCCTCTGATGCCTCCAACTCAAACACCCCACCAGGCACCCAGGTGAAACTTAGCTTGCTGATGAATAACAGCCGTCCTTTCACATGAAGCCAAGCTGCACTGAAAGCCTTGAACACAAGAACAGAGTGTTGCCAGCCAATCAAAGCCACAAAACAGACAGAAGAAACCAGAAACACCAATCAATCAAACTCCAAGTCCAGTGAACACAGACCCAGGCTCCTAGCCAATCAGAATGGACCAGCCTCAAATTTGAAACCAAGAGCTGTGAGACCCACATCCACACAGAAGCCTGATGATGGCAGATGGGATTCTGCTGAAATGTTGCTACAACTTTAATAGCACTACAATGACGTGGGATAATACCCGAAGGAAGCTAAACAGCATGTCTGTCATCTATCATATATCTATCTATATCTATCATTTATCTATCTGTCATTATTTATCTATCACCATCATCTTACCATCTATTTATCTGTGCCTAGAAACTTAGAGTCCCAGTTTTTAGACCTCATGTGGACGTGAAAGCTAACTTGGTAAATTTGGGCAAATCACTTTCTCTCAGACCTAATTGGGAAATAAATAAATAAAAATGTTTACCAATCTACACTAGAACACAGGTCACCAACCTTTTGGACCTCAGGGACCACCAAACTCATAATTTTAAATCCCAGGGGCCACTAATATGAATTTTGATTGATGGTGGCTTGCTGACATTGGTGGGAGAGAGAGAGAGATCTGATCTAACCTCTCTCTTTCCCTCTCTCTCTCTCTCTCTCTCTCTCTCTCACTCTCTCTCTCTCTCTCTCACACACACACACACACACAAACACACAGAGGCAGGGGCAGATTCAAATTTCTTAACAACCAGTTCTATGGGCATGGCCTAATTTGTGGGTGTGGCTTGGTGGTCATGTGACTGGCTGCGCATGGCTTGTTTGTAAATATTATAAATATTTATGTAAATATTGAATTTTTTATTTAAAAAAACCAAAAGCAGGCAAAACAGACAGGCAGATTAAGCTGCTCACAGAATCACAGATTCATTCAGAGATCTGTCTTTCTGCCATCATCTACCTGTCACATAAATTTTGCTTGCAAGCAAACTCACAAAATTAATTCACAACACACCATGTATGTAAATATTGAATTTTTTGTAAAAAAAATTGAGCTCTAGGGAGTAGCACCATGTTAGTTCATATGTTAGTTTCAGAAATAGATTTTCAATTTTGATTTGATCACAGAAAATATTAGATCTTCCTCTAAAAATATCTGCCTGAGATAGTGGGTAGCACAATACTGACAATTGTAAAGTTGTTGTATTCATACTTAGTCTTATTATGTTAAATTTTCCAAATTGCCCCACTGATATCAACTCCTGTAAGTGCCTGGCTCTTTCATATTTCTGTCTGCACTTATTTTTTTTCTTTAACGCTTCACATGTAGCTTACAGCAATTTTTACCAAAATCATTGTCTGTCTTCAAGGGTCTTGCTGCGCAAAGCAAAGTCCATAGCTTTTCCAATAGTTCAGAAGTTTGTATAAACCTAATAAAAACTGTTGTAGAACTTTCCTATTAATGCCATCTTTCTAATTTATTGGAATTTATTGGAATAAAAACTCCCCAGAACAGCATAGCCTGAGGATAATGAGGCCGTCTACCAGCAAATCTTGAGATCAGTAAGTTGGGCAAAGCTGTTTTGTAACAAAATGTAAGCTCATCATTTCAGATATTCATAAGAAGAGCAGCATCCAAATCCTGTCCATTCACAGCCATAATTTGATACAAATTACAAATACATTTTATCTTCACTATTGCTCACAGTAACTGTAACTATTAGGAGCTGTTGTTCATTAAAGTCATCAATGATCCTATTTACTTCTTCATTTTCTGTCTATAGAGATTCTTAGTCATCCAGGTCATGGTTGTCCCAAAAGTGCTTTTTTCAAAAGACAACTGGACTTCCTGGCTTTTCTTTGAAAACATTTTACTTCTCATCCAAGAAGCTTTTTCTGCTCTGAAGAAGAGGCTTCTTGGATGAGAAGCAAAACATATTCAAGGAAAAACCAGAAAGTCCAGTTGCCTCTTGAAAAACCACCTTTGGGATTCTCTACTTTCTGTACTTCTCATTTTCTCAGCCTGGAATAAAGTCATCTACTTTCAACATATCTCTACGGTCCTTGTTTTCCCATTCTCTATCAAGAGTACTGCAAAGTTTCTTTTCACTTTATTCCCTTTTTTTTTTTGGTACCTTTAATTTAAAGAGTAAGAATTTTTCTGTGAACCTAAAATAATAGTTTTTTTCCTGCTACAATCTAGCCAATCTCATTGTATACATGTTGTACTCTGACAATAAAAGGTAATAATAATAATAGAGCATTTCCATGAAACTGTAGTCATGAAATGAAACTGTAGTCTGTAGACAAATGCACAAATGCACAAATGCAACCTTTTCCCTATTATCTTGAATCTTGTAGCATCAGAATTATGATGGTACTGTATCAAAAGGGAGGAGGAGACAGTATCTGCTTTAGCATCAAAGAAGTTATGTCATAGAATGTGATGTTTGTGTTGCACAAATATCTGGAAGAGTAAAAGGAAAGCACAGGTAGTAGGGAGGAGGCAGGATTGGCAGGGATGGGAAAACGAGAAGCAAAGGAACCGTAATGCAATCTGGCCATAGTCCAGATTGAGCACACCCACATTGCAACTGAGACTGACATTTCTGAAATTGACTTTGTTTGCTTGCTTACTTGCTTGTTTGCTTGTTTGTTTGACTGCTTAATCAAATAATGATTCTGGGCAGCATATAGCATAAAAAACAAACAATAAATGTTTAAAAACCCACCATATAAGAAGAATATAAGAAACAGGCAGGGCAGCATAGGATGCTGTATACAACTGACCTTAAATTTAGGGCCACCTTCCTTTCAGATAAATATGAGTATGAACAAACAAATTAAATGCAGAGCCCTCCAGTTACCTCATTGCCAGGATTCAAAACCTTCATGAATTTAACTCCCATCTGCAAGGAAATCTCCTGGCTCAGAAGACTGGAATGCATTCGACCATGAGACTAATCATTGTTGCTCCCTTTTCCATGTGGTGCCTTCCCAGGGAACTTGAAGCAGGAGTTAGCTTTAAATTCACATGTCAGACAAGCCAATATTTTAACCTATATTCCACAGTTGGGGTGACACAAGAGCTCTCTCACAGCACCTAGTTTATCACTCCCCGCTCCCCATCTGGAATTCCTAGTGGGAACCCCACCATCATGATGCCTGTGCATTGGAGACAGCTTCCTGATTAATGGTTTTTGGCAAGAACCTGAAGACTGTTTATCAAGAAGAGGAAGCTGAAAGATGACACCCTCATTCATAGTTGAAGGAAGAACCAGATCAGTTCCTCTCTCACACAGACTTGCCCCCACATATTTTTGAGTGTAGCTGTGTTGTGTTTTATGATGATCGATTTCAAACATTTTTTTAGCTGCTGACACCTTAGGTTCATGGCATGGCAGCTGATAGATTCCCTCTCTTTTGTAGAAGAAGAATGGCTGACCTTTTTTTCTCTTCAAACTCCTATCACGGGTTAGCCTATTATCCTCTTTCTTGGCCCCATGCCATGGGAAAAAGGATGCAAAGACCAATGAAGCCTGAGGGCACTTATTTGATGGCTGGCAGGAAGAGAAGAGGGACAGTATTGAAAATCATTGGCTACTACAGGATTCCCTAGGCTGGACTGGTCTAGAGGAAGTGTCTCCCCATAGTCTCTGCCCAACTTTTTTGAAATCAGTTTTAGATTGCTCTCAAGACATATAATCCCTAGGACCACTTTCAAAAGTAGTAGTCAAGAAATCTATCATGCTTAAATTATGGACTGTGCTGAAATAAAAAACTGACATTTGAAATTAGAGAACAAGAAGATAAACAATTTTATATGACATGGGATTTGTTTTATCAATGGTTGGATAAAAAGACATGGTAATGTAACAGACTAGATAATTCTGTGATAGAAATTTAATAGACTGATATAAAGCATAATATAGACATATATAACCACTGGTTGAAAGTATAACATAAATTTTAGTAGTTTAGTCATGGATGATTAATAACTGATAAATATATAAGCATATATGTGAAAATTGATATAAACTGTGAATAATGGCTACAAAAGGATAGCACAAAAGATTCAGAACCAACTGACACACTGTATGTATATAAAATAGAAGATGGTTTTATGTTTTTATGTTTTGTATGTGTATGTTTGTTTTAAAAAAATAAAAACTCTTTTTTAAAAAAAGAAATCTATCATGCTTGTAAAATAAATATTCTTCTGCACTGATCATTGCTACAATTCAATTGAAAGGACATATTTCAGCCCTGCTGGTAGACCAGTTAATTTGGAGTATTTTGTCAGAGGACCAGATGGCACAACTATGAAAAGGGAAGTAAAACAGCACCAGATTGACACAGGAGCAATTTACCAAGCACTGTTTCTGTTCTACCTTGGCAGGAAGCATACAGGAATTGTGCTGTGGGCATACTTGGTGGATTGGATTCTCTCAAATCCAGTAATTCAAGGACCAAGTAAACATGACAGTTTTCCCTTTTTAAGGGTAAGTACTCATTTGTTGTGCATTTTGGAGAACTATTGGACAATACTATGATGACACCAAACAACAGTTCAGAATGCTCCCATTATTCTAAATTAGTATTTCCTGTTTCTCCAAACAATAGTTTGAATGAAATCAAACTCATTGATAAGACAATGGACAGGAGAACCCAAATTTAAATTAAATGGAATTACCAGTTGTTGTTGGACTGTATTTATGATCAACTCCAGGCAATAGGAACAATGAACAAGAATGTGGCATTTGTAGCCTAAGACTTCAGATTGGAAGTACTTTCCCCATGCAACACATAATAAATTTATAGGATATGCATATGCATCCAAATAGTTCTGTGATATCTATTTACTTAACTGATTTGAAAATAGGATCCAACCAAAGACAAGTTCATCCAGTCAGTGAAGATTTAACCTCTTCCTGTAAGTAAAACTGCTGTCTATTAGAAGCAGCATATTTCTCTGAACCAATGGCTTTGAAAAATCCATGAGGAATCCTCATGCTTTTCAGACAGAGAGCTGGCCATGGTAGAGTCTTAATTTAATTCAACAGGGTTCTTATTGTTTTAAAATATATTCTTCTGTGGAAATGTTTTTAAAAGCACAATATATTTAGAGGTTTAAAAAATGAATCACAGCTGCTTCCTATGCTTGAGGCAAATAAGTTCAAGTTGATTTGATAGTGCTGTCATTGACCAGGGTTGATTACACTTGTTGACTCCTTACAGCCCACTTCATCTCTGGTCAAGTTGCTATTTGAAGCACTACATTAATCTGAAAAACTGTTTAACCAGATTCTCAGTTGCTGCTGTTGCTGCTATTTTTGTACTTTTCTTCTTCTCAGAAGTACCCAGGGTGGATTACCAACGATCAGGAACAATCTTAAATAAAACTATGGTTAAAATTAACAATATTTAAAAACTATAAATATAAAAGCTCTGTTTCAAAATGCTGTCCAAACTGCTGGTTTTAATCTATACAGTAATAAATATCTCTAAGGGGAAGATATCCAGAACAGCATCTCCTATATCTTCCAACCATTAAAGAGGGGCAACATGATGCAGTAATTGATTTGTTGAACTGGGACCAGTAAGACCTTGGTTCTAGCCCACTGTTAGCCAGGAAAATTCATTGGGGCAGTTTTTCTGTTTCAGCCCTATATTAAAGGGTTGTTGCTGGAAATACTTGAGGAGGACATGGTCTATATGTTGTCCTTGAGTATAAATCTAAAACTTAAATATATCCCCAAGTTGCTTCTTTGGAGGGTCTTTCTGAATGAAACAAGTCAAAGAACAACATCAGATTGGATCTGGTGTGGCATAAGTCAATTATTGAATCTTCCAGATATTGTATTGTTAAACTTAGCACAATTTCACACCAAATAGCATGCTGGCTTGGCCTGCAGTTTGTTGCCATTTAGCAAATGGTAACAGAGGTCCAGTGGTGGGATTCAATTTTTTTTTACTACTGGTTCTGTGGGCGTGATGGGCATGGCAGGAGAAGGATACTGTAAAATCTCCAGTCAGAGGTGGTATTTGCCGGTTCTCAAAGTTTCCACTACCAGTTCTCCAGAACTGGTCAGAACCTGCTGAATACCACGTCTACAGAGGTCTCATCCTGCAGCAATTACAGTATTATCTTGAATTAATTTCTTTTCCCTGTATTACTTTGTGGTTCAGACATCTTATCTACTATTACCATTTTTTTAAAAAAGAGTCAAAAGACTTCACACTTGGCTATCAGCAGCAAAAGATGCCCATTAGTGGGTTAAATTGAATGTGCCTGGGAACAAACGTTCATCAGTTCAGCAGATGATCCAACATGCAACAGCTGCAGAAACTTTCTCAAACTTGCCATAATATATCAATCTCGTTTGTAGATCATCACCAGTTTATAAAATATGAGGAAAAGAAATCTGGGGAACAATTTATCTGCAAATGGATATGTATATCAGAGGCATTTAAAGTTTTTCCTCCGCAATAGAGCTTTGAAATAACTGAAATAAATTAGGAGTTCACCTTTGGCATACTTATAATATCTGTAGGAGGCCACTGAAGTGAACTGACTTTTTTAGCATTTGTGCCACCTAGTGCATGCAAACCAAATAAATCCCATACAATTTTCCCCACATTTGATTTGTTAAAATTCGTGTATAATTTTATTAAAATACCTTTAATAAAAAGTTTTATGTTTGTTGTTTTTATTTAATATATAAAGATCCTAGTTTGAAATAAAAAGTTAATTCCAGGAATCAGATCAGGTAAGCCTCTCCCATTATATATCAATGGATTTCTAGGAACTCATATTTCTGACAACCTTACTTGGTCGGTCCACACTATGGCCATGGCAAAGAAGGCCCAACAGTGCCTGCACTTTCTGAGGTTGCTAAAAAAGAGTGGTCTGGGTGAGAAGTTGCTGGTTACTTTTTACTGTTCTACCATTGAGAGCATTTTGGCATACTGTGTAACGGTGTGGAATTCTGGTTGCTCTGCAGTGGATAAGATGCTCCAGAGAATTATAAACACAGCACAAAAAATAATCAGTTGATCATTTTCTTCTTTGGAAGAGATTGCAAAGACCAGACTCCTCTCTAGAACACTAAAAATCTCCACAGACCGTTCTCATCCTGGATATTCATATTTTGAACTGTTACCATCAGGGAGGCATCATAGGTGTCTTAAAATGAGGACTAATAGATTGAGAAACAGTTTCTTTTCCAAGGAGTAATTGTCTTGAATCAAACAATGCATTTGTGATTTAATATTATTATTGTTGTTGTTGTTAAATACTCTAGTATGATTGTGATGTGGTGTTTGGAGCACTGTGCTGGAGTAGCTTTCAAATTTCATTGTATTCATGGAATGCAATGATATAAAAAGGTATTCTATTGTAAAGAAAACTCTGCAGCTCTACTCTTAACATTCATAATACACCATGGAATACCTCCTATCAAGCTTTAATTTTTTTCAAAAAAGGAGATCTCTTGCACACACTACAAGATTATTACATGTATGAATTCTTAATTTATCTCTGTGAAGCTCAGAATTCATTGGAAATTCCAGTAGTATAATTTAAGAAGTCAAAGTGAAATATTGATGTACTATAAACTGCTTATTCTTGAAACACAAAGGTTCTGTGGCAATCTAATTAATAATAGCTAATAATTTAATGTTTATGTTACACTCAATTTCATGTACCTCTAGAAGCAGCTGAAGGTAGGTTATATGCACAGCTGTGTGATCAGAGGCCTGCCTTAGGTGCGTACCCATGGCATCAACACATGTACGAAAGGAATGGACTTGAAATTGTATGGTCCCAGGCTCCCATGCTGTCATTTTTTTACCCTCTCTTGTGGGTCCCCATCTACCAAAATGTCTAAATAATCACAAATGTATGTCTATTTGATGATTATTAAGATTGAGGATATGCATCAGTGGAATGTTGCGCCTTTAGAAGTTGTGGGTGCTTCATCATTGGAAGTCTTTTCAGAAGAGACTGGACAGCCATTTGTCAGGAATGGTATGGAATCTCCTGCTGGAGCAAGAGGTTGGACTAGAAGACCTCCAAGATCCCTTCTTTCCAACTCTGTTATTCTGTAATTCAGTGTCCACTCTCATCCAAGTGAGAATGATGGAAGTTCTAGTGTGATACATTTGAATCATCCTGGGCTGGGGAAAGATGGAAATGTGCCACTCCAAGACAATGTTCTTAGCATCTACAGGCTATATAGCATCTACAGGCTGAGGCTGTAATCCCATGGGCACTAGCTAGGAATCAAGTATTTGCATATATGCATTCTCAGTTGGCATGCATACAATTGCATTATTGATGCAATTGGTGTCATATCTTTCTTATTTGACTTTCATATCTTAGTGAAAATGTTACATTTCTGATGTTATAGCTGGTTTTCTGGGACCCTTTAAAAAGCATATCCAAATGACACATAAATGTTCTAATAACTGGATCAGCAGATCATTTGCTGCCATGCAGGAGTTTTAAGGAAGCAAAAGATTGATGAAGGTGATATCTTCAACTGTGGCTTATAAGTAAACAAGGAAAAACCAAGGAACTGGTGTTTTGACACTTTTTCAGAAGTTAAGTTTTGGTCTGCAAAGGACCTCAAAGGAAAACATCTATGAAATCCTACCATCTAGTGGATAATAGTTATTTGACATGAAACTGCTTAAACTATCATTTATTCAGAGTGACTGAATAAAGTATATTAGTCAAGGAACCTCTGCATCTCAGAATAGAAATGGTTTTGATTTTTAATCTCTAGAATTTATATTTCCAAGTACATTTACAAAAATATACTTCCTTCATGTTACTGGTTTTTGAGACTCTTTATTGTATGTGAACCATATTCTGCACCACTTCAGACCTATTTAACACTAAAAAAAAAAAAATCCCTCACTTGACACAAACGTAGAACACTTCCCTTTCCTCCGTATTTTTTGCCTATCCTATCCCTAAAGAAGAGTTATTGAAACTGTAATACTTCTCCCCCTGGCACATTTCCCCCTTCTTAACCAGCTTACCTGGTTAGAAATTTATATCACTATTATACTCTCTCTCTTTTTTCCTTAAAAGCAGCTTCTAATCCTTATCTTTGAAAGAAACTAGTCAAAATACTATCAATACCCATCTCCTAACATGACTAGGGATGCCACAATAAATGATCCAAAATATCAAGACTAATATTAAAATGTCAGAAAGGAAAACTTACTTTGAGTAACCAAAGATCAAAGACGGTATTCTATTCAGCTTAGGTTTCAGTCCAGAAGGACAAAGGAATCAAGAAATCATATAACATAGAATAATAGAGTTAGAAGGGACTTTGGAGGTCTTCTAGTCCAACCCACTGCTCAAGCAGGAGATCTTTCCTATACCATTTCAGATAAATGAATGTCCATTTTCTTTTTTAAAGCCTTCAGTGAAGGAGCATCTACAACTTCTGAAGGCAAGCTGCTCCATTAGATTGATTGCTCTCACTGTTAAGAAATTTCTCCTTAGTTCTAGGTTGTTTCACTTCTACGTCAGTTACCATCCATTGTTTCTCAGCTTCCCTTTTGGTGCTTTGGAAAATAGTTTGACCCAGTGGTGGAATTCTTTTCACTGCTGATTTTTCACTGCTGATTTTTCACTGCTGATTTTTCACTGCTGATTCTGTGGGCGTGGCTTGGTGGGTGTGGCAGGGAAAGGATACTGTAAAATCCCATTCCCTCCCCACCCCACTAACCTGCTTTCCAGCTCCATTCTCCTGTGCAGGGCAATAAAAGAAGACCTAGTTGATCAGCTGGGACTCAGGAGGCAGAAAATAGATGGCGTGGGACCAGTCAGAGGTGGTATTTGCTGGATCTCCAAACTACTCAAAATTTCCACTACTGGTTATCCAGAACTGGTCAGAACCTGCTAAATACTACCTCTGGTTTGACAACCCCCCTTGTCTTTGTAGGAGCCCCTCAAATATTAGAACATTGCTATCATGTCTCCCCCTAGTCCTTCAAGAACTAATCAAGGAATTAGTTATTAGTGGCCCTTGACCAACAGCAAGAAAGAAATGGTGACAGACTTTCACCAGGGAGAAAATTGCCCCAAGCATCAACTGGGGAAGGTTGAAATTAAAGCATGCAGAGGAGAAGAGGCCTGAAACTGTTACATGGCCTAGCTATTTCTTTGGGCATTTGGCAAGAGAAAGAGGAAAGGTGATTTGTTTAAATCAGTACTTTGTCTTTGAAATTTATCACATTCTGGCAGGAATAATGAAGCTCCATCAGAGTCTGAAATGTTGGACAGCACCAGCTATAAAAGCCGGCGCCTGCTGCGGCTTGCTGCTTTTTTTCCTGCACTATAAAACAAACTGTTTTTCACAACTCCTATGGTCCTGCTCCTTCCTTTTTGCGCACCCACTTAGCACTGGCGATGAAGGTGGGATACTGAGGAAGATAAAGGACCTCGTGGCATTGTGGCCATCTTCAGATGACCATTGGGACGCAACCATTTCCAGCCATACCAGAAATCATGATGGCCCATCGACCACTATCCATCCCATTCAAGCCAATGAAAGAAAAATGATCTTCATATATGGGAAGGTTCAAATTGAACCTGGAAGTAAATGGACTGCAGTCAGCATTTGACATGAAGAAGAAAGCTTTCTTCTTAATCTACTATCATTCGGAGCTGTACGAGCTGGCAGAAGCCCTCATCGCAGACGGGCTTGAGAACGTCTCCTGGGATGAACTACAGTGGGCACTGAAAGGACACTTTGATCCAACCCCATCATACCTGGCAAACTGGCATGACTTCTATATCTGGAGCCAATGAGAGGGGAGAGCATCAACAAGTTTATGGCTGCCCTAAGGAGACTTTCTAAAAACTGTTAGTTTGGCAATGCTGAAGACATGATCAGGGATTGGCTGGTCCTAAGTTTGAGGGACTTAACCTTACAGAAGAGATTGCTCACAAGAGAAGAAGTTTTATTCAATGAGGCTTTAGAGGAAACCAGAGCCACAGAAACTTCCAATAGCTCCGCGGCCCGAATCAAAGGAAACTACAAGGAGCATGCCACCCATGCCGAGAAGAGATCAACTCAAGACCCATCCAGCTCAGAGAGCAGCAGAGAGGAAGAAGAAGACATGCACGAAGTGAAACCCAGCAAACCTGGTGCGTACAAAGGAGCCAAGCCATGTGGAAACTGTGGAGGAAATTATCCCTGGTCAGCTTTCTGCTGCTTTAAGGAAACCATTTGCCAGCAATGCAAGAGGAAAGGCCACATTGCAGAAGTCTGTAGAGCCAGACAGACAAAACAGAAGAGCCTATTCATCTGCCAGGTACCACAGCCAATACAAAGGCAGCAAGAAGCACCCAGGCATGAAATTCAAAAAACAAGATAGCCTCACCAGCATCCACACAATGGTGACAGCCCTCAGAAATGACCTGGACACCCTGGAGAGGGAATTCTGAGATGTAGCGAATTGGGCAAGTACAAGGCGATGACAATAAGTTTTAACCTAGACCCCAACATAGCCCCTGTCTGACTGAAATCTCAGAGAGTCCCTTTTGCTTTGTGGCCCAAGGTCAAAGAGAAGCTAGACAAGCTAGTTGCTCAAGGGATCCTCAAGCCAGTTGACCATGCGAGGTGGGAGACCCCCATAGTGATCCCAGTAAAGCCCTGGGTCCGTCAGGATCTGTGCTGACTATAAGAGCACATTGAATCTCACACTGCAGCAAAGCACATATCTGGTGCTATTACTTCAGCACCTTTTGCATTCCCTGGCCCACAGAAAAAAATTTGCTAAATTGGATTAGCCCAGGCTTACCAGAAATTGCCTGTGGATGAAGCAACCATGGAAGCCCAGACTATTGTGACACATCAGGGTGCATTTAAATGCAACAGGCTCCAATTTGGAGTCAGCGTAGCCCCCAGTCTATTCCAAAGTATTATGGAAAGACTGCTACACAATATTCCAGGGGTCGTCCCTTACTTCAACGATGTGATAATTTCTGCTGAAGATTGGATACAGTTAATGCAAAGAGTGAGGATTGTGTTGGAGCATTTTCAAGAGCTGGGGCTTAAATTAAAAAAGGACAAATGCCATATCGCGGTACTGCAAATGGAATCATTGGGTTTCCTAATAGATAGGTCAGGCATACGACCCACCAACAGCAAGCCATCAAAGCCACAGAATAAAACAGAACTGCAAGCATTCTTGGGCTTACTTAATTTTTATAATATATTTCTGCCACAGAAAGCAACAATAGCAAAGCCGCTCCACAGGCTGTTCAATAAAAACACCTTTTGGACCTGGAGGCCCCCTGAAGCCACAGCATTCAGCAAAATAAAAGACATTTTAACATCGGAAACAGTGCTCATACAGTATAGTGAAATGCTGCTGCTATCCCTAACCTGCAACTCATCACCATACGGCATCGGAGGAGTGCTGAGTCATAAGCTGCTCAACAGAAAGGAAGCCCCCATAGCCTACTACTCAGAGACTTTGTCAAAGGCAGAAAGGAATTACGGCCAAATCGACAAGGAAGCCCTAGTTGCCACAGCCAGAGTGAAATGCTTCCATGTGTACCTCTACAGCAGACCCTTCAAACTGATAACCGATATGAGAATATATCAAAAATAAAACAACAGACTATGATAATCTGAGCCCATAGGATGTTCTCTTAGATAAGGTATTGCAGTACTGGACCCCTAACTCCAAAACAACAGTTTTAGGAGAAAGGAGAGACTCCCTTTCAATACTTACAGCCTTATATAGGTTTATCACATCTAACAGATAACATAATACTTCCTGTTTTCCATACATAGAAGTTATAGGGTTTCTCATAAAAAAGACATGGGTAGTCCTGGGTGTTTTTTCGTAACTCCTCCCATGTATGCATGGACATCATCAGATTTCCTATTTTTCACTTAAAAGATTATACAATAGATCATTAATAACTTCCAATGGCAGGGCGACCTCTTATGAATCTCAAACTAAGCCAAGGGTAGGATATTTTGCAATTCTGCATAACTTTTAGCAGTAAACACATTACATAAATGTTCTGATCTCTGAAGAGCAAAGATAACAAACCCAAAATGGCTTCAGTCTGACTCTTTATATTCTTAGATGTGTAAGCTCAATTTCCATATATAATAACTGACCATAAGCCACTGCTGGGTCTTCTTTCAGGAGACAGACCCACACCAAACATTCTACCACCAAGGATGTTGAGATGGACAGTCTTCCAGGCAGCATATAACTACAAGCTATTCCACAAACCCAGAAAAGAGATATCCATGTGCCCGCTTAACACGAGGAACAAGTGTCACTCCAGGATACCAAAAGATTCATATCATTCGTTCAAAACTTGGTATGATCTAAAGTTTGTACACCCACACAATACTGTTTATAGAACCATAGGTTTATAGTTACTTTAACACAAATAGTAAGTTAGTCTAATTTGTTTAAAATTAGAGGTTTATTTTAAAAAATGAATATGCAAAAAAGGGGGCAAGAAAATCATGCTGGCTGCTAGGAATATGAAGGAGCCTATTTGGGATTGATTGATTGGTCTCTATATATATAGTAAGGATTATAACAAATTACATTAGAACAGAAAATGAGAACAAGAAAAAAATAGAAAAAGCTAAAAATTCAATAAGAAAGTAAAGCAGAATAAAAAAACAAGATATTGAGAAAGATAAAGGCATAGAGAACAGGCTTTAATACCCTTCACATCAGTCGTATTATAAGAAAGTTATATTTTACCCTCTAAAGTTATAACACAATTCTTCTCTTTCTATAATTTATGCTGTCAGACAAACAGAACTATATTTTCATTATTGATCAATAAAATGCTATTAATAAAATTAAAGCGAAGCTATCCTCTTATGACAAGAACTATTAGCAACTATTTGTGGGCAAAGCTTACACATATGGTAGGCAAATTTTGCTACTTTTAGAGAAATAAATTTATCTTATTTATCACATAGTGCAAATAAAAGCTTACAGATTAAAAGATTACAGAGTAGCCTTTAATCCTATCTAATCAAAACCATAAATCACAAGTTAATTTCTTGTCAATTTCACCAGCTATTCCTCTATAGTGCAAAGTGCTGAATCTTTCCATTTTGTGGATTATAATAATCTCCCCACAGTAATCATATATTAAAATAATTTCCCATGATACTTTTCTAACAGTGTATCCATCAATCCTAAAAGGAAAAGTTTGGGCATCAATTGAATATTAACCCTTAAAATCTTCTGTATCAATGTATATATTTGAATGTCCTATCACGTTCACATTTCTAACATATATTTGAAGTGATATATATTTGAAATACACATTATAGATAATTTCTCTGACAACATGTACCAATAATACATCATTTCATGAAAAAAATCTCCCCAAAATCATAAATAAATTTCAACCCCTTTAACCGTATATTTTCCCATCAATCCTTCTGCATATTGTAACCAAAATATTTAGCCCATCTTACATCTTTGACCCGTTCTTCCACTGTTTCAAATTTCAACAAAACTTTATATGTTTTAGCAATTATATGTTTATCCTCAGTACGTGTACTCCAAATTCTGTCTTATTTTGCTCCATGCCATGTCTTTTTGCTCATTTTAAATCTTTCTGATAACTACAAAAGGAAAAATCATTGGCAACTATATCTTTATATATCTTTATATATCTTTATATATATATCATATATACATATATATATATATATATATATATATATATATATA
>BLBF01000018.1:36954839-36999189 GCA_015471245.1 Laticauda colubrina | reverse complement strand
TCATTGCAAACCTGTTCATGGAAGAATTCGAATCCAGAGCCCTGGCTAATGCCACCCACAAACCCAAACTGTGGCTAAGATACATCGATGACACATTTGTGATTTGGCCCCATGGAAAAGAAAACCTAAACAATTTCCTAACACACCTAAACAACACACACCCCAAAATCAAGTTCACCATGGAAACGGAAATAAACAAACAACTACCATTCCTAGATGTACTAATCTACAAAAGAACAGATGGCACACTGGGACACACCATATACCAAAAGAAAACACACACCAACCGCTACCTCAACGCCCAATCCCATCACCACCCAGCACAGATAAATTCCATAGCGAAAACATTAATTACCAGAACCAAATGCCTGGCAGATAAGACACATATAAAGACTGAACTATGCACCCTGACTGAAGTATTGACAGCCAATGGCTTCCACAAAAACAAAATCACCAACTTGATCCACAAAAACACACCAAGACATAACAGAGACCTAGAAGATCAACAGATCCATGGAACAGCTGTCCTGCCCTACATAAGAGGTACCACAGATAAAATCAGTAAGATACTACACAGGCATCACATCAAGACTGCCTTCAAAACAGACAAAAAAATAGCAGCCATCCTGAGGAACCCCAAAGACAAAATTGACCTGGAAAACCAAGGCATATACGAAATTCCCTGTACATCATGCCCGGCCACATACATTGGACAGACCAATAGAAGAATAAGTACCCGCCTAGAGGAACACAAAAATGCAGTAAAAAAGCTGGAACACACCTCCTCACTAGTCCAACACATGAAAACCACAGGTCACAACATCAACTTCAATGGCACTAAAACCCTGGCCACTATAGAAAACCCCAACCACAGAATCATCAGAGAAGCCATAGAGATTGAAAAAAGACCTGACAGCATGAATAGAAGAGATGATTCCACCAGACTGTCAATCATTTGGAAGCCTGCACTCTCAAATAGAAAGATCTCCATGCCACAAGCCAGCTCCAACCCAAACACCCCCCCACCAGGCACCCAGGTGAAACCCAGCTTGCTAATGAAGAGCAGCCGTCCCTTCACACGGAGCCAAGCTGCACTGAAAGCCTCCAACACAAGAACAGAGTGTTGCCAGCCAATCAAAGCCACAAAACAGACAGAAGAAACCAGATACACCAATCAATCAAACTCCAAGTCCAATGAATACAGATCCAGGCTGCTCAGAAAGTTAACAACTGGTTTTCCCGAAGTGGTGCGAACTGGCTAAATCTCACCACTGCCTTGGATGGTTTTCCAACAATTCCAACTAAGTGCATCAAACATTAGCTTTGTGTGCTGTTTCTTTTCTATAAGAATGCTTCTTGAGCTGAAATCCAGATATGTTTTTGAGAATAACCTGATTTTATATCTGTTCCATATTCTTAATATGGGACATCTCATAAGATAAATTTTAAAATTCACATTAATTTTAACTTTATTGTACCATAAATATCCATGCCAGTCAAACTTCAAGTTGTGATCTTCTAACTTTAATGGTCTCTTGTTTCTCAGCAATATCCATTATTTTATCCATCATTTTCTTTTCAACAAGAAGTGAAATGCAATTTCTGATCAAGTAAACCAAGTCCTTCTTCTTTTGTATCTTGTAATGCTTTATATTTAAGGGTTAGAATTAGGGTTATTTTTAACACTTTATATTCCCTCTTTCTCCCAGTGTGTGTGTGTGTGTGTGTGTGTGTGTGTGTCTGTGTCTGTGTCTGTGTCTGTGTGTCTGTGTGTCTGTGTGTGCATAAAAGAATGGCTTCTGCCTTTCTTTGGTAAAGATATACAATAGATAAAAAATGCATTATCCCCAACATTGACAAATTTAGTTTCTTGTCCTTGTCCTTATCATGTCCTTCTTAAGTTCATTCCCTGTCTTAACAGAATTATTTTGAAATAACATACAATTTATATTTGTCATAGCAATACCCAAGTATTTTTTCTCAATCTTAAAAACAGTTTTCTCCATCCATTCTATTTGATCTTCTAATTTCATATTTTTATTCACACAAAAGTTTCAAATTATCCATTCATTTAAAAAAAAAAAAACTTTGGTGTTTTACCTTGTGTATTTTGAATGTTTTTCTCATAAGTTCTATTTGGGGGAGGGGGGAATCACTTTATTCCACTCTCCCTAATTTGTCCAAAAGTCCCTGCTCGGGAAGTCTCAAGGTAGCCATATTCTCAACCTCAGGGCAAATTCAGATATATTATAAAATACTTACCTGCATTTTACAGCTTGCCTCAATCTGTAGTCTTTCTGCCTTCCCACATTTCAGTTAAATCTCCAAAGAAGATACAACAAAGGGATTCAGGCTGGATTGGTAGGGCATGAGGGTGTCAAAGTGATTGCAGACAGTAATAGAGAAAAGAATGGCTACAGCAACAATAACAAGCATTTCAAATTTAGCAGAACCTAAAATAAATGCAACAATCTGTATTTGCATTCTTGTCACCAAATCCCTTCAGTGGTGATACAGAGTTAACCTCATGAGAAATTTTGGGTTGCCACATATCTCTTATTTTGCCACATGGGGTGTGTTTATTAGAACTTCATAGATATAAGGGTTACAGAGGTTTTCTTTTGAAGGCTGGCTGGCAGTAAAAACTTATTGCATAAACTGGCCATGTATATCAGAGTTTGGAATGGCCATAATATTTTATTTCATTTAAAAAATAAAATCCTGTAAACACATGAAGGGGTTGAATAAGATACCTATTTTATAAAATGCATTTGGTTCTTGTTATAAAATGATTATCATGAATATTTGCAGGACTCTGTGGTTAGAGCATTGGGCAGTTCTTACAAACTTGCCTTTTCAGTAATACTCTTTAGATAGATGCCTATTGACTCATGCCTTTGAAGCTTTGTTGCAGTTATAAAAAGAAGATGTTTTAACAGCTGGCAATGGTTTGTAATGAAATGCAGATGTGTGAACATGTGGCTTAAAGGTGGGCTTCTAGGAGGAAACTGCCTGGGACAGAAGTATGTTTGGTAAAGAACTTCATGATAGTCTGTAACATAGGTGAACTTTCTTCTTCTATATAGGGATGAGGCTCACTTGTCTGACTTTTTATTAGATGAATATTACAGGAGCTTTACAAAAACTAGGCACAAACCACTGTTAGGAATGTAAGTCACCTAACAATTGGGTTGGAAATATATAAACCAGGATAGACATTTAATACTGTCTCTTTAAGGGAATGATGTAATTGTAATTGGGCATGATTCCTCAAATGGCCATAAGATGGATGCAGAAACCCAGTTTTCCTAGTTGCTAGATGTTCAGATGTTCGATGTTGGTTGATTTGTATTTTTTCCCTATTGACTATTGCTGATCGTCATTCTTCTTAGATTGCTATGAGTCTGTTTACTGAACTGTTTATGATATTGGATTTTGTTATTTGGATTATCCCTGGACTGAAAAGTGACTGCTTTAACCGTGTATAACTTGGACTGTTTGTTGGACTTTGATTAACCATTTACTGGAAGTAAAACCTACATTTTACTATTCAGTGTATCTGTATGCTGGTTGTGTGTTGTTCAACATCATTCTCGCTACACTTCCCTGAGAGCACTCATTCTCCTAACGGGGAATACCTTAACAACCACTCACCTTTTTCACAAGTAATTGGAATTTACATTGAGCTTATTTCTTTATCAAAGTATTGGTGCATATGGACTGAAATTGCTTAGGTCAATTCATGCCCTCACTTTCTGGACTGTGAAGTGGGAAAAAAGTTCAAACTGAACTACTGAAAATAAATCTAAATTTCTCTGTATGCTGTCTCCTACAGTATAGTGATCCACCAATGTTTGTGGACCAAAACTTTCTGAAACCCCCATCACAGCACAGGCCAATGCCAGTAGAAAATATCAGTTTGGGGATGGTGGAGCTACTGGAACCTTTCTACCCGGTTAGGATATTTATTTTTTTTAATTTATATTGCCACCCAACCAGAGATGGTATTCAGCAGGTTCTGACCAGTTCTAGAGAACCAGTAGCAGAAATTTTGAGTAGTTCGGAGAACCGGCCAATACCACCTCTGACTGAAGATTTTACAATATCCTTCCCCTGCCCTGCCCACCAAGCCACGCCCACAGAACTAGTAGTAAAAAGAAAATTGAATCCCACCACTTCACCCAATTCACACCTGGTGACCACGGGTAGCTAACAATATTAAAAATACACAATCTAAAATCCTCAACCCTCCTACACCTAGAAAAGAACTCGCAAAATTAATTCAATCTTACTGCATTTTGGTCTCTGTGAGAGTGAACAGTTTCGAATTTAGAATGAAGGGGTAATTAAGAGAGTGTGGAGATGAGAAGCACATGGGAATGCAAAATAATAATGCATTTAGGTGAATTATTCCAGGAATGCTACTTTCTTGTTCCAGACTACAGAAACAGAATTTTGAGAGCCAGTGCAAAACTTTCATTACCCCTTTTTAAAGACAGTAAGATCAAGCAGCACTGTTCTTGGGTATCCTCATGGTTTTTACTTGGGCTGAGCAACTATTTCACCACTCCTGAATGTGAAGTGCAGAAAGCTACATTCCTTCTATACCATGTTTCTCAAACTTGGCAGCTTTAAGGTATGAGAATTTAAACTACCAGAATTTCCCAGTTGACACTTCTGATGTGTTGAAGCTCCCACATCTTAAAGTTGCCAACATGAGAAAAAGTGCTCTACACTAAATAATTTGATAGAAGTCTCCGTTGAATGATCTTTCTGTGTGGGGATGATCTCTTTAAGATGGTGACATTTATGTATTTTTACTTCACCAGATGATACAGATGGACACTTATCTACTTATTTAATTCTTTCATTTATGCCATCACATTTCTGTCCTACCTTTCCTCTGTAGACCCCTGCAAGCTTCCCATTTTTTGATCCTCTTCCTTTATTAGTTGGGCTCAGAGCATGAGTAACACAAAGCACCCCAGAAGCTTTCAGAGCTGAGGGCAAACCTTGTTCCCAAGTCCCACTAAATCTTACATTTCTTGTTCAAAATGAGATAAGCTGAATTGGATGCTTTCAGAGTCCCTTTTCTTCTTTCTACTAATTATAGCTGTGAACCTGATGTAGAAGATGCCCCCCATATAGATGACCAGACTGAGCCCAAGGAAAGGGTCAAATGCATCACCTTCACACTCACAAGAGATCTAAATTCAGCCCTCCTTGAATTCCGTTGACTCTACCATCAATTTGCCTTGACCGCTAGGAGTTCAGATTCTTGTTTAGAGATAGCATGGAATAAACTTATACTCATTTTCTTGTACCTGGCATCCAAGTTCAGTCTTGTATTATAGTTAAATATAACATTTGATCTAATCACTGATTGGACAGCAGAATCATTTAAGCTGAATTTTAAAAAAGCTCTTGAATTTATTGGTTAGCCTAGTAAATTAAGTCTGTATATATGAAAACTCACAGTGTTTATTAACTCTAATCTGATTATTGATAACTGTAATTCTGTTGCAAATATTTTCTAACCAGATAAAGCTCAAATAATTGGTGGTCTCAAAATAGTTAAGTTCTAAAGAAAATTCTAAATCATTCTTCTCCTTTCAAGGAATTCTTATCTGGCTCACATAAGATGGAACGAATGTAAATGAAGTTCCATCTAACAATACCAACTAGAAATTCAGCGGCCTTTGGAACAGATAGCGATTAACTATTGATTTTCTGTTCCAAGAAAATGCATATAATTGTTGGCTAGTTTGCAGAATCAGGAGGTGAGTTATGCAAATGTGATAAAGCATAAATAAAATGCTTCTTGTAGAGTTTTCTGGTTATTATATACAAAGAGCAGTTCCAAAGTCTTGTTGATCAACTCATCAGAGATGCATATAGGAGTTTACACTGCAGGTATTTGAATTAGTTTCTAAGGAGGACTGATATCAGAGCAATTTAGTTCATTCATTCTGCCCTTTTCTGATAACTACATATAAATGGACTAGCAATTTGGGTCAATGGCCATGAAAAGTGCTGCATGGACTGACAAAGAAATGAACTTTGTTACTAAAAAAATCAGCCTTTTTGCCTTATTGTAGCTTAAAAGTAGATACTTCTCTAGATTTCTTGCTGACATTCTGCAGTAATGATTGGCAGTCCTTAGAGAGAAAGATACCTTAGGACATACCTTGTAAATCAAGAACAGGAAGCTTCCATCCTGTCAAACCAGACCACACAATATTTATAGCTTTGAATATGGCTCTCCCCCGTCCCCAAATATCTGCTCTTCCTCAATAACTAGGTTATTTCAGTTGCTTCATGAATGCAACATTCTCTGTTTCACCAAGCATAAAACAAAATAGCCCACTGGATGAAAATGGACTGAATCACTAAAACGATGCAGGTAAAGATGGGTATGAATTCTTCAGCAGTTGTTAAGCTCTATCTGAAAAAATGTTGTAAAAAGAAGGCAATGACAGGATCCTGTTTTGGACCTGAAAGTGCACTTTTAATTAAATAATATAATATTTATACTACTAAAACTCTCATGTCTGTAACTTTTAACTGAGCAAACCAGGAGATCATAGGGCAAAATTTTGTCAAAAAAATACTTCAAATTGATTAACTTACAGAACGTCAGGATCCATTACTCCTGAGGGAATGACATTTTAGATAGTTGTGACTACTTCAGTGTTTGCCAGGCAACTGCTGGCACATGATCCTCATTTTCAACATTCTGTGACATTTTCTTGGCCACTCACACACGCCTTCATTTCTTTCCCCATCTATGGCCCTCTAAACACCATGCAGCATCTCTCATGTATTCCCACACATCTTTCCCAAACTGCAGCACCCGCCATGTACCCTCCATGATTCACACAGCACCTTACATACCCTTCCTGCACATCCCAACTCATGCAGCAACTCTTGCATATCCTTCTCAGCCTACATGGCACCTATCATGCACCTCCATGTGTCATCCCTGACCCGTGCTGCCTCCCCCATGCACCCTTCCCAATACACACTGTCCCATGTGCTGTTTCTGACTTGTATGACACTTTTATATTCCCTGGAAATCATCATGCACCATACTTGACCCATGACACCTCTAATCCCACACTCTCTTCCCTTCTTGACCAACCTTATGCACCACATTGCCAACCCATGTGTCTTTCTTGACCACTTCAGCCTCTCTTGTGCAACCCATGCACCCTTACCAACTCATACAGCACTTTCATGCACTGTTGCATATCCTTCATGAGCCAGCCCTTTCTTCCTTCTCCATCAGGCAGCACCCTCTTATCTGCCTACTGGCCTTACAACTTACAACTTCCTGATGGCTTCTCTGCTGACTTTCTCTTGCAAGCTTCCCAAAAACCATACATGGGAAAATCAGCAGGAATAGGGAAATGGGGAAACCAGCAGGAATTCTAGAAAGAAAGAGAAAGAAGACCCTAAAATGTTGAGCCAATAGGGCATGGATTGTCTAGTTCAGACAGATTTGTTGGCTGGGGAATTCTAGGAGTTGAAGTCCATCAGGCTTAAAGTTGCTAAGGTTGGAGACCCCTGGTCTAGTTTATATTAATAAGCATAATCCTTCAGGATATTGTTCTTCTTAACTACAATTCATTTTTCCTTAAATAGTATAGTTCGTTCATTCATTCAATTGATATAACTGCCCATCTCACAATCATTTTAGGTAGTTAGTGAATTAATTAGTTCATGATGCTTCCTTAGCAGACCCAAGAAGAGCCAGGCAGAATTTGGCAAAAAAATAAAACCTAACATAATCTGAGCAAGCAAGGTTTTTACAAATTTCAGGATATAATATGAAAATTCTTCTAAAAGAAAGAGCCTAGGAATGTGAACTAGTGTTTCAATTACATCCCTTCCACAAGATAAAATCTTTTCTAACAAGGTATTATTTCTTTATATCTGCCTTCTATGGCTTCTGAGGGGTGGAAATTAAAGAGCACAGATCCACATGGGTGCAATTTTTTTCTATAAAAATATATATTCAAGTATCTTGCCATCTGAAGCTTGAACACCCTATTGCCAATTACTGCATATGAAGAGCCGTGTTTACTGTTTCTCAATATCAATTTCCCTCAGTCTTTATGAATTAGCAGCCAAATGCCATCCTCAGAAACATCTGTGAGGTGAGATCTAGATGAATCATTTTCTTCTTTAAATCCTCCACCCTTCAGAGTTTTCTTAAAAATGCTTAAGCATGCATGTTTCCTGATCAGGAAAAAAGTAAAAGAACAAAGATCTAACTACCTTTTGGTTGAGATTATCAAACTTTTAATTGCCTGTCTCTGGGTTAATTTTTTTTCTGTATCTGAGTTCTGACGCACAACTTATATCAAAGGTAAATGCTTCAATAGTAGTAAACTCTGTTACCTTTGAGCTGATTGTCTTTAAAATCTCTTTTTTTCCAAAACAGCATCAAGGACATCAGACAATATTGCTCCACCTTACCTATGATACTGATATAATCAGCATACTGAAATTGCTAAGGTATAGGACTAGAATTTTTCCAAAATTAAGGCATTTTGAGTAGTTTGGTCTGTAAATATATTTATATCTCACTTTTATAGTGAGGGTGGTTTTCCAGGATGGTTACTTACATAGATAAAATAGCAATGATATCAAAAATAGAACATGTGAACTGAATGTTATTTTCTTTCCTATAGCATCTTCAACACACACAAACACACACACAAAACACTTCTACTGTCTCTTTTCCTCAGTCAAACCACTATTGAAAATAATCAGCGCTGCAAACTAACATTCAGAAAGATCCCATGGGGGAAACCTGTCATCAAATAGATATGTTTGTACTTTGTTCCTGAAAGAATGTAATTAAATTATAACAGAAAATAAAATAATGGGAGGTACTTTCTGAAAGCCCTTAAACTGCCCCCATAGGGATTTTGGAAAGGACAAACACCGAATACAAAACAGGGGTGGGGAGAAAATGAAGCCATCCTTGGTTTCATATTATTATTTAGCATATGATGAGAACTTGACAGAAGAAAAGTAAACATATATATGCACAATCTGTGTAATTATAAGTAAAACTTCTAGGGGGAGTATGGCAGTGGCCTAATAACAGGATGTCTAATTCAGCTATTCAGGTGATTGCCTCTTGTGTTGCTTTATGCACATCTTCTAGGACAGGGCCACTTTAAGACTTGTGGGCTTCAACTCCCAGAATTTCTCAGCCAGCTTTGCTGAGGAATTCTGGGAGTTGAAGCCCACAAGTCTTAAAGTTGCCAAAATTGGAGATCCCTATTCTAGGGCACGAGTGTCAAACTCGCGGCGTCACCTTGCCATCACATGACATTTCACAATGTTTTTTCCCTTCACAGAGCTGGGGTGGACATGGCCTGCATGGGCCCCCAGTTTGACACCCCTGTGCTAGGGAAACAGAGAACGTATATCATGGGCAATCTTGCACAATATATTTAATAGTTTGATTTCATAAAAAAAACTTTGAAAAAAAATGAACTGAAGCAAAGACATTTCCTTGAATTGTCCACTTGTTACCTCAAAGTGTTAACAGTGAGGCTAGTGCGGGAGGACCTGTATTTGAAACAATTTACCGCTAACTATTTCACCTGTCCTTTCACAGGCATGCCCATTCCTTTGCTCCAGGAAGAGACGCTTTCTGGGTGAAAAGCATCTCAGTCAAAGCCAAAGCTGCCAGATATGAAAAATCTTCCATAAAAGGTTCCAGTTTTTGGTCTTAGGAGATGCAGTTTAACAGAATAAGAGATTTGGAATTGACCTCTGTCTTCTAACCCAACTCCCTGCTCAATCAGGAGATCCTATACCATCCCAGACAACTGGTTGTCCAATCTCTTTTTAAAAACCTCCAATGATAGAGCACCCAGCCATTCATTGTTCTTATTTTCAGGAAAATCTCCTTAGTTCTATATTAGATCTCTCTCTGATAAATTCCTATCTGTTACTACTTGTCATGCGTTCAGGTGCTTTGGAGAATAGATTAACCTCCTCTTCTTTCTGACAACCTTACCCTTAAACATTAGAAGACGTTATCATATCACCCCTAATCCTTCTCTTCATTAGACCAGTTCCCGCAGTCTTGGTTCTGACTTGGTTCTCAACTAAGAGCTGAACACAAGAAGTCAAAAAAGGAGGAGGAGCGAAGAAATGGTATGGAGCAGAATCTTGGTCTATCCTGGAAAACTATGTCTGCTACAAGATCCCAGCTATTTAAAATGATATTTAAAAAAAAAAACTCTGAACAAATTATTTGTTGTTTTTTCTCATAAGGAAAAATCAACAGTTATTCAAAGCTTTAGAAAATCTCAGTTCTCAGAGTCTTTGGAACCTATTTCCTCAAATGCAAAGGTACTCAGATAGGTTTATGAGGGGATAGAGGTCATTTTGTTCCATCTTTCTACTTCGTGAGATCCCTCCCTGCTTTCTCAAATGACATTTTACCTCAGTGGTAAATGTGTTTGGCTTTGTTTATGACACATTTGCTTGCTTTGTAGTCACATATGCTTTGGGATTGATTGCTCCTCCAAGTCATGCTGAAATGTTTGAAACGGAAGTAACAGATGACTGCAGAAATGGAGAAAATAATATTTGTGAACAAAGCAAAGATTCTATTCCATATAACCAAAAAGCACCTACTTATACTTTGAAATCCAACTTGGTATGCCATATTTCTTTATATTTTTATTGGGTGATTCACTGTGCCTTTTATCTATCTTCTTTAAAACAAGGTATATCCAGACAAAGGTATGTCCAGGTAATTTTCTATCATGGAAAATTATGAATATCTAGGCAACATTGCAAGTTTGCCAACAAGGTGGGGGATGGACAAAAATCTCTGGATGATGGCCAAAACCATGCAACTGAAGCTTCATCTTTTAACTCATCATGACATATGAAAAAAGGGTCAGGGCTTTGAATAGCTTATGGTTACCCAACACATGATTGAGACTGTCATCTTGAATTTTTTTAACTTACCCTGCAGACACCTGCAGTTGCTTCGATTTGAAACACTGTTGTATTTTCCCCCTCCTTTCATTTCTTTCCCCAGAAAGCCTCTTAAGGGTAAAAAGACTGAATGGTTTTGGAGTCTCAGTTACATAGTCTAGATGAAAGGATATCGTACAAATATCTGGTTGTTGCGAAGGAGAAAATGAAGAAGAAATGGTTACTTGATTAGCAACCTGATAGAAGAGAATATGATAGTATGTTCATCTGAAGTCCTTCTGCTTAACTGGTTCTCAATTTAGTGCACTGTATCCATGTTGCTCAGTCTCAATGCAAATAACTTCCATTGTCACAAATCAAGATTTCCAGTTTCAAACAATCCTCTATCCTGCCTACTGAAGTTTTACTAAAACTTTCAAATCTATTCCCAAACTGAGACCTTCAGAAACAGAATATGACATGGAGGGCTGAAGTAGAAAGGAAACTGATGAAAACTGGTTCTTCAGTAGGCATATATCATAGCTCTTTCTATTTTTTCAACTACAATGCCACCATGCAAAAGTTGTATTTTCTTTAATGGGAGCAACTAGTGTTCTGTCATGACCAGTTAACAATCAATAAATTTTGTTTTTCAGTTGTACTTCATATTATGCCTTTAATAGTAGACATAGGATTATTTGTAAAGAAGAGAAAAAAGTAGGACTTCATTCCTATTCTATTTCTGTATTTTAGCATAATCAGCTGATTCATTTGCAACAAGTTATTGTATAGAGACAAGGAACTAACTGAATCAAAGGGACAAAGTGGCCTAGACATCAACATTGGCATGTCTGGATGAAGTTGGCAATCCAATACTCTAAATTGTTTTTTTTAATTGTACTGGTCAATTTCAGTGACAAACTCTACCAAAACAGATGTATTTCCTATTGTGTTTCGGAATAACAAAAAACAAACAAGTTTGTAGATCTTAATTTGAGATTAAATCATTAGAAAATCTAATTCCCCCCACTCAAATAACCAGATGTGCCAGCCCCACCTATTTCAGTGAAACAATTGCACCACTGTTTTCTCAACTGTACCCTCTGTTTATAAAAGAGTCAATTCAGCCCCTGAAAAATGTTTGCTTTTATTGTAAATTATGCAATTTTCATATTCTTATCAACAATTTAAAGAATTATGTTTATTTCTTCCTTTGGGGTGCATGCAATTTGAATTAAGTAAAATACCAATGCACTTTTTTTCCTTTAAAATGCAAAAATTGATGAGTGAGACATTTTCCCCATTATGTCCTACCTTCACAAATCTTGGCAAACAAAGTTATAGTTATATTGTACATCATGCGATAATGAGTTCAAAGCTGTATAATCTAGAAAACTTTTACTACATGAAATGATATTATTGGCACTAAAGTTGAAGCCTAGCCTAGAAACCATCATACTGAACCTGAATAATCTGAATGTTTTTGTTCTGTTAATTAGATGGGAAATACAGTTCACCTTTATTAATATGATATACTTAAAGATTCAAGAGCAGCTCAAATTCCTCAAATAATATGGGATACAGACTGAAGAGGATTGTTTCAACTTACAATATCAAAAATAGTCTGTTTTCCAACCAAGGATAGGAAACAAGTCAGAATATCAAAAGAGGTGATTTAATTTTGAAGAGAAGAATGTTCCATAAGGCAGGTGTCACAGCAGAAAATCCAGGTCTCCTAGGATTTTCATCAAATATAAGTCCCTAAAAAATGGTGTCTGCAGCATGCCTTCTCTTTCAGATGGGGCATGTTGATGCAATCATGGCGATGGAGTCCCTTAAGTAGCCCTCTCCAATGTCATGAATGGCTTAACACCAGACCCTTAAATTGTACCTGGAAGCAAACTGGTAGCCAACACAGCTCACATAGCAGAAGTGCAACATGTGCTGTTCTAAGAGCACATATAACTGGCCAAGTCACTGCATTCTGTACTCGCCAAAGCTTCCAAATATTCTTAAAGGGGAGCCCCATGTAAAGTATATTGTCATAATCCAATCTGGAAGTGACCGGGACACAAATGACTATTATCTAGGAACAAGTGCAATTGAGTACAAGATAAAGCTATGCAAAGGCACTCCTAGTCACAACTGCCATCTGCTCAGTGAACAGGAGTCTAGGAGGAGCCCCCAGATTGTGCACTAGTCTGTCTGGGACAGTGCAACACTAACCATCATCCATCACCAAAGATAATATAGTCCTGAAACTGAAAGCCACTGAGTCTTCGTCTTAGTCTTGCCAGATAATGGCTAAGTCCCTTAGCCACTTAGTCTTGCCAGATGTTAAAAAAACAGAAGAGAAAGCGCTGAACCCTGTGGCACCCCACATAATTCATTTAATTGTCCATTTGGTACCTCATCACATTAGTGTTATGATGAGGGTAGCATGGGAAGGTTTGTGTGTGTAAGAAGCAGAATAATATATAAGCCCAAAAAGCCACATCTGTCTTCTCTGCCTATTCTTTTGTTCCAGGCAGAGACACTTTCTGAGTGAAAAGCAGCTCAGCTGAAGCAAAGCCAAAATCCAGATAGATATAATTGAGGTGGAAGGGACTTTGCAGGTCATCTAGTCCAATCCCCCACCCAAGCAGACCCTACACCACTTTTGACAGATGGCAATCCAGTCTCTTCTTGAAAGCCTCCTGTGATGGTGAAAGCAATTTCTGTTCCACTGGTGGATAGTTGTCACTGTCAGAAAATTTCTCCTTATTTCCAGGTTGAATCTCTACTTGTTCCATTTCCAGCCATTATTCCTTGTCTGTCCTTCAAGTGCTTTGGAAAATAGCTTGACTCCTTTCTTGCTGTGGCAGCCCCTGGTCCTTCTCTTCACTAGACTAGCTATCTTCACTATCCAGCACCCAAGTCTTTCTACAACAGGTCCAGAACCTGGCCTCAGGAGATGCAAGTTTTCGGTCAATAGCTGAACTTCCAGTAGTTCAGAGAGGAAGAGGAGGAAGACATTACAGAACAGCAGGGCAGGCTGAATGATCCTAACCTACTCTGAAATATTATGTCTGCACTTTCTCCCATTCAATCATGTATGATTCGTATGCTACAAAATACCAGTTATTTAGAAAACCTTGAACAAAATGGTGTTTTTTCCAAAGGTAAATCAACAGTTACTCAAAGCTTTGGAATATCTAACTTCTCAGGTCTTAGTGGACTTTTTTTTTCAAACAGCAAGGTGCTTAAAGTATATTTTTGAGGGAATAGGGGTCATTTTTCCCGAAATGTGATAAACACACTAGGGTACAAAGCTCTTTTTATTTCATGTAAAATGGTGTACATATTCTCCTAAAATACTCTTCAAAAAGTATATTTCCAGTTATGAGAGGATAAAATATAAAGAAGGAAATAGTGCTTGATTTTTCTAAAAATTATTTATTTGATACCAAAACTAGTTGTGCACATAAAAACATTTTATTTATATAAAACTTTTAAAACATTAGTGTTATATATTGCACTTTTATGTCACTTTCAACAAATAAAGTGCCCAAACATAAGAACAATTGTGCATATTATAGCTGATACTTGAAAACCCATAGAAATTGTCAGAATTAAACTTTCAAACTTCCAAACAAATTTCAGTTTCAAAGGGTTTTGTGCTGTCCTGATGGAAGGTAACAGTGACTTCAGAGGAAGTCCTAACATAAACTTTCATTTAGTGAAGATGATGCATTCAAAGTTGATGCATAGATGATACTTCATCTTATACAGTTCATAAATGTTATATTCAAAAGCCATAATCTAATAATGAAACATACTAAACATTCATAAAAGCCATTACATTTGCAAGAGTCTTTGTAATATTCTAGTTAAAAAAAATATGTTTTTGATCTTCCAATTTCACACAAGAATCAAATCCTGTACCTCTCCTGATGTGATAGATGTATCAAGGCCATCCAGAACACCACCCAAAAGCAGAGAGAAAAATCTTAAATTATACAACATACATGATTTAGTTTGTGGAGGAATGGAGCCATATCCAAATTTCGGTAGTTTTAATTGCTGAACAATATCAGGGCATTGGCAATAAATAAATCAATAAACCTTGTGACAAGTTTTGCCTAAATAAAATGGCAGCTGTAAAACTAATCAGCACAATAAAGCCATAGAAATGCCAGATGTGTAGATCAATAATTTTGCAGAAAACGAACATTAAGTTCTAAAGTACTTATATTGAGAAAACAGCATACATGGAATGGCATGATAATGCACTAGAGCCAAATTTACTCACAGAGTAAAGTGGTTGAGAAAAATCAGATCAAAGCTACAGTAAAAATCAAAAGATGGATTTTTCTCTGGTGGGTGCACCCAACTAGATTTCAGTTTGGTCTCATCTTGCATGGATCAAACTCAAACACAGAAATTGGTAGTAAAATTGTGTATTTTATTATGAGGAGTTTGTAAATGCAATGGCTTTTTTCATGGATACAGAATTTGAAATCGGTTATTGTTGTGCCCCTTTTTATTTGTATATTTCTACAAGTCCTGTTGTTTATCCTCATCTTCCATATTCTGATTAAGAATTACAGTTCAAAAAGTCCAAATAAGTGATGGATATTCCTTTAAAATACAGAAAGAGTATTATCCATATGTATGAAAACAACTTAACACTTCTTTGTCTTATTATATACACTTTTGGAATTAAAAATAACAAAGACTATCACCCCAAAAAAGCATTATTGCCCATTTGGAGATATTTTGTGCAATGGTATTAAAAAGTATTGTAGGTTTTAGAAGAACAAAATTTCTATTTATATTACGGCAATATAAATAGGCATACAGACAGACAGACAAAATATTAAAAACAGTATTACTACTGAACACATACTAATAGCAAGAGCATTTAGACTTATTTACCACTTCATAGCGCTTTAAAGTCCTCTCTAAGTGGTTTACAGAGTCAGCATATTGCCCCTAACAATCTTGAGTCCTCATAATCCCAGTTTATGCCATAAAAGTGCAAATACAACAAACATTAACTGAAATTTAAGAAAAGAAAAATACAGTACATAGGCAGTAATTACAATTATTTGTTTTCCATTAAATTTTGCAGTATTAATTTCAAACAGCAGCATTAATTTCCTGGGTGATACCCAGTGTTCATTGCCAGTAGTTTTATTAGAACTTGCTCTGACCTTTTTTGGGGTCTAAATTCCTAATCTTCAACCTGCAAAAACCCATTGTGAAATTAATAACATTCAACGAAACACAAAATAAAATAAATACAGCTTTGATATCATACACAGAATCTGTTTAGTAGGGTTACATTTTTCTGCGCATAATAAGACAGAAGACCAGTGTACTGATTGGGTAGGGATGAATTACATTCAGTGCAGGCAGCTATATGGATTAGTTTTTTCTTCCATCCCCATCTCTTTCACCAGGACTAAACCATCTGATAGCCAGACACTATGATCTGAATTTTAGCTGCATCCTGAAATTTCTAAAATAATTATGTAAGATATTTTTTAGCAATTTTATATTTATACTATATTTATTTAGCAAATTTATATATCCATCCATCTCACAAAAAAGTGGCTCTGGACAACTTACAAGCAAAATAATTCAAATCATATCACAATACGAAAAACATCAGACATAAGTAACAACAAAAACCTAAAGAAAACATGAAAGAAATTCAAGATAGCAGAAGGACAACCATCATTCAGCCTCCCTCAACTGTTTATATGGCTGTAAGGGCAGTACTTAAAAGAGGTATTCAATGGGTTTATAGTTATGTATATTTATTTGGATTGAGGATTAAAACAGGCCAGCAAGTCAAAGATCTAAAATTCTTTAAAAAATGGCTTGAAGAAAGTCCCATAATTTTTTTAAAAAAATCCAGTCAATAGCACCATATTACAAAAGAAGAGAGAAAAACAGTATCAGTAATACTCAGTGTACCCATAGGATTACTCTATTAAAACAAACTCAGAGATATGTTCTGCCCTGCCTAAGGCAAATGAAATTCCTTACTTCTCGCAGCTTTACTTCTTTGCTAATTTAATACAAATAGCCTAAGTGCACATTGAAAAACTCACATTTTATCTCTCATGGCATATAATCCAATAAATTGTTTCAAATGTTTTCTAAAAAATATTCCAACATTTTATAATTACTGGAATATGAGGAAAATATAAAGTCAGTAAGGGGAGAAAATAAAATATTTTGAATATCTCTACTCATATTTCAAGTAAGAATATAGTTCTTCATTTGTGAAGCATAAAAGGATGAATTAATTGGTTCTTTTGCTTATTTAACTCATTTATTCCCTACACCCATGGGACCTATTTCCTCACTTTTCTCCTTTTCATCTATCTCAAGTAAACAGAAAAACAAAGTTCAGTGAAAAATAAAGATATGCCATAAGCTAGGGCAATCATAAAGGAGTAAGGCTTGCAATCTGCATCCTAATTAATACATTTAACCAACCTTCTTGAGATTTCTATTTGCATCTGAAAGATGCATACACAAACAGTTAAGAGAAGACTTCAAAGTGATCTGAACAGAAAACACCTCTACTCATTGAATAAATGCTTCACCCTTTTCTCTTTGCAGAGCAGGGTAGCACATAGGATTGGCACTGTTTATTTGCCCAACATTAAGAAAATGGCTGCCCATTTCAACTAGACCTTAGAAGAAATCAATGGCCTCTGTTTTAGTTGGTATTCAACATGATATTCAACTTTCAACTGCTGCCTCCCAGAAACATGGCAAACACTCACCAACAGCTACTTCTTTTTCAACCAAAGGAAGCTTTGTACAAGGAAACTCCCCAACTTTCTTTTTGAGACAAAAGAATTTAGAATATATTTACCCTAAAGTCTAAAATCGAGTGCTATTTATTTGTGGAATGCTTTCATTTTTTTCTTTATAACTGTCCTTGGAGCAACTGTTCTTTTTGACCATGTCTTCAGCCCATGTGGGTTCAACAGGAATTTCTATGGCATCTTTTTTTTGGAAGACCTTCTTCAGTGATGGAGAAAAGCTGCCTATTGTTTCACTGTAACCATTCATCTGAGATAGAAGAGCATCCTGCTGGTTGCAGCACAACTGAGGATCACAGGATCTGGAGATACATGGTGTACTGCACAGGACCTTAGGACAATTGTGTTCTAGGTACTCTGGCTGGATGGTCACCGAATGGATCCCTTCTTCATGGAACACCTCCCTGATTTTGTAGGAAGCAATAGGGTAGTCAGAAGTAGAGTGACACTTGACATGGAGTGTGGCAATGTTCTTCCCCTTGATAAATTCCCAGACATGCAGCTCATGAATGCTGCTAACGCCTGGCACTGCCAATAATTTGTTTGCTAGGAAGAAGAAGAAATACAAACAAGGTGAAAATCAGATTTTTATCCAGATTCTATAGTATTCCATTTAATATTTAACTGCATCGACAAACACAAAGAATGCCTCTTCAAATGCACAGAATAAGAACCTGATCATAACTTTTCCAGGTTGTACAATAATGTAGGGCTGATCATAACTTTTCCAGGCTGTACAATAAAGTAGGGCTGATACATCCTGCAGGTGGCTTGAGAATTCTGGGAGCTGAATGGGAACTGGATGGACTGTCATAAGATCATATGACCAGGTAAAACTGGGAAAAAACAATATCAATATGTTTGTAGTATGTAGTATGTTTAAAAAAATTTATTTCAGTGCTGCTTTGGAGTATATCCTTTAAAAAAACTGAAGAATGTACATGTTGATATATTTCATACAAAATGTGGATTGATTCAGCAAGCAAATCTCATTCCAAATTTCCAGATTCAGAGGAGTGAATTCAAAAACAAAATCAACCATAACAACACACACTTGTGTATGTGTGTGTGTATGAGATTGTAATCCACAATGCAAAACAATAAACCGATCTATTTAAATTAGCAGTTATGGACTACAAATGTCTACAAGTATGTGTAAGAGTTTCTGCTTCATTACTGTGGGCTGTTCTCAAAATACTGTATGTGCCTTTATTAATCCTCTAAGACTTGAGTCATGTTCCTAGGAAATACCACCGTGTGAGCCTTGAGCATGTAATGCTGCCATGAATGTATAATCCAGAAACAGCACCAGCTTTTAAGGGTCATAACAGTCCTTAAAGTAACTTACCCAATATTTGCATATTCACATTTTTGGGGACCATTTGCAACAAAATGGTTGCCGTCTCCTTGATAAGTGGAAAGGCTGAAGACAGTATGATAAAGACCATAACAATGGTCAGGCTTGGATCAATGTAACACTGCCAGTTACAAGGTGTGTTCTCATCCAGAGGAAGTACATAGAATATGGAAGCGGCAACCACAACAATAACTGAGCCAAGAGCATCTCCCATCACATGCAAAAGAACACCTGAAACAAAGCATAAGGAAAACATTAGGAAAACAGAAAAAAACTGGATAACTACATTGGAATACATTAAGATTCCAAAATTTGGTATATACTTATACCAAACTATAAATAAGAACATTTCATCTCTAATTATGGCTGCCTTATTCTGGAAAAATCTTTCAACTCTAATATAGTACCTCTGATGTTCAAGGCTTCAGACTTTTTTTCTGTTTTCTGTTTCTGATCTTCTTTGGGTTTTTTCTGGGTATCCGTAGAATCACCTGCATTCAAAGAAGAAATGCTGTGTATAAGCTCTATACAGAGAAAGATACAAAACTTTTCAAAACCAACTTATCTTAATCATTCAGAATCAGCAAGTTACTTATGACTCACGCTTACATACACTCTACACGAAAGTGTAGTATAATTAATTACAAGCCAAGGAAGCAATGGGGCAAAATTGAAGGGATTTGTTTAATATTCATAAAGACCACCTCATACAACCTGGCATCTAATTAATTCTGAAATCTCTTCTCTACTATTGTAGCTTAGAAAAAAATAATTTATAGTACCAAAAGACTGTGAAAACAAACACTAATTGACACAAAGATTGCTTTTGTTTATCTACTTGAATGTTTCAAATACAATTATTTCTCTGACTTTATCCCATAATAATAATGATACAAGTATTCTGCCAATAAATTGTTATACTGTACGTGCAATGTAATGAAATACGTAATGTAATACGGTATCATGTAATGTAATGTAAAAGAGTAGGAATGAGAGGTATAAATAAGAACAGAACACAGAAGATAGAATAACAGAATTGGAAGGGACCTTGGAGGTCATCTCGTTGCCCTGCTAGAGCAGGGGAGTCTATGCCAACTATTAGGCTCTACCTAGGATGGAACAATCCGAAAAGAATGAATAAGGATTAGCAGAAAGAAGCACATGCAACACACAACACTTTTCAAAGGAAAATGGGAAATAAGAAAGGAATAAGCCAAGAAATCCTTAAAAGGCAAAGAGAAATTGGGTGGGTGGGTGGGTGGGGGAGCTCGAGAAATAGAAAAAGGCAGCTGAAAGGGAAGGGAGGGAGGGAGATGCTGCGAACGGCGAGCAGGGAGGCAACCGGGGTGGCACCTGCTTTCGGGCTGGGCTCAGCGGCGGTGCCGCTCATTTCCACCATCCCCTCGAAGGCGACCGAGCTGCGAGCGACGGTTCGGGTTGGGCTCTCGTTTTCGGGGCTCAAAATGGGCGGGGGCGGCGACCCTCGACCGCAGCAGCAGCAGGCCCAGTCCTGGAAGACGAGGAGTCCCACGAGATTGACGGCGAGGCCGATCGCGCCTACCACGAGGATAAGCGTGGCGTTGCTGATGGATTCCGGCCTCGCCAGGCGCTGCAGCGCTTCCATCAGGATGGTGAAATAGAGGGCGGCCAGGAAAACGGCGTTGCAGAGGGCGCCCACCACCTCGGCCCGTCCGGAGCCGTAAGAGGCGCCGGGACAGCGTCGGCGTTGGTGAGACAGGCGTCCTGTGACGATGCCCACGCACAGAGCGAGCACGTCGGAGAGCATGGTGAAGGAGTCGGAGACCAGCGCGATGGAGTTGCCCACGTAGCCCGACACCAGCTCGGCCACGAAGAAGCTCGCGGTCAGGACGAGCATAAAGATCAGCCGGCACGTTTTGCCCGTGTAGCGCCCCATGAGGAGAGCTGGAACCGCCGCTCTTCTCTCCCGCCTCCAGTTTCTGCCAGGACGCGTCCCGGGCCGAGCTGTGAGCTGCCTCCCTCCTTCCTCTCCTGAGAGCGGAGGGGACTGGGGACAAGTGACCGGGCGATGGTGACTCTGCGTTTTGCTTTAAAACGACGCGAGGAAACGCCCATATGGCCGGCTAGCGGAGTAATTTGCAGGTGTGGTCTGGCCATATTTAATAAATAGATTTCTAGAGGAACAAATTAATCTAATGGGCAGAACAAAATTTCATGTTTTATGTTTTGCAGAAAATCCAGACAAGAGTTTCCCCGGTAAAAACAAAATTCGATGTATTTTTTTGGCTGATTGTAACAGTTCATTTTGACAGTTCACTTCTGCTCGCTCCATCCCTTTTTCCATCTCATTGTGGAAATTGACTTTTTTTTTTTTTTTTCATTTTTGTGCATCTGAAATGCTCAGATGTAGTTAACATATATAATAACGAAGTTCTTTTTTTTCATGCTCCTTATCCAATAATTTTAAAAGGAAAGCTTCTAGTTTTTTAAATGTCTGTGGAGATTCTCAGTCATCTATAGGTCATGTGCTTTTCAAGAGGCAACAGGACTTTCTGGGGGTTGTTTTGTTTTTGGGTTTGGGTTTGTTTGAGGGTTTTTTGATCTTTTTAAAAATGTTTTACTTCTCATCCAAGAAGCTGTTTCAGCTCTGGAGAAGCTTCTTGGATGAGAAGTGAAATGTCTTCAAAGAAAAACCATAAAGTCCAGTTGCCTCTTGAAAAAGCACCTTTGGGATTTCTAGTTTAAATTTTATATTCATTTTAAGAATATTCTGCATTAAAATAGAGTCTGGCCCCAATATTTCTTTGACACAGGTCCAATCAAGATGATAAGAAATTCCTTCTTTACAGTAACATTTTCAGTGTACATTTGAGGCAGTTTTATACTGTACACCTTTGACAGTTTATCAGGTGTTAAATGTCAACAATAAATCACCTTGTAAACACTTTTTTCAGATTATAGTTTAGTGTAAATTTGAAACCAGTCATCCACCTGTTTTCCCATTGTTCAAGCATTAATGTATGTGTAGCCAAAAAAATCCCTTTATTTTTTTCTTAAGAAGTTGCTAGAAATGGGCCTCTCCTTTCACATCTGCTGTTGGATAAAGGACTTTCCTACTAACAGACCCAAACTGTTAGAATTGGCAGCTATTTTTACTCCACTGTTGTTTCAGCACTGGCTCTCCAAGGGTTGTGTGCTGAGCCCCCTTTTGTATTCATTCTACACCTGCGACTGCACTTCCTCTTTTCCCACTAACTCAATAATAAAATTTGAAGATGGCGCCACGTTGGTGGGACTCATATCAGGAGAAATTGAGACGGCCTAAAGGTCAGAGGTCCTCAGACTGGTCTTGTGGTGCAAGAGTCATAACCTCGCCCTGAGCATCAAAAAGACCACAGAATTGATTATAGTCTTCAGACGATGCAAAGCGGAGCCCTCCCACTACGTATCAATGGAGATTGTGTGGAAAGAGTTCATCGTTTTACATTTCTAGGAACTCATAATTTCCGACAACCTTACTTGGTCGGTCCACACTATGGCCACTGCAAAGAAGGCCCAACAGCGCCTGCACTTTCTGAGGCTGCTGAAAAAGAATGGTCTGGGTGAGAAGTTGCTGGTTACTTTTTACCGTTCTACCGTTGAGAGCATTTTGGCATACTGTGTAATGGTGTGGCATGCTGGATGCTCTGTAGTAGATAAGCTGCTCCAGAGAATTATAAACACAGCACAAAAAAGTTGTGCTCTTTCTTTTTTGGAAGAGATTGCGAAGACCAGACTCCTCTCTAGAGCACTAAAAATCTCCAGACCGTTCTCATCCCGGTCATTCATATTTTAAACTGTTATCATCAGGGAGACACTATAGGTGTCTTAAAATGAGGACAAATAGACTGAGAAACAGTTTCTTTTCCAAGGCAATAATTGTCTTGAATCAAACAATGCATTTGTGATTTAGCCCTATGTATATAGTGGCAATTTTAAACTATCTAACTTACTATATACTTTAGATAGGTTTTAAACTAGGTTTTTTATTCTTATTGTTGTTGTTGTTATTTAGTTATTTTAATTTTTAAATACTCTGTAGTGTGATTGTGATGTGGTGTTTGGGGCACTATGCTGGAGTAGCTTTTAAATTTCACTGTATTTGTAGAATGCAATGACAATAAAGGTATCCTATTCTATTCTGTTCTATTCTATAGAATTCAAACTGACTCTTTCTTCATGATAGGTAAAAAGGAAATGAAAGTGGTGTCATTGCAACTCCAGAGAACCCTGGAGGAAACAGATTATCTAGACCTTTTTCAATCAGGTTTCAGGTCCAGATATGGGACCAAATGCATTGTTCACATTCATAGTTGATCTCTAGTGGAAGCAGGATGGAGGTGATGCCTCTCCTTGACTTCTCATTGGATTTCAATACTATCAAGCATGGTATCCCTTTGGGCTGATTTGGGAAGTTAGGGATGGGTGACACAATTTTATGTTGGTTCATCTTCCTCCAAAGTGCGAATCAGTTAATAGGGACTGAGAGGTCCAGCCACAGGGTTGCCATCTATATGAATCTGCTGGGTGAGATTATCTGTCACCACAGGATGTGGTATCACCAATATAATGATGTTACCCAGTTACAGACCTCCATCCCGGGTGAAGTGAGGGATATGGTGGACATCTTTGGCAATGCCTAAGTTTTCTGGAAGAGAAATAACATACTTCAATTGAACTCTAGTAAGATGGAGTGGTTATGGGTAGACCCTTCTGTGTCCGGGAGTTCATCTTTGGTTCTGGATGCACTACCCCAGACAGACCCAGTGTTTAATTTGGGGGTCCTTTTGGATTCACAGTTCCTGCTCAAAAAGCAGGTGCATCCATGGCCAGGAGGGCCTTTTCCTAATTTCATATTGTGAATCAATTATGCCCCTTTCTGGATAGGGAAGTTCTCCACTCAGTCATTCATGCCCTGGTCATCTCCCAGTTGGACTATTGCAACATACTTTACTTGGGGCTACCCTTGAAAAGTATCCAGAAGCTTCAGCTGGTGCGGAATATGGCTGCATGAGCAATACTGGGTGCCCAAAGAAGGACTCATATGTCTGAAAACTGCACTTGTGCCAGTTTGCTTCCAGGTCCAAGACAATTTGTTGGACATTACCTATAAAGCTCTACATGGAATAGGTAGGGCTTTATAAGTACCTACGGAACTGGCTTCACCCCATCACATCAGCCCATCCCACTTGTTCAGGTAAGGAAAGTATGCTACTGATCCCATCAGAGAATTCTGAATGGCAGGGTCAAGGAAGAGGGCCAGGGTATCTGAGGAGCCATCTTGCCCCAGTGGGATTGGCCCATCCAGCAGAAAAGGCCTACTTTGGTTGATCAAAGAACTGGACCCCACCAGTTAAAATTTGGAATATTCTCTACTACCGGTGGCTGATGGGGTAGAGAGAAGATCCTCACGCTCCTGTCACTTGTCCTCTTGGGTTTTAGCCTCTAATTAATCTTGCTTAATTTTAATTGTTGCATGTCATCTTTTTATCATTCTGTAAGCTGTCCAGAATGACTTCAATACTGGCATGGACAGCTTATACATTTAATACTAGTAAATAAATATGTAAACTTTCATTTGGATTCCTGCATTGGAGTTCTAGCTGATAGCCTAAATCCGTGGTTCTTAACCTTTTTGAAAGAATCGCCCCCTTGAGCCATTGAGGAAGTTGTCATCGCCCCCCTCCCCCAACATAACATCTCAATCACAACACAGGGAAATAATTCTTCAATTTATGCAAACACATTTTTTGTTTTCTTTAAAATTGTCATCAGGACATATCGATGCAAATAATTTATTTCCAGTCTTTTTCCATATCTCAACTGTGGGAAAATTCTGATGCAACCCATCACTTTACTCCCAAACTTCATGATACATGTATTTCATTATTATCTTATTTATTCAAGACACTTAAATGCAATGACCACTGAAAACAAAATTCAATTGCAAGAAAATGAAATGCCCCCCCCCCAAAAAAAACACAGTAACATTTAATGATTTAATTACAAGTGAATTTTAAGACGCAAAAAGAAATATAAAAAGGGCATAAGAACAAACCACAATGCGGGAACTAAGAATTTCAAGATGAAAATTCTGAAACTAAATATATATTCATGCACACTGTAAAAAGGGTTAAAAAGATACAAAGAAAATTTTTACAGAAGGAAAGCAACAAAAATCAGAGCGACAAATTTAATGGGTAACAGTGATAGAGGCTGCTGCGCAATGCGCATGAAGATGAGCAATGCGTATTCACATATGTACGGCGTTCTGTACTGAAGCTAGCTGGAGGAACATTTTAAAACACAGTTCAATCCACTAAACAGGGAGAGATCTGAAGTTTTTGAACGACAGATATACAGGGGTTCACTGTACGAAAAAAGTCTCAAAAGTGTCCCCAAAACTTCTTGCTCCATTGCCCCCATACCGCCCCCCCTTTACCAGTGGTAAAGAACCACTGGCCTAAACAACCTTGTTCAACTCTATGATTTTGTAAAACTAGAGGGCGCTCTTGCACTTTCTATTTCGTGTTGAGAAAACACTAAATACAATCAAGCAGAAACTTCAGTTGATAAAACGCACTGGACATTTCTTTTTCTGAATCCTTCAGTCAACTCCCTCACTACTACTCCTCTTACTGTTCTTCAGGTTCCTACAGCCTACAAATGGACTAAAACCTTAGTAGAAACCAAATATTTTTTCCCTGTTACATCAAGGTGTGTCTGCACATGAAAAAGATGCAATTTCATCAAGTAGAGATGGAATATTTTTTAAAAAATTTAATTTATATTTCCATTTCTGAACTGCCCATCTCCCTCAGAGATAGAATAATGTGGAAGCATTATCTCTGGTTTTATCCATGCTCCAGCAGATGATGGAAGCATTCAGAAGAAAACCTATGATATGCATGTGTAAGTTGTTACAGGAATCAAATAGGTTGCACTATGTAAAACACTGCGGAGCCTTCATCTAATATCAGATTGGTCTGATTTTAAAAGATTTCTGCAAAAGTATTGAGATTCATCTGTCTCTTTCCTAGCAGCTATCTAGCAAGAATAGAAGTAGCCAGAAAATGCCATCCAGAAGGCAGAGATATATTTTTTCCTATTTGACTGGATTCGCATATCGCACCAAACAGTGGTTTGTTTAACTGAATACATGAGGGTTGTATTCAGACAACAAAAAGCCATGGCCAAGCAAACCATATTATAATTTAATATAATGTAGGACCCAAATCTGGAAAAAAAGAAGAGCTTTGTCCTTGGCTATGGTCTTTTGTTAAACTCTCTACAGAAAGAAAAAAAAAAGGTTCTTTCCTGATAAGGGACTATAAAAGTAATTACCAGCATTTGAATCAGTGGTGGGATTCAAAAATTTTTACTCCCGATTCTGTGGGCATGGCTTGGTAGTCTTGGCAGGGAAGGATACTGCAAAATCTCCAGTCAGAAGTAATATTTGCTGGTTCTCCGAACTACTCAAAATTTCCGCTACTGGTTCTCCAGAACTGGTCAGAACCTGCCGAATACCACCTCTGATTTGAATGGTACATCAAATCCTGCTTTCCAGGAAAGGGAATTGTGTGGTTGAAAACATCTTTGACATTTGAAATATTTTTCCCGTACACCCAAAATATGTGAACCTTGGTCCCAAAGAATAACTATGTAAAATGGCCTGTTCTTTCACTCACAATAACTCCAATGAGTTATTGTGAGTGAAAGAACAGGCCATTTACATAGTTATTCTTTCTAGTTAACTTGCATGTCTTGTCTAATGGACGTCTATACAATCACCAAATCATTAACTGCTAGAAAGGGATATTGTGTGTCCTTGGACCTCACCAGATTGCAGAATTGTCACTAATGTCACAGGGTACAGAAAAGTCAGGGAGTACAAAAAGTCAGCGAGTGCAAAGAGTTTATTGCATATTAACATCTGCTTCCTCAGCTCCTGATCTGCAAGAGGCCTATGTATTTAAGTAATGCTAACACTTCAAGACCCCTGAACCAGGTAACTGATCCAATTTTGAAGCGAGCTTTTTCCTCAATAATGATTGAAGAAATAAAATTTCTCTTCTCAATATGTACATCAGGGATGTCCAAATTTTTAGCCATCAGGGAATCTCTTGATTTAATTTTTTTAGTGGGCAAGGACCAGTATGGGTAAGAAAGCTGGTGCAATTGTGTCATATGTTTGGGAATGGCATGCACTGTCACTCATTGTAGCTGAAGTGTTAAAGTGTTAGACCTTTAACCAATGGAAATATAGATTCAGATTCACCCTCAGTCTTTAAAGCCTATTGGGTGACTTTGAGCCAATCATTCTTTGCCCAACCTACAAGGAAATTAGAAAGAATTGCCTCAATCTTCAAGAGGAAATGTGGGATATATTTCTAACAAAGCATGACATGTGGAGAGCTAATTCTGTTTTCAAAGAAGCTTTTGATACTGCTTCATATAAGATTTTTCAATGAGGAACCTCTGATAAGCATCTGTTCTACAGATATTAAAGTTCTATGAGATGAATCCACCACCTTCTACTTAGGAACACTGAACAGAATAAATCTAGAGAACTTATTTATTTATTTTGATTTGTCAATCGCTTACAAGATGATAGGTATAAGGTATAGGTATATTCATAGTATATACATGAAATGGATACATATAAGAAAAATAAAAGAAACAAGAGGAAAGGGATGGTAGGAACATTGGTGCACTTACGCACGCCCCATACAGACCTCTTAGGAAAGGGGTGAGGTCAATAATAGACAGTCTAAGGTTAAAGTTTTGGGGTTTGGGGAAGAAACCCCAAACCAGGAAGAGTCAGGTATTCCAGACATTGACCACTCTGTTACTGAAGTCGTATTTCCTGCAATCAAGCTTGGTGTGATCAACCTTGAGTTTGTATCTATTGTGTGCTCTTGTGTTGTTATGGTTGAAGCTGAAGTATTCATTGACAGGTAAGTCATTGCAATGTATGATTTTATATACCATGCTTAAATCAGACTGAAGACAGTGTAATTCAGGGTTTTCTAGTTCTAGAATTTCAAGTCTGGTGGCATAAGGTATTTTACAATGAATAGAGGAGTGGAGAACTCTTCTTGGGAACTATTTCTGGACTTTCTCAACTGTGCTGATATCAGATATGTAATGTGGGTTTCAGACTGATGAGCTGTATTCGAGTATTGATCTAGCAAATGTTTTGTATGCTCTAGTTAGTAGTGTGATATTACCAGAGTTAATAACATTAACTCTTAATTAATTTAATGAATTAATTTAATTAATTTAATTAATTAATCAATTTAGTTAATGACAAATTAGCACTCAGAGATTATTTATTCCCCCATGAGATTCAATTTACAATGTCCAACTATTTAATTCTATTTAGTTTTCTTTTGCTTAACAGCTTTAAAAACGAAAATGTATGTCTTTGTGGCAGTATATAGGCTTGAAGTAAACATATCCACTGGTTTAGTTTCTTTCCAGGTGTAGAATCTTAGTTGTATAACTATGTTTTTTTATATAGCTTTATGTATATAACTCATTTCCAAGCCCAGCATCTTTTCTAAAGGATGTTGAGGACTTGGGAGAAAAGTATTGTTTTATACGAAATACATATCATATAAAAATATGAGTGAAATTTGATGTAACATCTCTTGGTAACTTCAGGAGATGTTGATTTTTAAAAAAGGAATTGGATTTCAACATTTCTGAAGGAAATTTCTCCTAAACCTGTAATATCCTCCTACAAGTTACAAGGTAAGTATATTAGTTTCTAGAACCGGTGATATTTGTTTTCCTTTCCCATCCTCTAAAAAAAGCAAAGGATAGCATTTAATGAATCACGGTCATGCTCTCATACACACATTCCTAGAGCAATGGCTATTTTTCATATGTTTCCTATAAATGAATTAAAATGTTTTGAAGACTTACATATAGTTGGAATAGGAATCATCACCGGACTATCATTAGGAAAGTAATCTAAAAAAGAAGGAAGTAAAGAATGTTTTAATATTCTGTGAATGGGTCTGACTGATCTCATTGCACTGCTGGACACAACAGTATTATTGTTTCAGAATGCAATTGGTAAGTTTTGTGTTGGCAAAATAGATGCCATGCTTTTTCTTTTGAGTACTAGATCCATAAAGTAATTACAGAACTTTATCTTTCCTAATAATTAAGTTTTAACAATTTAGTACAGGTTCTTACATATTAGCATAGGAGGCATAGGAGATATTCCAACATAATTTACACCTTTTTTTCAGTAAGGATAATGAAAATATATCACTGTATGTGTTGCACAGTAGGATCTGAAGCCAGCTTAGATAGATTCATCCCAGATTTATCAGTTCGAACTATCTCATTAATGAAGTTCATACTTCATATAATTGTCTTATATCAGAGTTTATTCCTATATATAATTTGTTAGCTGCATCCATACCTTATGCTTATAAAGGTAGATAATTGAATGATTATTAATCACTTCAGAATTTTTCTTCTTTTTCAATTGTGTATGATTCTCAGATACTGCCTGGAAAAATACCTGCAATTTTCTTGACATGCATTTTTCAGGAGTGAGTTGCAATTGCCTCCTTCCTAGGGCTGAGAGAAAGTGGATGGCCCAAGGTTATTCATCTGACTTTGTGCATAAGGTGGGACTAGAACTAATGGTCTCTAGCCTGATGTCTGAACCAAACTGGTTCTCTTTAATTTGAAAGATGCTTACAATCATGAACCTTAATCTGTTGACCCAGATGTTCATCCAACCCAACCTTGCATGTGACTGACCTACTGAATCTTGCCCAAAAGAGGACTCCCAATTATTGTATAATTTTTAATATGACCAAAAAGAGGTAGAATGAAAAACCTAAACAGATTACTAAACTTACATAAAATCAAACATAATTTGTCCAGGTGATATCCATTTTGGTTGTACATTCCTATAGCATGCTCAAAAGGCAAATGCAGCCTTCAACTGCAGAAGAGTTACATATCCTGAGTATATAGTTTGAGATTTTAAGTGGAAGTAGATACAATTATAACAAACATATCATATTTAAAACTATACCAAACTATAAAACTAAATACAGATTTACTGCATTTATTGCATTTCTCTTGACAGAAATTCATTTTGAGTTTCAGAAATCAACTATTAATCTTTGATAAATGAAGGCAAATACCAATCTTTGCTTCTAAGTATTGGTTATGGTGTTGCTTACCTGTTTCCATATCTTGGTCTACAGAACCACGACAGTAACAACAGTCCATAAAGACGACATAACTGACCACGTTGAAGAGCAAACCTACGATTCCAACAATGAGAACGGACAGAGCTTGTTCTGTCTTTTCTGGGTTGAGAAACCTCTTCACAGCTTCAATCAGGATGCTGAACATCAAGGCAGTGGCAAAGACAGAATTGCCAAAGGCTCCTACAACATCAGCCCGCAGAAAGCCATATGTGTTGCTCTTATGCCATCGTATGCGACTGAAACGGACCCCAAGCAAGCCAATAATCATGGATATCAGGTGGGACAGGACTGCAAAGCCATCAGAAGCTAGCGCAAGAGAATTGCCCACATACGCAACTGCCATTTCTACCACAAAAAGTAGAAAGGTAACAAAGGACATAAAAAGAAGTCGACTGCTTCTTCCCGTGTAGCGTCCCATGGCTTCAATGCTCTGTGGGCTCTCTCCATCTAGGGCAAGCACCTTAATAGCACTAGCAAAGATTTCAGCAATTCTCTTCTTTTTATTATCTCCTGCTGGATGTGTTTAGATGTTAATTTTTATAAGACGCAGTAAAACAATAAATTCTGTTTCAAGGGCAATTTAGCAAGAGGTTATCTTGTAAAGACCATTAATAAAAAATGCGTAAAACATAATGCTATCTGCCTCTATAGTGACACGCTGGTTGTTTATTCCTCATAATAGCCAAGGTACAAAACTATGGAGATTTTTGTTTATTTCACTGGTTCTAGTCTTTTAAATAAGACTAACAATAAACAAGAATAGGTCTTTGGTTTCATTAGATACATAATTTTGTATTGTTTTTTTTCCTCTCTTTTTTTTCTTCAAATAGATGGATAGACAGATAACAAGGAAGGGAGATGTTTTGCTGCAGATTCTTCCTCCCATTTATTAAGAGATTCAATGCCAAACAACTACAAGGCATAAATAAAAGTGTTTTCTTTCTCCCCAACTAAAGTCTGCATTACTTGCTTGGTGTAGGTAAAAGGTCAAAAATCTTTACATCAGTAACATACCCTAAGTCCATATTTCTCAAACTTCTCAAAACTGTATCGCCATTTTTTCTGAATTAATTTTGGACATGCATTCTTGTTTCTATTACACAATTTACAAGGTTGAGAATACAAATTAGTCTTGCATAAAAGCCAACAAGGTGTCATTTGTATGAGTAAGATCCGCTTTCATTTTTTTCGTATCCTGGTCTACTTTATAGGAATGTTATGGAAATAAAATAAGAAAACCATGTTGGTCATGGGAAAAGGTTATAAACAGAGCCAATTCACTGGTACATATGTAAAATATCCCAACTGACCTGAAACAAAAATGGGGAAATCTTCCTTTTTGAAGCTTTGCTTCAAAAACAAACAAAAAACATTCCAATGCAGGTCCCTCCAGATACTTTGGAATATCCCTCTCATTATCTTACACTGTCCACACTGGCTGAATAACAGAATAACAAAATTGGAAGGGACCTTGGAGGTATTCTAATTCAAGGCTAGGTCTCACTGGCCAATGGATGCAAAACGTATGCAAAAAAGACACAGTGGACGAGCAAAATTTCGGGGGTGGCTCCATTCGCTGTTATCCGCTCCAAAAAGTGCCCCAAATTTGCATAAACAGAACGGAAAGGAACGGAAAGGAACGGACGGCAGTCGTATGTAGCGAGGATGTTAAATGGATGTTCGTAGGAAGCCTAGCAGATGACAGCGGATGGAAGCGGATGACACATCCGAAGGGATTCCGGGGGAGAATTGCAAAGCGGACGCATAGCGGAAGGAGCAGATGTGTAGCGGATGATGTGGATGCATCACGGATGCCTTTAGGATGCATAGCGGATGCATAGTGGATCCAAAGCGTTCACTGCACATGCAGGGAGGATGAATATATCAGCTCCGCGGATATAAAAGGATGTAGCTCGCAAGCAGTCAGCATTCAGAGGAAAGATGTGCTGCCACAGACATCTTCGAATAACACCATGGTTTGTCAGTCAGGGAAGAAGAGGAAGCCTGTGCCTACTCCTGCCAGCCCTGGCAAGAAGGACAGAACCACCATCCCAACCCCCTGGCATATGACTCTGAAGCTGCTGGTGCTTCTGCTGCTGCTACTACTGCTGGTGCTTCTCCTGCTGGTGCTGCTGGTGCTGCTGGTGCTTCTGCTGCTGCTGCTGCTGTGGTGGACCAGCCCCAAAGCCCTCAAAGCCCTGCTGCTCAAGCCCCCGAAGGCCCTGCTGCTCAAGCCCCTGCAAGAGGGAGGAAGAGGCAAGGGAAGGAGAAGGGAGAGAGGAAACAGTACACCCTTTCTGAGGAGCATGAGGAGGAGGTGCTGGAATGGCTGAGGGAGAACAAGTACCTGTGGAGAAAGGGCCACAGACTCTAACGCGACACCAAGAAAAAACAGGCAGCTTGGAGAGACAAGGCAGAGAGCCTGGGCTACACTTCAGACCTACTCCTTGGATGGTGGAAGCACATGCATACCTGGTATGGCAAGCCGCACCTGAAGAAATCTGGCCAGGCCGCTGTCAAGCTCACTGACCGGGAGATGTACGTCATGGCCAAGTGCAGCTTCCTGGAGAGTGAGGTCTGCCATCAAGGAGCAGCCCCTCTGACAACCCTCTCCCTCAGACAGTCCACAGACAGCCAGTCCTCTTCCAGCCAGGAGCCAGCTGCCCCATGGCAGAGACCCTCCTGATCCCCTGTCACAAATGGAGGAAGAAGCGGCAGCCACCAGAGACCAACCCACCCCCACCCCCAGCTCCACCTCCACAGAAAGCAGGCAGAGAGGCAGAGGCAGACTGGAGGGCCAGAGCCACACTGTCCTGCTGGAGATCAGGGACACAATCAAAACCAGCACAGATCTTCTCTCTCAGCTGGTCCACAGTGGCATACCATCCTCGAACCGCAAGCCCTTCATCACGTACATGAGCCAGACCCTCATGGACCTGCCCGAGGCCCAGTACCAGGTGATGAAGCAGAAGATCACAGCACTTCTGCACAACCCTCCAGTCCCAGCTGAACCTGCTCCGACCCAGTCCAGGTCTGCTCCTCCACCCCAGGCGATGTCACAGCCCTTCCACGGCTTCAGTCCAGGGTCCAGGCTGGGACGGAAGTTGGTGCTTGGCTTGGTCAACCTGGGTCTCAGACGCTCTACAATTTCGTCAAACATGGCTGGTGGCATCCTCATGAAGTGCTGGAATGCACGAGGGTCTTCATTACTCAGCTCCACCATCAGCTTGTCATAGAGTCCAAACTCCACTCTTCTCCCAATCCATCTTCGGACCCACACAGCTCTTGGACGTCTCCTTCTTCTCCTTGTGTAGAAAAGGTGAAACAGTCTGAAGAGGGCTTGGTTCTGGTGTTGAATGATGGCGGCTACCAAAAGGAGTGTGCGATGATCCATGGTGGACATCAATGCATGATGTGGAAGAGCAAGACCAAGGGTGAAGAGGTCTGTACACCATGGCTGCTGGACTGATACTGAGATCCAGGTGACCTTTTTATAGAAAATATCGGTTGTCCGCTAGGTGTCCTTCTACATATTCTAGACATACTCCAGACATCCTAAATATCCGAGATACATCCCAGATACAAACGTTTTGTCCATTTTAATGCTTTATATACGAGATGCATCCGCTTACATCCTTTCTATTTCTGTGCTACTAACGCTGTGTGGACGTTCCGCGTACCTTTCGTTTCCTCCCTCTTTCCATTTTCAGCTGCAGTGGATGTGAGTTGCGAGGATGTCCAGAGGATGCCGAGAGGATACAGTGGACATTTAACGGATGACAACGGACGTAAAACGTTTGTTGCCCGTATGTGTCGTGGATGTACATCGTACGCGGCGGAAAGTTTATTCGCTCAAAAAGTTTTGTGCAGCTCAAAACTTCTTGCGCGGATGAAATTGCAGTGGACGGATGCTCGATAGATAGAGCGTATGAAACAAGTATGCAGTGAGTACACAATGGATGCATCGCGGTTCCCAACGGATGGCAAGCTTTTTTGTCCATTTTACATCCTCTTTGCATCCGTTGGTGCAGTGGGACATGGGCTTCAAGCCCTAAGCAGGAGATCCTACTCCAGTGATGGCTAACCTTTTAGTCATCGTGTGCCGAAAGTGAATGTATGCAGCTGGGTGTGTGCATGCGTGCCTGCACCCATAATGCAATGCGTACGCAACCACCTGCCCCCTGCACATGCACTTGTGACCCCCCTGCATGCTGCATGCCTCTGCACATGCGCATGTGACCCCTACACACTTTATGTCTCCGCTCACACCTCCTACGCGCCCTCCACCCTTTGTGCATGTACGGCAAATACCCAACAAACAGGCTGGCTGGCAGGAGGCATGTGTGCATGCACAATGGACCTGACAGCTCGCATGCCAGCAGAAATGGCTCTGTGTGCCACTTTCTGGCACACATGCCATAGGTTCGCCATCATAGTCCTATACTGTTTCAGATAAATGGCTGTCAAATTTCTTCTTAAAAATCTCCAGTGATTGAGCACCCACAACTTCTGAAGGCAAGCCATTCCACTGCTTCATTGTTCTTCAGGAAATTTTTCATTACTTCGAGGTTGCTTCTCTCATTTATTAGTTTCCATTCATTGCTCCTTGTCCTGCCTTCAGATGCTTTGGAGAATAGGTTGACCCTCTCTTCTTTGTGGCAACCCCTTAAATATTGGAATACTGTTCTCATGTCAGACTAGTTATACCCAATTCCTATAATCATTTTTCATATATTTTAGCCTCTAGTTCCCTATCTTTGTTGCTCTTCTCTGCACTCTTTCGAATCTCAACATCTTTTCTATAGTGTGGTGACCAGAACTGGATGCAATATTCCAAGCACAGTCTTACCAAGGCATTACAAAGTGTTACTAAAATTTCAGATATTTGGATTCTGTTTCTCTTTTAATGCAGCCTTGCACTAGATTAGCTTTTTTAACAACTTCAGCAAAGTGTTGGTTTATACTTAAGTTGTTGTCCTCTAAGATTCCTAGCTCTCTCTTACAGTTACTGCTATTGAGCCAGGTATCACTTATTTTATACCTGTGCATTTGGTTTTTCTTGCCTAAGAGTAAAAACTTAGTTTTCTCACCACTGAATTTTATTTTGTTAGATTGGGCCCAGGGTTCAAATGTCATGGTTCCAAGTAATGGTTCCAATCAATCAAGAAAGAAATAGGAAGGAATGGAGAGAGAGTGTGTGTGTGCTTCCATAATCTAATAATATAAATAATGCACACTGAGTAAGAGTTGCCAGGAAGATAGCACTTACAATGTGTAGCTGGGTCCAGTTGCAACATTATATCATAATCTGTGCTTAGTCAGCTTCTAGGAATTCTCTCAGAGGAGGCTTCAACTATTTGCATCAACCAACTGAACTTTACTGGTTACATTGCTTTAAAGAAAATGCTTTGACCTTTATTTAGAACGTGCTGTACAAGTGGGGCACTCTGCTGCTTTGCATACAAAAACACTATATCCAGATTCATGAAAACCTTGTTGTACTAAGATACACATTTTTCACCCCAGCACCTTAGCTTCAGAAGAGTAAAGAACTACTGGTAGATACAACTAATAAAATTAGGAATAGAAAATATTTGTTTTCTTGCAGATATTTCATTACCCAAACTAGGTAACATCATCAGTGCACTGATATTGTTCCCTAGTTTGGGTAATGAAACATCTGCAAGAAAACAAGCAAGCTTAGTGAGCGTCAAAACCCCACATGTCAAATCTGAGCTACAAATATTCTCCTTTATTAGTACAGAAAATACTAACAGAAAATCATTATATCATTATATTTCATAATTATTGGATCTCTACTTTCCTGGTTTTCTAGAATGTAACCATTCGCAATGCAAATTTAACATAATAAGTGTTCTCACAAAAGATAGAAATATAAATATTTTTTAAACAATTTAAATGTTGAACCTTTTCTTTAAATGAAGCTTATAAATCAGAACAAGTCTATATATTTAATGGCAGAATGCCATTCTGAGTCTGGCTTTATTATCTGTAGAGTTTGGCAGGTTTTTTGTTTATTTTGGCAATCAAAATGCCAATATGCTTGAGACAAATTGGTCATTTAAGGTAATGGACACAATCAGCTATTTAGTACTTTTATGAAAACAAGCCTAAAGTTGTAAAGGTCAGAGTCTTTATGATGATGATTAAGAACTAGGTCTTTCTAATTCTTTTTTTATAAAAGATGAAGTCAGTGCCTGAGTAGGCTGAAAATTAGAAACATATTGCAGGGTTTCTTTTAATGCACATTAATTATTAAGCTGAATTTTCACAAAACAATATATTTTAAATATTGTTTAAATAGGCTATTCTTTTATTCCTGGATGAACATTTCTCGGCCCAGATCCTCATGATAGCATAAACTCCTATTAAATGTTTAGAATTTGACACAAGTAACTATTTAAATGAGTGATTGATATGACCCAATCATTCCTTTTGAAGCTAATTGTGTAAAACATTGGAAAAGATTCATCCCCTGGAGAAGATTTGGAGAAGAGCTTTAAAAAAAAAAGTGCTGTATGAGTCACAGCACCGATATCTGGAATCAGAATGGGTCCTTCAGACTCCCACTCTAGCTGCACCTTCTTCACCTCCAGCCTCCGGTTTTCCTCCTCCGCTGGGCCTCCAGCCCTCTGCCCCGCACCCTTCAGCCCAGCCCATTCGTCAATTCGTATTTGTCCCAGGCTTTTGGCCATACGGGACAATTAGCCACCACCCAATCGGGTGGCAGGCAGAAACCATGGTGCTCTAGGGGCAGCGTGTGATTTCCGATCACAGGGGCTGTGGGGCTATGGGGGGGGGTTCACTATGGCGTGAGGCTTCTGGTGTATGGGGCTATGGCAGGAGAACTACAGTGGTGTTGTTGTGGTTAGCCGGCAGCAGGTGCCGATGGCTGAGGAGAGCGAGGACTCAGATGAGAGGCCAGGACCATTAGGGAGTGGACTGCCGCTTTCAGAGATTATGGGGGCTGGCAGCAGTGATGAGGAGGTTCCCGAGGAGCCTGTGCCAAATGCACGTGCGCGCAGGATTGCTCATAGGAAAGAGCAGTTACAAAAGTGCAGGCAACTCAGGAGTAAGGCTGCAAGGTAATGGGCCCTCTTTCAAGAAGATAAAAGCCAGCTGTGAAACTAACCTTCTTTGCAAAAGGCAAAGATGTTTTGAAACTCTAGCCTTGTGGACATTCCATATCCTGAGTTTGTGTTTGAACATTTTTGTATTGCAAATTATTTCTTGTCGGTTATCTTTTGGCAAGCCTTGCAGTTTGGAAAGGCTTGTGCTTATCACAGCTAATTTTGTAAAAGCATTGCAAGGTTTTTGTTCCTTTTGAATTGTGTTTGATTTGTCGGAAAAGGGCGTGGGTCAGAACAGGTGTAAGTCTTCTGGCGTGTGGGGGTGTGCAGCAGGCCAACTGCCCGTTCAGTATCAGGCAGGCAGGATAAGGTGTTGAATGGCGTGGGACGGCAGGCCGGAATCCATGAGCAGAGGCAAAGGAGGGGATGGGAGGGGAAAAAAAGGAAGCTGCTGCTCCAGGTTTTTTTTTAAGCTGTCAGAGGCTCCAGATAGAGCAGACAACAGGTGGGTGTGGTGGGGGGGCTTCCCATTTTGACCTCTCCCCTTAATTTCTCCTTCTGGCATGGGGAGGGGTTTATTTTCTTCCTTAATGCATGCCTCTCTTTTCTTCCTCACTGCCCCTCTTGCAGCCTTTTGTGGTTTTTTTCCCCCTTTTTTTCAGTCTCTCATAGTAATGTGGTTAGTAGTATTCCACCTTATTTCTGTCTCTTTAACTCTCAAACTACCCTTATCAACTCCACTCACGAACCTGTCCACTTATCAAATTTTCAAATCTGACCATCAACTGCACAAAATACTCTTCAGTAGCAATAGCATTTAGATTTGTAAATAGCTTCATAATGCCTTATACACACTCTGAGCAATTCACAATGTCAGCATATTGCCCAGAACAATCTGGGTCATTTTACTGGCCTTGGAAGGATGGAAGGTGAGTCAACCATGAGCTGGTTGGGACTGAACTCCAGGTTGTGGGCAGTTAGCCTGCAACATTGCATTCTAACCACTATGCCACCACACCTCTACTTCAAGCTGCACTACACACTGTCGCCACCATATTTTTTAAAAATGAACAGTTGAGGATCTACTGCTAATTTTATTTATTGTTTTCATATTAGGCGAGTTTGGGGTATTTTTAGGATTTATCATGTTCCGCAAACATAGATTGATTGATTTATGATTTAATTGATTCAGCAAACCCAGAAAATAGTTTAATCCAGTGGTCAGAGTTTGTACAAATGCAACCTAGTGTGGACTTATTTCAAAGCAAAAATGAATGTTCCATTTCCCATCCTGTGAGATAGGATGCTGAATTATAGCCTACAATATCCTTCACTGCTAGCCATTATTAATACTCTGAATTCAGCAGGTCCAGAAAGACCGCGGTGGATAGAGTGCTATTGCCAATGTTTTACTTGGTGCTTGCAAAAGTCTGGATGGAATGACAACAAACAGAGCAAATAGCTTTCTTGCATCTCTGGAAAACTTCATGCTTGGGTCTCCGTGGAGCCTATCAGTCTGGACATAACTACAGTGGTGCCTTCCAAGTTCCTCTGTCCCATTTGATTTAGTTTTTTCTTTTCTTTTATGGTCTTGTAATTAAAAGAAATTGGGAAACTAGCAAAGTTAACTGTCTCTCTTTTTTTGCAAGAAAATTTCTGATCCTCCCAAATACTCTATAGAGGCCTTATTTTATTTTTTAATTTAAAGAAAATGAAAAAAAAAACCTTGTATGTACCTCCCTAATTCCCAATTGTAATTCTCGATACATAGCATAGGATTAACATAACAAGATTTAAAAAATCATGACCAATAGCAGCTCATAATCACTCAATTCTTAGTAAATGATTTATCCAACACTCTGCCCATGCCCAATAGAAAAGCCAGGTCCTAAAGCTCTTACTGAAGAGTTATCAGTTAGATCCACTAAATCTAGAAGTACGGTGTTCCAGAGGATAGATCTCATGATATAGAGGACATGCTCCTGGATCTCACCAGAAGACTCTAATATAGAAGAGTGTGTCAGATCTTGTGGGTCAGGCAGAGATAACTGAACATAGACAGACTTGCAGGTACTTAGCCCTTGTGGATCTTACACTGATGCTATTATATCTTCTCTAAACACTTTCCCACCTCTATGACTCTATGATTACCCATTAGACAGATTACGTTTTATTTTCATTAATACAAAAATAAGGCAAGTAATAGATGACAATACTTATTTATTATCGAGATACTGTATACAGAAAGGTTTATGCAATACTGCAAGTTGAACTGAAAGGATATGACTCTCTATGGCTTTGTTAGTTGCTATTTTAAAAAGTAACAACAAAAACCTGGATAGTATCAGGAAACATCTCAGTCTTTAATTTAAAAAGTTGAGTTGAAATATAAGGAAACTATCATTTCCAACAGTAATTTAATAACTGCGCCCAAAGAGAGTGTAAAACTTTGCAGGGTTCTCGTCACAGACACATCTTGCTCCATTCTGCAGCTCACAAAGTGGTTTAAAGGGGATGCAGAGACTTTTTGCTCCCATGGATGGAGCGCCAGGTTCAAGATCTTGATCTCTGAAACAGAAAGAAGCTTTTTTGTACAATTCTCAGCTTATTTAATTTGGAACAGCTTATTCTTGTCAGTTAGAAGTTGTCAGGTATGACCTAATTAGTGCTTACCACACAAAAGTTAAAATATCTTTAAGCAAATGAATTAATTAGGTTCTATTAGCCTTGAAGGATGTGAGACTGCCTCTGAAAGCCATCTGCTGGAAGACTTCTAGGCTTCTTTGTGTAGTTTATTGGCCACTATGAGAACAGAGTGCTGGACTAGATGGATCAGGGGTCCAATCCAGCAGGGCATTGCTTTTGTTCACCAACACACACACCATGTTGACATTGTTTCATACAGATGTATTTTTCATAAGTTAATTCTTTACATCAGTCATATATTAATATCTATTTCTCCTTTGTGGATAATGCCAAGTCTTTTCCATCCTCATGCGTACAATATCTTGCTGCTCTTATCAAATAGAAAAACAAAGTTCCATACTTTTTTCCAATTACCAATCCCAAATTAAAGCCTTGCTTTCAGTTGTATATTAATCTTTAAAATCCCTTGAATGTATCCAAAGTGTATGAATCCAAAATTTTCTGGCTTTTTTATACATCCACATGATGATCTGTAATGATTTTTTTTACAAAAAAATCTTTCTAGTTTTCAAACCATAACACATAAAATATATTGTAACTGAAAAATATACATTCTAAAATTTCTTTCTCTTTTACTCATCTACATAACACACCTCTCTCTCTTCTTACCTGGCAGTTGCTTTTTTGATCCAATCCTCACATTCTATTTCTCCACAGAAAGGAATCTGCACTATCTGAAACAAGAGAATATGCACATATTTTAGAGATCATGTAACAAGAGTTACTTTTTGAATAAGAATTTTATTAAATTGTAATAATATCCATTGCTTTAGTGGCTCTCTATTTAGATTTGCAATACCAAAGAGCTAAAGTAACTCCAGCTATCTTAAAAGTAATCACACTGACTCTACTTGCTTATAAACTGTCTTTTTATATTCAGGACATAGACAACTGCTAAGATTTATTCAGTGTTTTCTTTAAGTCTTATAAGACTTTAACATGCACATTTAATGAAAGCATAAAGGCATCTCTTATTAGCAAAATCACATAAAACAACAAATTAAACCACAGAATTTTTGAAATCTTATCTTTATAATAAAAAGAACTAAACATTATAAAGAGACAAATGAAGAGATCTTCCTTATTTTAACAAAACAATGAAAGATAAAAGGCAAAATTCCTGCTTTAATTTCTGATTTTGTTTTCAAAAATTTGATATCCATACTATTCTAATAAAATTTCAAAATTTCCAGTGCATTTTGCAGATGTGATAGGGCAATATAATTTCTATTTAATGATGAAAAAAAACATCCTTCTTTGCAAATACTTACAGTAATTTTTAGCATATATTTAGCATATATACATTTTGGTCAATGTATTAGCCCAAAATTTATGTTGCTAAGCAAGACATTTGTTAAATGAATTTTGCCCCATTTTACAACCTTTCTTGCCATAGTTACTAAGCAAGTCATTGCAGTTGTTAAGATAGTAATACGGTTGTTAACTGAATCTGGCTTTTCCATTGATTTTACTTGTCAGAAGGCAGCAAAAGGTGATCACATGATCCCAGGACACTGCAACCATCATAGATATGAATCAGTTGCCAAACATCTGAATTTTGATCATGGGACCATGGGGATAGTGTAACAGTCGTAAGTGTGGAAAACAGTCATAAGTCATTTTTCAATGTTGTTGTAACTTCAAACTAAATGAACTATTGCAAGTCGAGGACTACCTGTCATCTCCAATAATTCAGTTGCATTTTGTGACAAAGATTCATTCCAATTTATATAAATCTTAAACTGATACAAATAGAAATTAATTCAAACTCAAAGTTCACAAAAGTTCTATCCACATCTATCAGTGGAACAGAACAGAGCTAGTGCAAGGGCTCCAACCTTTGGGGCACTAGGGACCAAAAGGAGAGAGATTTTTCAAATGTACATGTGAAATCATGTACTGGAAGGTACATGATTTCACATGCTGCCTGGATCCCACGGATCCCATGGAGCTTCACTTCGCACACACATTTTCTCACATGCCGCAGCCCGGTGCTGGTCCACAGACCAGGGGTTGGAGCCCCTGAACTAATGGATCAAACTATCCATTCTTCCATGCACTTCTTCAGCACTTCCTCCCAAATCTATATTATATCTAATGAATTCTAATTGACATTGCCTTATAAATTGAAAGAATGCATATTTACACACCTACCTACCTGCCTCTCTCTGTCAAGTATATTCTTTATTCTAAAGGAAGATACATTTCGCATGTTGTGCCAAATAGGTAAATGGTGCCTTAGAATAAACCTACTGTAAACCAAGGAGTAAACTTTGCTTTCTGTAAACCAACAGCAATATTTTATTGCAGCGAAAAGTATTTTATTGCTCTATCATATCAGTTCCAATAACCCCTTGTCTTTTGACATCTTAGCATGCACTTGGTGATCTTTATTTAAATCAGATAGAAACAGTGCATTGACGCAAATAGTGTGTCCTATGAACTGAATGCATTAATTATATCATTTTAAATTATTTTACAATTATTCCCATTCCAGGGTCTGATCAGACATCCAACTTGCTGTTTTTTTTCTGCTGATAAAGCAAGACAGCAAGTGTTCCGATGGTGGGGTGACCGCATTTATCTTATGCTTTGAAAAGAGATAGGATGAAAGTAGTTGCTATTCCTGTGTTATCTTTCTGATGACTATTTGGCATACTTCACCTCCATTGCCACTCTGACAGAAGAAAAACATCTCCATATCATTTGAGATGTCCTGTATTCCTGAATTAGTGGTCTGGTGAGGAAAATGCTCAACAAGAACTCACTTGAAACAAAACACCTAGAATGGCTAATTGCATGTTTTAAAATAACTAAACAAACAATTTGTTGGCTGCATTGCTTGCATATACAGTGCATTATTCATTCATTTACATGTATAACTGAAAACATTGTCTTTAACTCTTCAGCTAGTTTATGTGATCAAATGATCCTTATTCAGGATGCATAAGGCTTGTTGCCCTGGGACTGAAACATTCTGGAAACTCCAAAATGCTGAGTTTCTCTCCAGACTTGCCAAACTTCCTTCTGCATAGTGATGTTCCAGGGGATGTTTTATGATTCCCAGAAGTAAATCCTCCCAACTTGAAGTAATTTTGAGATGTACTAGATATGGCATTACAAGTTCTATTTCAGGACCAAGCCATCCTTAAAACAGTTTTGCACCACTCCAATTCTCACTGTTTAAATAAGCAAGCTGCATTCCACAACAGCATATTTTGGGGAAAGCTTCGCAGTTTGAGGGAAATTGAGCATTTAAGAATTCTCCAGAATATTCTAAAGTTCCAGGATCAAGAAAGCTTTCAGAATCCTAGCAGTTACTTTCTTTAAAAAAGTCCATGAATGAATGTTTTACTGCATTTACTGGAATTTAAGAATGCATAGGGAGGGACAATGGCAAATTATTTACCTTTCCAGAATCAAGCTCTTTCTGAAACTCTTCCATAGAATTGGCTACCACCATATGACTCTTGAGATCTTCAGCAGCTCTAAGATAAAGAAATCGTTCAGTTCAGTTACAGATATGACTAGTCACTTAATGATCGTTCAAAGTTATGACAACCTCAAAAAAGGTGCTCGCATTTATGATCAGTTGCAGCATCCTACAGTCATGTCATTGCAATTTGTTAATTTTTTTTGCTGGGACAAAACAGATTCATTTAATGACCACATATACTCATGTGATTTTGAACTTGGTACTATGTAGTGATTTTGAACTTAGCACTGTTGTGGTTTGCATAATGACTGCTGTAAAAATGGTCAAAGATCCAGTCACATGGATGCTTTGACATGACCACAACAACTTATGACTGCAATTCCACTCCCAATTGTGGTAATAAGTCGAGGATGATCTGTAATGAACCTTTTTAATGTTTTAAACAACTTGATTCAGTACAGTTGCATAAGTGTACTGAATCAGGCTGTTTAAAAAGGTCAATCTTTTATAATTCCTTCATATTCAAATTTTCTTGAATTTGCATTTAACTTTTTCCACATATTAAATTCACTTGAAAGTCCCATATAAATATGTAACCAAATCTCACTCAGTACTTAATACAACCAGTACAGATTACAGTTGCTAGACTGCTGATTGGGTATTTTAATACATACATACATACATACATACATACATACATACATACATACATA
>BLBF01000018.1:36924206-36942789 GCA_015471245.1 Laticauda colubrina | reverse complement strand
AAATGGCAATTTCTACATATGAGAAACTACAAGAACAAGAAGATTGGGATGAAGAAGAAACCATCCTTAATGAACAAGCAACTTCATTTGGGGAAGAAAGGGGAAAGAGGAGAAAGAGAATGGAGAATTTAAGACTTAAAAAAACAACCAAAAAAGGGAAAAACAAGGTGAAAAGTGGACACAATATCAGAAAGCAACAGAAAAGAGGAATACACAAGAGGGTGGAGATTAAGAGACAAGGGGGTAAAAAGGGTAGAGGGGAGAAACAAGGGAGGAAAGAAGGGAAGAGAAGCTACAAAGGTTTGAAACTAGATGTAGAGAAACAGATTTTATTTAGAGATAATGGGTAAACATATAACTGAAAAAGAGATTCTGCAAAGGTACATAAGATTGTGTTGTTGTATCTGTATTTGAAATAATGTTAGAAAATTGGAATAATATATGATTATAAAATGGGACAAAATATTTAATGTAACTTAGCGAAATTTTTTTTTTTTAATAAAATAAATGAAATTAAAGATGAGAGAATTGAATTAAAGAAAGTAACTAAGCAAAATCTATAAGTGTTCCCATAGAAGTATGATATTTATTTAGAAAGGATTGTGTGAAATGTTTAAGACTTAAATGAATATTAATTTTAATGATATAATCTCAATTGCTATGGATTGTTGTTTTAATTATATTATATATCTAAAAAAAATTTTTTTTTTCCTGTTTTAAAATATTGAGTTTATTTTTAGAATGTACTACGCAGAATCCGAATGGAAATTATGTGTTATGTTAAGCTTTAAAACTAGGGGAAGGATAAGTATGACAAGGCATTATACTCCAATTAGTCATTACAGAAGAAATTTTGTGTTAATGAGAAAAAATAATAGATAGCTGAAACAGGACAGACAAAAGATATAAGTATAATGATTTAAATTGAGATGAAATAAATATAATAGAATTAAGAGAGTGAAAAGAGGGGAGAAGCTATATAGAAAATGTAAAATAGTAAATAAGAAATGGAACTGCTATATAAAAGTAAGCATGAACTTGAATTTATGTCTGTACAAAAAGATGTAACTCGGGATCAAACCGCCGTCCAAAAAGATATTTTATGTTTTTTATGTTTTGTGTTTTGTTGGTATATGTTTGTTTGTTAAAAATTAATTTAAAAAATTTCAAAAAAAAAAAAGAGAAAGTCTAGTGTTTTTTGACTGCATTTTACACCATTCATTGTTACCTGTTTCACTTGTAGGACGTACAGCAATTGGTTCTGCCAGCTCTGTTTTACCAGACTTTGTAACCCAGGCAACCTAAAAACCACAGAATGTTTGGTTTTGTATGAACTTCTTATTTATATACACGCATTATACACACAAAGTATTCTTAACAATATGGGAAGTACAATTTAATTAATACTGCTATAAAAAAGATCTACTTTCCTATACGACTGCTTTTTATACTGATTAACTGAGAACCTAGATATATAAGCATTCAAAGATACACAATTCAATGCCCAGTCGAAGAACCAACTCCTTTAAATATACATGCCTACTTTTTGCTAGTCACAATGTTTTTTTTTTGTTTTTTTTTTTGGGGGGGGGGGGGGGAGGCTTGTCTTTTGAAATCTTTGCAGCATTTTCAGAGCAAAGGTAAAATTAATATAAGATTTAAATTTACCTCCGGGGCAAAATCTGCAATGTGTGTCTTCTCTTTTTCCAATGCAGCTTGAGATACAAACATGGGGAAGTAGCAGTTTTCCACTCCAAGTTTTTTTATTTCACTATCAAAAAAGTCTTTGATAGCTTCCCATACTGAAAAGGCCCAGGGACGGAGAATGTAGCAGCCACTGACATCATAGTATTCAATCATCTCTGATTTAGTAATTACCTTTATTTAAAATAAATACGCTTTGGTCATGTTGCTGAGTATGCAGAAGAATAAATGTTCAATAACATAGTGGAATGAAATAAATAAGAAATATTAAAGTGAAAAACACAGAAGTACCCAGAGATAGAGGGGCTTCTTCTGAAACAATTTAAATACAGACTAGATGTCTTCTGTAAAATGCCAAGTCACATGGAATTGTAGTGGAGTATCAATAATATACATGTAATATATACATTTATATAGGTTATGAATACAGCTGACTCAGAATTAAATATAGCCTACTGATTTCAAGGAAATGTATGTTAGGTTGAAATCTTTTTTTATCACAAATGTACTATCCAAATTCCCTATAAAAAGTAACTATATTTAAAAAAAAACATCCTATCCCTGGTAACATCAGCCCACCCCATTGAGTGTGGCAGATGTGTTGTGAATACCAGCTACAGACTTTCATTTGGGAGGTCACAGGAGACATGCTTTCACTGCCGTGGAGTCCACCACAACCTTATGGAACATTCTTCTACCCCAAATTAGAATAGCTTCATCCCTTTTGATATTTCAGAAGTCCTTCAAGACCTGATTATATAATCAGGCCTACAACTCCCAGGGAACTAGAAATATGCTCAGATGGCTCCATTGCTTTGCTTAGGGTCAGTATATTTGGTTTTATAATTTCCATTTTAATTAACATTTTACATTTTTATATTGCCTCTTTTCACATTTATTATTTGATTGTTGTATGCTTCCCAGGGTCACATTTTGTGAAATGGGTAGCTATAAATAAACAAATAAAATAGTTTTGCATTCATTTCCATTTCAGCATTGTAGCCTTTTTCATATTGGGTTTTCTTTCACATTCTTTTCATTTTGAGCAATAATTCACAGAAATTTCTACTACTTCAGTGATGAACTCTGGATCTAACCTAATAGATTTAATTAGTAAAAATATATTGAGATTTTGAGTTAACATTGATATTTTAAGAATATAATTTACACAATGCCAATTACTAAAGCCCATATCACACTGCACCAACGGATGCAAAGAAGATGTAAAACGGACAAAAAAGCTTGCCATCTGTTGGTTAACGCGATGTACTCACTGCCTCCGTTTTGCTTCCTCTCTATCCGTCCAGCATCTGTTTATTGACGTTTCATCCGCTCAGAAAGTTTTGAGCTGCCCAAAACTTTTGAGTGGAAAATGTATCCAATGCATCCATTCTGCATCCTCTAGGCATACGGGGGACATCCGCTCTGTATCCATTATGCATCTGCTATATCCGCTAGGCATCCACTGTGCATCCCCACAACTCAAATCCGTTCCAGCGGTAAACGGACGCAGGGAGGAAGCAGAACGGACGCGCAGCATTAGTAGCACGGATGGAGAAAGGATGAAAGCGGATGCAGCTCATTCACTCTGCATCCTCTACGCATCCGCTCTGCATCCTCTATGCATCCGCTCTGCATCCTCTACACATTCTCTACGCATCCGCTCTGCATCCTCTACGCATCCGCTCTGCATCCTCTACGCATCCTCTACGCATCCTCTATACATCTGCTCTGCATCCTCTATACATCTGCTCTGCGTCCTCCCCACGTCCGTTCCTTTCCGTGTTATCCGCTCTGCTTATGCAAATGTTTGCCCCTTTTGAGAGCGGATAACACGGATGGAACATTTTGCTCGTCCGTTGTGTCCTTTTTGCATCCGTTGGGCAGTGTGACATGGCCTTAAGTTGTTACAAGCAAGCCATTTTGAGGGAAAATATGTCAATTTGAGATATACTTGCCTGAGAATACCATTCAGCTAGATTTTCTTCCTTCTTAGCTTCTAGACCCAATCTGTAGCAAAGAGAAAATAAATTAATACATTTTGGTTAATAACTGCTGAATTAAAAAAGGAAGTTTATTTGTTTTAATATTCTACCTCAAAAAATTAAATTGCATATACAGTACAAAATCCAGAAACAAAAATAAAATTTTAATGTTTACTTTTTATTACAACATCCATATTAAAAATAGAAGATTAAGGCATATTATATGTCCATATATAGATACAAGAGGTTTTTTTTAAAAGGCAAAATATTTTGATATCTCTGGTTTTGCCAACATATTTTTAATATATTTAGGGAGATATAATTTGTTTTTAAAATCTAAATATTTTGAAAATTCTGGATTTGCCATTATAATTTCCAGAAAATGGCCCATTTCTATTTCTACTTTTTCGAGAGGGAAGGAAATCTCTGTCAGTTTCCCATAATTTCCTTAACTGTTCCTGAAAATGTCTTTCAGTTGTAAAGGTCTTTCATGAAGCATTATCACTTCAAGCATCATAATTATGTCTGTATTACTTTCTTTTCTTTCATCTTTGTTATCAAAGGTGAGATTATATCATATTTTACACAGGACCAAGGAAATAGCTGGTACTGAATAAATTTTAAACAGAGACAACATAATTAAAATTGCTCAATTACAATTGAAGGACAGAAAAAAAAATCCTTGCTACAGTATGTTATCTATGAAAAGGACTACTGCATGCATATCATCTCTGTATGCATGGTAAAATCTTGATTTTTACAGGCTAACAGAGCCATTGGAGCTAAATTATATCAAATTTGTAAGCAATATATACTTATGTAAATTACATAAACTGCCTTGACAGCTTTAGAAACAACAAATTAGCAACAGCATTTAGACTTATATACCGCTTTACAGTGCTTAACAGCTCTTTCTAAGGGGTTTACAGAGTGGGCATATTGCTCCCAACAATCTGGGTCCTCATTTTACCGAATTCGGAAGGATGGAAAGCTGAGTCAACCTTGAGCCTTGTGAGATTCAAACTGCCAAATTGCAGGCAGCCAGCAGAAGTAGCCTGCAGTACTGCATTCTAACCACTGTGGCACCGAGACTCTTTATTGTTATTTTGTTTATTGGTGAAGCCTGAATTAAAATTGTGTCATTTTATATCTGAAGTCTGCTGATTCAGAAAACTCAATTCAAAAGTTTAAAACTGAAGTCCATACAGATTAAAATTACAAAATAGCTGTAAAATCAAGCTGTTCCATGTAATTAAAATTTGAAAATTACCTCTTCTGTTTATCATAAAGTTTGCACTATATCTTAACACTTTTACCTTGTTTGTTTCTTAGGTCCTTGACCATCCCCTGGTCCATCAGAAGACAGATTATAATTACTTCCTTGGTCTTTTTGCATTCCTTTCCTCTGTCCCTCATTCTGTTTTTGTTGCTTATTTTGCTTTTCAGATTTGTTCTCCTTCTCCTTCTTCTTCTTGTCTTTATCTTCTGCACCAGTTGTAGAAACTGGTTTGTAGTCAACTCCTGTTAACAGCTTGTACTGAGCTTTCAGCTGAAGTAGTTTTTGTACTGCAGTATCAATTTTATCCTTTGGAAAGGCAACATTCCCACAGAATTATAGGCAGTTAAAGAGAAACCAAGAAGGCAATTAGTTGCGTCAAATATGTAATTATTATAATTAAAAGAGAAAGTATAGAACAAAAGTGTAAATGAAGGAAATGCAGTGAACTTAGAGACATGGATTTTTCTGGGTTCTTATTTACTGAATCTTAATCAGAGAAAGCTGAACCACTGAGTGAACAGAAGGAATGAAAATCTTTGCCCATTCTTAAATTTCTACCTCAAGCAAAAATACAAAAGTTCTCTATTAAAAAAAGCCTTTTCTGCTCACAGAGTTGCAAATAAAATTTTGGTACTCTGTAGGCAGAGAGTAAGCATTATTCATTGTTAGAATTCCACCCAATCAGTTATGGAATAAGATGGATGCAGCTCTCAATGTGTTTTTTTGTGAATGAGTCGTTATCCAGACAGACTCTGATTGCTTTGTTTTGCATTTCATGAATGTTATATGTTGCTAATTCTGTTTAAATTTTGAGGTGCCCAGAGTTCATTTGGAATTGGGCTATGTCTAAATCTAATGAAACAAAGAAGCAAACAAAAAATACCCAAATGTTTAAGAAGTCCAAAGTCGCTCCACAGAGAGATGGGAGTAATAGAAACTGAACCCTGGCAAGACTGAGTGGCTATTATTAGTTCATTTTTACTGTGAGGTAAATTAGCTGTATCATTCAGAAACATGCCACATATTTTTAAAGAATCTTAACCTTTTTTAAAAGATGAATTTAAAGTGGAAAAATAATTATTTTAGTTTTGTTCTGTATGTAAGGACCAGTTGTTTTTGTCATGCCCCTGGTGGAGATTGACTCTGAGGAACAAGAGGAACACCCGACAGGAAGTGGAAATGTGGCTCCGGAGGTTGTGGAGGAAGCTGGGGAAGGGCAGAGACCGGCTGAGCAGTCAGAGGAAGACCATCCTAGGGCACGCAGGGAGGAGAAGATAAGGGAGATATGTGGTCGCCTCGGGGGGAGAGGGTCTTGATCCTCTTCATGGGTTGCAGGTGTGAGAACTGAATAAGAGTTTGGACCAGCATACTGGCAAATGCTGGAAACAAAGAGTGTTTTATTTTGGTCTGAAGTTATCCTGGTTGGCATCCTTCCAGCGGACTGTGCCTTGTTATCTCCTTGAATTTGGTAAATACTTCTGTTCCGTTGTGGAAATTTCATCATTGTAGTTTTTTTGTTTTTTTATTTTACCTCTATTTGCTCATTAAGTTCGGATTGTATTGCTTTCTTTTGAAGACTATTTTGAGTACGTTTTATCTCCAACTGAGTATTATTGAACAGTGGGGCCAAATTGGAGGCATTAAAGGACATTTATGTTTTGGATTTTGTTACGTTTGTATTCTACCCTGGGTCATCACAGTTTTGGTGAGAAGTGATGGTTCCCAGATGAGCCTTTGGAGAAAACTGGAAGATTTTTTTTCAGAATTGCCAACATTACTGACTTTGCTAAAGCAATTTGCAAATGTTGTTGAAGTAATTTCAGAATGGTTAGAACATGCAATACTTAATGAGAAATCAACTTATTTTCAAAGAATAAGATGGCAACAAAGAGTAAAAATGAGTGAAATATGTCTTCCAGGCTCTCTTCAAGTATATGAAACTGTTAATTAGTAAAATTACCTTTTCTCCCTTCTCCGATTTTAACTTCCGAACCTCTTCTCCTTGGAGAGCAACTTGGTGAAAGAGAACTTGCGCTTCTGGAGAGCCAGGACTACTGGTTTCTGTGCCTTTTGGGTGCTTTAAGACAGATGTCTGAGATGAAGCTGGCTGTCCTGATTTATAATCCTGGCCAGTCTTTTCTTTATATTCTGCCTTTAAAGAAAGGAGCAGTTTGACAGCTTCATCCACCTTATCCTGTGGGAATATTGCCAAGAAAGAGCAAATCAGCATAGCCATCTCAAAAACTACCTGCATACTTTCTTTTCTTTACAGTTCTGTTCTTTATTATGAAATAAACAATATGTTCTTGGGCATCTTAATAACATACTATACTACTTTATGCAAAAGATTTGCTGCACACAAATGAAATGTATTTGTTGAAATAGATTTGCTTTATGTAAATTAAAATTTTGTAGACTATGCAAAAAACAAATCAGTAATCAAAAGACAAGGCGAAGCAGGGATGAGGTCTTTCTTACCCTGTCAACCACCTCCAGCAATGAGAACCCCCGCCATTGGCCCCAAGCCCAATGGCGAAAATAGCATAGCCATAGCACTTAGACTTATATACCGCTTCATAGTGCTTTACAACTCTCTCTAACTGGTTTACAGAATCAGCATATTGCCCCCAACAATCTGGGTCCTCGTTTTACCCATCTCAGATGGATGGAAGGCTGAGTCAACCTTGAGCCTGGTAGGATTCGATCTGCCAAATTGTAGGCAGCTGACTGTCAGCAGAAGTCGTTTGCAGTACTGCACTTTAACCACTGTGCCACCAAGGCTCTTACATTTTAACACTGTTCTAGAAAGTCAAAAGGGTGGGAGAAGTTCTCAACTCTGCTGGTTAAGTATTTCACAGGGTCAAAGCCACAGTGGAAAGGATCTTCTCCTGGACCTTACGCACTCAAATTTCTTTACAGACAGGGTCTGCAGCAGGCCTCTTCTACTGGCATGAGTGGGGCAAGCTAGTCTCATAGGGGTGAGACAGTTCCTCAGATACCCTGGACCTATGTCATATAAGGTTTAAGGTAATAACCAATACCTTGAATTGGACCCAGAAGCAAAATGGCAGTTATGTTATAAGTACCACCTTAGTGGCCCTCAGAACTGTGTGTGCCACTGCTTTCTGCACCAGCTGTAGCTTCTGTAGAAGCTGGAGCTTCTACAAGGTAGCTCCATGTAGAGTGTATTGTAATAATCCAATCAAGAGATGACATGGGTATGAATGACTTCACAGGACCTCATGTTCCAGATAAGGGCTCAAATGGCACACAACATGAAATGGCCTTAGGCTCTCTAAGCATGACTGACACCTGCTCTTTGAGCTGCAAGTTGAGAATCACCACCATTTTTTTTTTCTTTTTGCTTTCAGTTTCTGCATGTCACTTTTAAAAAAACAGATTTTTCTCATGACAGTCTAATGTACTGTTATGTATGGTACTCATACATAAGAAAAAAATAGAAATTACTGGCTGTCAGATTCTTTTAAATATCTAAAACAAAGGTAAGCTAGAATGCTCATGCATTAGGATTAAATTCCTACTATAACTTCTTAAAATGGAAGAGGTAAAGAAAATAGTTTTACCCTTTCACAATTATTTTGAAATAATTTTTGAAGCAAACAGTGTCAAACATATATAGGATTAAGTTAAATAGTTATGAAATATGGGAGAGAGGGGGAGAGATGGAGGGGGAGGGAGGGAAAGAGGGGGAGAGAGAAGAGAGAGCGTAAATGTATCATTATTCTACCTTGGAAACTTTTTCTGCTTTGAGTCTCCGTACTAACTCGCCTTGTTCAGCTACTTTACTACACAGAGCTTTTTCATCTATTTGGCTAGAAGATGTCAAACCATTCATAGTTAAAGAAGTAGAATCAGAAGTATAAGACAAGGAAGAAGGAGGAAGAGGAGCTGCAGGTGGATGTCCAGGCTTATAATCTTGACCTGTCTTTTGTTTATATTCTGCCTTTAGAGCCAGAAGCACTTTTACTGCAGCATCTATATGATCCTGAAGCAGGGAGACAATATATCACATCAGTAAATGCAGAAATATTTTCATTTTATAAATTAGGTGCGTATAAATGCTTCTTAAGTTAAAACTTTCAAGAACTAGTCTTTCTTTGCAATTGGCATACAATGGTTCATGTTGGTCTAAAATATTCTATTTAAACTTTAAATAGAAAAGCAATTAACAATCTTTGTTCATATCCATTCTCCAGACCAAGTGATTCTTTTAGATTTCTTTTTAGAATGAAAGGCTGGCAGATTTAGACATAATTCAACAGGACTTTTAAAAAAAAATAAGATTCAATAAACAGAATTGATGCCAAGATTGCATCAGGACATATAGTTTTTATAAACTAAAATGAGCTAAAGTGAAGTAAAGCATATTTTTTGTCCCTTAAAGTTCAAATTATTTTGTATTTTCTCAGTGTGGACAAAATATCTGTTTTGTATGCAATAACATGCAGCTACATACCACTGCAGTAAAAGAAGCTATATACACTATCATTTAACAATATATTTTGTCAAAGATCTAAAAACCATACGCATTAGCCTATTTTATTTCCAGTGCTATTATACTTTTGTTGAACTATATCTCTGAACTTCTTCATTTAGCTACTTTACAATCATGAGTTTTCCTACAAGCGTCTGTCTACAGGGACAAAGGAATTGAACTAGGAAAGATACTCTTTGGTGGATCACGAGTTTTTACTCCTGGGCAGTTTTTCTTTTCTTTTTTCTTTTTTTGCTTTCAGAGCTGGAAACACTGTGAGAGAAGTATCTATTTGAACTTAAAACCAGAAATAAGAGAACACACTTAGAAGGGATTAAGACAGAAAAGGGGGAAACTGATATGGATCTTCAGATACACATAGCCAAATTTCAAATAAACAATGCAACTAAAGTTTTTTATTATTTTAAATTATTCACACACACACAGTTTTTAATAACAAAAAATACAATTACAATTGTATTTTCTTACAATTCAGCAGCAAAAAACTGATAAGACTTCCAAAACCAAGTTAAATATTTGCTCTTCTGTCAAAAGAAGATAAAAGCTGGATCTTGGGAGAGTCCAGAGAACATTTTCTCTCAGAAAAACATACGAAGAGATATGTATGAAGATTTCAACAGTTATAATGGAGCACATGGGTTTAAACAGAATCAGACAACAATAATTTAAGGCAACCTAATTGATATCTTTAACTAACCTTGGGAGCTTTTTCTGCTTTAAGTTTTCGGACCACTTCTCCTTGCTCAGCTACATTATCATAAAGAGTTTTGCTGTCTACATTGGTAACGGTGACAACCTCACATTTGGAAGAATCGATAGGAACTGTCACAACTGGAGGATTTCCCAGCTTGTAGTCTTGACCAATCTTCTCCTTGTATTCTGCTTTCAGAGCCAAGAGTTGTTTCACAGCAGCATCGATATCCTCCTTTGCTGCTTTTTTCTGTTTCAAATTGCGGACCACATCACCCTGAGCAGACACTCTCCTGTAAAGAGCTAAGGGATCCTGGGCTGAAGCAGAAACTGAAGTAGGAGAAACATCAGCCCCAAATGAAGCAGAATGACCTTTCATTGTAGTACCAATCTTTGAAGAAAAAAAAAACCCAAATTATGCATTTACAAAAGTAAGAAAAATAGTTAACTATAATAGGCACTGATGGGGGGGGGGGGGTGAATCGGTATTGCCTGGTAGCCAAATCTCATTCATAATGTTGCCTCTATTCCTGACCCTAACAAGGCAAAACTTCAAAGAGGGAGCAAAAATAAAAAAATAATTTCAGCAGCATTTATAAATAAAAATAATTAAAAATAATTTCAGCAGCATTTTCAGTAGAAGAATGAGCAACTTTCTTAGAATAAATACAGTATGCAGCCTTGCATGGCAAGCCAAGGACTAAATTGAAACAAAGAGTAGAAGCAGAAAAAAATTGATGCATTTATCTCTTTGTTCATTTAATCTATTTACATGGGTGCCCATCTCACAAACACAACTAATAAAGATGGATAAAAGCAGGAAGAAAAGGCAAAAACATCAGCAAGAATTACATTTTCATTGATTCAACTAACATCAAATTAAGTATTTGATAGACAAATGAGATTGAGTATAATCCTGTCCCAACATAATACAATATTAAACTTCTCACAGATTTTTGCAAAAATGGACTCAGTGAGTTACTTGATTTCTTATGGCCATTCACCAGTATGAAGAAAAAAGTCCCACTAGATAAAAAGTGTCCAAAATACAAACAATACCAGCTTAAAATAAATTATTCAGCAATGTCAAAAGTTACAGAAAGTAAAAGAACTGAGAATATAACTGCAATATATTATTATAATCACTTTTTGATGATTAATAGAACACTGGCCATTTTCATAAAAATTGCTGGAATTTAGTCACACAATAAATACATAAAACATATTCAACAGAACAGAAACAATTAGTGAACAATTAATAGAGCAGAACAGCCTCAACACCAGTTTATAAAATGTTTGAATTTAAATCATCCCAAATGTGGAGCAATTGTTTAACTGTATCATGTTAATGATTCATTATCAATTTGTGATTGATTTTAATCCTGATATCTTTTTCAAATGTTCTGCTCCCAGATCATATATTCTGCTTCCTATAAATACATCTGTCCCTGTTGAATATCAAAGTTTATAATCATATGTTATAAGCAACACTAATATCCATCTATATTATTTTTGATGAACAATATGTATCAACTGGTTCTGCTTACCTCTTTCTTTGATGTTTCTGACTTGGTCTTCTCCTTTGAGCCAGATGTTGGCATTTCTTTTGTATGCCCATCAGGTATATAAATCAAAATGCAGGGAGCTTCTTTACAGCTATATGGACTAGAAGCAAAGATCTTTTTTTAATTAACTAAATAGCAATAATACTAATTGAATAAATAGACAAATGAATCAATATGAAAAATTACACTTAAACTTTAAATGTTTATAAGAAATAGATGTGCTTGTGAAATTATGTTCTTAAGGAAGGTGCAGAACAAGAAAGACATCAGAAAACTGACATGTAGGATAGATCTTGAGTTAAGCTTCAACAATGAATATCAAAATACATTCTTATTATACTTTACCCATCCCCACAGCAGTAAATCCAGGATAAAAATGTCTTTATTTGGTGAAAAACAGAGGGACAGACAGAAGAAGTAGAAGGAAGGCATTTTCTAAGATTTCCATATAGTGTACTCCAAAATTATTTTTTACAGAAATAGGAAACCCATATTAAAGCCTCGCGAATAGTCAATACTACAGTTCAAAATGTAGTTTTTAAAATAACAATCACTGCTTACTTATATAGAAAAGTTTAAATTTGTAATATGCATATTCCATAAATGGGAGAAAATGTCATTGAAAGTAGGTTACTTGGCTTTCAAATGTTGTTGTTGAACTGTATTATCTCACTTTCCTTGTTATATAGAATGTAATGCTCTTCTATATATTCAGGTAAATATAATGCAGAAATATAGACTTTTATAGACAGCAGCAGATATATTAATTCTATTTCAACAACTTAGCCCTGAAAAAATGGCTATTCTTAATTTCCAAATTTGATACAGTTAAAATTAAGCTAGTTTCTAAATACTCACCTAATAGGCTCATATGGTTGATCACAAATATAAAAGCCTCTTCTCTGAAGCTGTATGACGTCTCCTTTTTTCAAATCTTTTAGGCAAGGATCACCTAACATCAGTTCTTCCTGCTGTAAAAAAGTAAAAAATAAGTTATATAACTTCCTAATAACAAAATTTTATATATATTATGAATTACTATACTTGTGCTGAATTACTATAGTTAACACGAAAATTAACATTTCAGCTGGATATTGAAAATAGCTAAATTCTCCATGCAGTGACTCATGAAGATCCAAATGAAAGACTAAGAAAAAGCAATCATACAATCAAATACATAATTATGGTTAGCCTGATCTTTCCTAATATATGAATCTTGCCAATAATTGTGTCCAATCACACTTGGCCAATGAAGAATTCAATTCTATTTTATTTAGGATAGCAGAAGTTACAAGGCGTAGAAGACACAATTTTAGGAAAGATGGGCTAAAATGTTGGATTTTAATCAGGAATGTAAAGGATAAAATCTCAATAGATCCACAGAATTTATTGGGTCAATTTGAATCTTTGTCAGATTTTAAGGATGAGTGAGATTTAAAGAGGGAAGGGGATTCATGTATTCCACACAGTTTCTTGAAATACATGTAGGACTGACTATCATTTTATGGCACAAATGCAACAGTTGATAAGAATATGAAAGTTACTTTGCTATTTCTATTGATATACTGTTTGAAGTCTTCTTCCTTGCCTAAGACAGGCTTGGTGATCAAATGTTCATAGTTCACACAAATTGTTGGAGTAAGAGAAGCAGAAGAGGTTTCTGCTAGCCAGGTGATTTTAGTAGTTTTTTTGTAATCCTTATTCTCCAAATTTAGTTTAGCATCCATAGATGTGACTTTCCCAGTAGGGTTCCTACAAAGAAACAGAATATTTTGATTATCTAAGTGTTTTAATATTAAATGATGAAATAAATCAATGTAAATTATCTTAAGTTTCCAAAAATCAGTGAATCTTAAGAAATGTCAATCAAATTTAATAGCCCAAATCTATTATTTAAATTGAAGAGGATTCCTGTATGAAGAGAAAAAGCTCAGGGTCATGCAAGTCACTACATCTTATTTCAACCCTCTTATCTCCCTCAATATAATTCTCTGCATCACCTACCCGTATGGTTTCCAAGAATTTCATGTGCAGTGAAAAGCGTAAAAGTTTTTGAAATGGATTATATACTGCAATGATTCTACCTGCTATACATTTTAAATATCTAAGAAGGGGAAATTCCAGTATCAAAACATAAAATCCAATGTAAACATACTTGTGTATTTTGGTGATAATTATGTTCCCCCAGTTAATAAATGTCACCATTTCTCCTTCTGTCAATGTCTCTGCATCTGCTCCGTCAATCAGTACCTTCGGACTATACCATATAGGCTTCAAGCCAACTTCAGCATTCTGTATATTAACAGAAAAGGATAAAGAGCTGGTTTGTGTTGGAAAAATTACAACACAACTATCTATTCAGGGAGGGTGGGGGAGGCAAACGTTGCACGTCTGTTGTTGTGGTAAATAGTTTTTCTTGAACCAAGAGGGAGCATCTATTTGGATGATCTAAACCTAGGCATTTTATGGTCCATAGGCCACATCTGGCCCACAGGTGGTCCCCAATCCAACCTGTGATATCAGGGGGCAGGGCATTGGAAACAGGGTGGTGGCACCAGAGGATGAGGCATTAATGCTGAAGGACAATGTTGAAGGCAGCAGCATCGGGGTGCCATTAGCAGGATGAAGTAGCAGCCGTTCAAAACAGTCCCAATTTCTTATGTAGCACTTTGAGAAAATTAATTGGCCCACTCCAGATCTAATGGATATCTTGAGGTACACTAGACAGCTATAGCCCAAAAAATCAGGGGGAACTGGACAAAGATGTGGATGGATTCAAAACCATCATTATGTGTAGTTTAATTTAATCAAATTTTAATTTCAGTGTTCTTGAATGTAAATGTTTAATTTAAATGATGTCTAAATATTTTACATAATTAATATATTTAAATATACAGTAATTTAAATACTTTATAGGGCTTTTTCCCCTTTTTATAGACTTTTCTCCAGAGTTGAAAACTCCATTCCAAACTCCATCTAATTCTTTTGTAATCTCAGGTGATAGCAGTGCTCAAATCTCATAGCTGAACAAGGTTATGCCTGATTAGTACTCAAATGGGAAGATATCCTAGAGATTCCAAGGCTGTAGATTAGGAAAAAAGTTTAAAAAGCAATCAGGAAGAAGGCAGCAGCCAACCATTTCTTTTTAAAAAAAAAACTGCTAACAAAACTGCATGGATGCAGCAAACAGAATTTGAACTCAGCTTGAAGACATTTACATTTTAACTCTTTTGTTAATTCATCTGCTGACCTTCCTAATGCTAACAGCCTCATATCCAAACTTGGTAAACTGGTTTTGCTTTCTTTTTATTGTGCAGAAAGTCCTGTCAGTTCCAGTGATTCGATATTTTTATTACAACATTCTTCAAGCAAACCTTTGGATGTTTGGCCACTTCTTTCATCTCTTCTTGAGCTTCAGGAATATTTACGGTGACTATTTTATCCTTTAGTAATGCAGAGAACCGAGGTGCCACTGGGTCTATAACCTATATCCCAAGGATAACAATTAAAATGTATAATTATTCAATTTTTCACTTATATTTCAAGCAAAAATCTTTAAAACAAAGAGTTATATGAATAGAAAAGTCCACATATTCACACAAGCCATCTAGGAATATTAACTGGTATTCTTTATGTTACTGCACTGTTGACTGCAATTAAAGCTCCTTGAACTTAAGTTATAAAACAAAGCCAAAACAAAATATGCATATGTAATTTTCCCGTCCTTTGAGAAAAAATGTTTTAAAATCACTTTTTGGGAGAGTTTGTAAGCATATTCATTCCTAACTGGAAGAAACTATAATTAGACTAAACATACTTAGAGAAAAGTGTGATTAGGGTAAATATGTGTGCTAACTGTAACTTTCTTTGGATCCAAGTCTTTTTATCACTCATCAGTTTTAAAAGCAGGCATATGTATGCATTACATTATCATTAATATATATCTTTTTCTGAGATTGAAAAATAGGCAGAATCAGAGTGTCTGTGGGATACTCTTCAAACACACACAAAAAATCGTATTACAATGCCAAATGGCATACTACAATTTAAAATAGTTTTATTTGATACTTTTTCTTTTATATATAAAGTCCACAATTTTCTCCTTATCAAATCACTGGCTTTAATAAAGCCATATATTTTCAATAAATGTATTTCAAAAAGCATGCATTCTAGCATGATTATTTAAATACAACAGCTTTAGAGCACTATAATAAGGCAACATTAATATAAAACCTTTCATTTAAAAATGGCCCCTATTTCTGCTTCATTGAGAAACTATTTTTCTAGTTTACTCAATATTCAAGCTTACCATCTTCCACCAACATTGATTCTGTTGTTCACACACTACCAAACTGCTTATTTTAAGCTTTACCATCTTTTTTTCAATGACTTACTATTTTATACAACTGGAGGTTTTAATGAAGCATGACAAAAGTTTGTTCTTCCAGCAGTTCTCAGAATGTCAACTGCAATCCCCAGAATTACAATCATTTAAACAATTATTAAAAACTACTACCTATAAGGACATATATTCTTTGAGAGAAATACGTATATAAAACAAAGAGCACTCATCAGGACTATATTCTATGTTCTTAGAAATACATTCTTAGAAATGTCTATGTAGATTCTCAATCATCCAGATCATGGTTATCCCAAAGGTGCTTTTTTCAAGAGGCAACTAGATTTCTTGTTTTTCTTTGAAGACATTTTGCTTCTCACCCAAGAAGCTTCTTCAGCTCTGAATGGATGATGAAGAATGAAAAGATTTATACTCTTTGCAGACAGTCATTTGCATTCTGTTAGAGAGCTGTTGAGGTCACTTAGAGGTTTATCTCCACAAACTCATGGCACAACATAACAAAACAAACCCATCAGGATAAGATTCAGCAATCCCTTTGCATTAAAAAGACAAAGGGCATTCTTTTGAAGACAGCAATGTCCACATTTTGAACAGAGAGGGCCGCTGCTTTGAAAGAGGAGTCAAAGAGAACATCTATGTCAAAATTGAACAGGTCTCTCTGAACAGAGTGGGAGAGATACAACATTATCTATCTCCTGTCTACAACACAGTTCAGCAGTTCCAAGAAGGCTCCACATCCATTTGCATTACTCAGGTAACCCTGAGGATACAGATAAACCTCCAATGACCTCAATGACTCGCTAAAAGAATGCAAATGACCAGCTGTTTGCAAGCAATATATATCCTTCCATTCCCCATCATCCAGTCCAAACTGAAGCTTCTGGAATGTCTTCAAAGAAAAATAAAAAAATCCAGTTGTCTCTTTAAAAAAGCATCTTTGTGACATTCTTAGAAATGTATAAGAGAAGCATCACTTGTGCCTTTGCTGCCTATCACAAATACAAGCAAATTGTTAACATAATAATCCTTACATTACATTACAGGTTTCAGTGTCAGCTCTCTGGCTCTGATGAGATTTACACACTAGCAACCCTTATCTGGTTAAAAAGTACATAATGATATAAATAATTTATTTTATCCACAATTTTTGGAAAAACTCAAAATCTTTAATTAGTCCATGTCTGATCAGCAGATTTTTTACTGCATTACAAAAGAGGGATTCTGCTCTGCTCTAATCATTAAATTTTGCCAATGCTTCTATTGATAATTTTCCTTTCTTGAAAGCCAATCTTTCTTATATCTTATAGGAACTTTAATATTTTAGCTTCACTCTTGATCAATGAGAAGTCACTATATAGGTCAATGTACAGCTCTAACAAGTATGCAGTCAAACAGCTTCAGCTAAAAATTATTTTTGTACAACTAATGCAGCAACAAAAAGAACCAATTGATAATTCCTCAGATAAATGAAGAAAACAAAGTAAAAGAGCTATAGGAGACTGCAAGACACATGCCAGGCAAGCAAATACTGAAATCTGAGGAAACATGAAACCTATTTGAAAGCAAAGATCCAGATGCAAGTTAAAAATTAGGAGCAGCCATAGAATTGTAGAGAGACACCAACAGTTCGCCTTATTATAGTGTCCAAGCAGTTGCTGCCAAAAAGTAACTAATCATGTGAAGATGCAGTATTCCTTTTTTAATCTTTCAACTGAAGAACAATGAAAGAACTTTACTAATAGTCTTACAAAGGAAATATTATAGCCTTCTGTGTATCGCAGAAAGGCAATTTGGAAAGATTTTAAACCTTCTTGTCTATTGAAAAATCATGTTTTTCTCTTTAGTATAGGAATAATGCATTTTTATGGAAATATATATAGCTCTTGTTATGTAAGCAAATATGATTGTATATGAGAAACCGCATATGCTTATGCTATGTATGCTTACTGTAAGCTATATGCTAAGGCAGAAAAAGCATTAAGTAATACCTTCTTATAGATAGCTCGCAGCTTGATGGCAGAAAAATGAAATGCAGAATTTCACATCAGATTTACAAAATTAGCAAAATACCATTACTTTCCCATACAGTCAAAAAACAATTCAATAATTTTGGCAAAAATACCATAAGTAAGATTAATGTAAGTCTTGTTAGCAAGGACATTCCATTTTCCTGAAAAAGAGGCTGATGAAGCAACAAACTGCATTCACTAGTCTTGAAAGTGCACTCAGAGAATTCTGGATTCACTCTCCACATTAGAGCAGGTTTTCACCTGAAAGGTCATCAAATTAAAATAAAGACAAATGTACCTTTTTGTTAAATGACCAAATTTTATCCCATTCCATATTTACAACTGATCTTGAAGATCCCTGTAAAATATAAAGGAAAAAATACATCAACTGAATAATTACAGACATTTGATACACAGTGATAAATGGTGTAAAGGCAATCCTGGTTCTATTGCTAATTGGCCAAGTATCTTTTAT
>BLBF01000018.1:36889595-36924106 GCA_015471245.1 Laticauda colubrina | reverse complement strand
TATATATATATGGATCTTTGGTTATTCGGGTTTTCTCCCGCGTAGAAAACGGGTTTTCTCCCGTTTTCACCCGAATAACTAAAGATCCACATACAAATACCCGCGAAAACCTCAGAAAACAGATATATATATATATATATATATATTTAATTACATATATTTAATCAGTCAATGCAAGCAAAGTCAGAACTCCTATATTCATCAAGTAGCAAGAAGGAAGTTACTTGTAAATGAAAGTATTTAACTTAATTAATTGTAACCATTTTCCTCTGTGTCTTTATATGTGTTGGGGTGTGTGTGTGTGTGTGTGTGTGTGTGTGTGTAAACTATACTTTTGTAACACAACAGCAATAAAGAGTACAGAGAAGAGCAACCAGGATGATTAGGGGACTGGAGACTAAAACATATGAAGAACGGTTACAAGAACTGGGCTTGGCTAGTCTACTAAAGAAAAGGACCAGGAGAGACATGATAGCAGTCTTCCAATATTTGAGGGGCTGCCACAGGGAGGAAGGGGTCAAGCTATTTTCTAAAGCACCTGTAGGCCAGACAAGAAATAATGGATGGAAACTGAACAAGGAGAGATTTAACCTGGAAATAAGAAGAAACTTTCTGACAGTGAGAACAATCAACCAATGGCACACCTTGCCCTTGGATGTTGTGGGAGTGCCATCATTTGAGACTTTTAAGAAGAGATTGGACTGCCATTTATTTGAAATGGTGTAGGGTCTCCCACTTGGGCAGGGGGTTGGACTAGATGATCTACAAGGTTCCTTCCAACTCTGATTATCTGTTATCTGTTATCTTTTAAGAGTATAACGATATTAATTGGTTATTTTGAGAAGATAAACCAATTAAAGTAAATGTTTTAATAATTAATATTTTAAAATATTTTAATATTTTTCTAAGATTTATACTATAGCTTCTTTAACAAAATGTGCTTTATTAAACTTTCAATATACCTCCTTCAGAAAATATTCTTACAATACACATATATACCAAAAACTAATTTTCAAACTATGTAATTTCAAATTTACATTTGCCATATTTAGTTGTACAAGGTGTGATGTAAATGAATCATAACAAATAAAATTATTTTTATAATTCTTAATGCTACTATGTTAATAAGCTGGGATTTTTTTTCTAAGGTCATCACCTTTTCCTATCTGTAAGTCTAGTAATGAAGCCAGCATACTTCTCAAAAGAAATGCAGAATCCTCTCTGATTGTGCCCTCCTTACAGCCTGACCCATTTTCCTCAAATATTGTCCCAAGGGAGGCAGGTGATCTCTCAAAAGAAATTTGGGAAAGATGCATAGGTTGCAGGAAATTCTGCAAGTCAAAGATGAGCAATGGATTCCACAGTAATGTTCCAAAGATACTGTAGCAATCTCTTTCTACATAATTTGAAAATAAAGACTCTTACCTGTGCAGCTATAAACTGTTTCAATCCTTCTACTGTCATACCTCTTCTAAGGACACCACGAACAGTTGGAAATCTTGGATCATCCCTTAAAGAAAAGGATCAATACTTAAATATTGAAGAAATGGGATGACTTTAAAAAATACTTTTATGAATTCAAAACACCAGCACATTCTCCTATCCATTTTACACAACCTTGTCTTAGATTGATGAGTTCCAATTTCTAATATTGGCTAATTCTTAGCATTTGTTTAAGTTGTGGCCTTTTCCCTAGAAAAAATAAAGCTACAGTATCAATGTAGGAATGAAATAATTTTACACATTTTAGAAACATCCATACAGGCATCACTAAGCAACTTTACGTACCAGCCATCTACCAGCCCTTCATTGACAAACCAAGTGAGCTTTCTTTTAGAAAGCAAAGTATTGTTGAGGTTTAAACGGCTGTACTCCCAGATGTAGGGCTTTCTTATTCCCAAGGCTTCAATGATCCAGTAGAATTGCTCATCTCTATCATGGTATTCTGTTGTTCTTAATGCATGAGTAACACCTTCTACACTGTCCACTATGGGGCACGCAAAGTCATATGTGGGGTAAATACTGAAAATTAAGCAGAAACAGAATTAACCTTCATGCACGCTTGAAAGATGTTACATCTTACCATTAATAAATTTCAAAAGCAATCACTGAAGCAACAGTATTTATCAGTCTGTTGGTGCACATTAAAAACAAGAAAAATGTTTAAAGCAATTGAAAACTTTACTTTATTAGAATAGACTGACAGTAAGCATTCTTTATTCCTGAAATATTAAGGAGATGCTGGAGAATCTATTATGAAATCTGGTAATATGTTATTTCCCAGAACTAGATATATTCCAGAAAGGAAGGAAATAGATAAGATCTTGATTCATATAAAACATACTTAAATATTAGTTAATATAGCAAATTTAGTTTGATGCAAATATTCCAGAAAGTAAATAAATATCAACAAATAACATTTTTCCAATTAATAAGAGTATGTATTAGCAGTAGAGCAGTTTTAGGGAAGAATATGGAAGGAAAAGGTGCTTATTCTTTCTCAAGGTCACTATAAAGGCTATCAAATCAAGATTTATCCTCCTGAATGACAAATATTCATGAGTAGAAGGCTTTACAATATTAGTTCTTGCTTTTTTAGTTCAGTTTTTCTTGCCTCTCTTTTTTAAGAGAGATAGTTCATCCTAATAAACGTTCTTAACTAAATAAGACTGAAAAACTATTTTTCTTACATTGCTCAACTATGTACTTGTGAATATCTCAATAAAAAAGTCCTAAAATAAGTATCTGTAGAATTTCTTGGCTCCTATCTTCTAGTCCAGTGGATAAAGAGATTCAGTCCTGTCACTAACCTCTTTCTCATGGAAATAAACATTTTCGAATAACAAGAAACAATTTAAGAACCTAAAATTGCTGGTTGTTTTAAGAATGGATGTCTTTACATACTTACTCTCTACAAAAATAAATAAGACCTAAAATATTAAAATTGTTCCCAAGAGACCAGAAGCTGCATCATATTAATTTAAAAAAAGAAAAATAGTGTAGAAAGTATAAGAAAATAAAAGGAAATTAGTCTTAAATACATACTTGTATTTATTTCCAGTACGTGGGTGTGGCTGATTTTTACAACGATAAAGAGTTGGGTCTCTCATGCATCCATTATTATTACTCATATCAATTTTTGCTCGTAGGCAGCAGGTCTGCCCATATTCTGTTCCTTTTTTCATTTCCTCCCACATTTGAAAATTCTTCTCAACAGCTATCAGATTACAAATATTTAATTAGGATTAAATTTGCTCTGATAATACAATATTTACATATGAAAAATAATTTACATTTACCGACAAAGTAAAGTGAATTTACATACAAAGCACATGTCTTTGAACCTCAACAATATTTTCAGTTGGTTAACATTATCCAATTATAAATTAAACATTATTCATAATCCCCAATGGCTTGATTCATGCATCAGTCAGTCAAAATCAAACAAATAATGTATTGGCTTACGGAAGAAACCTAAGTGCAACCAACATCTCAATGGGTTTATTTTTAATCATTATCTCAAACACAGAGGACTTATGTAACTTATGCTAATAACATAATTACCAAAGATTAGATATGTTTCATTAATTCAATTAAAAAAGATACAATTTTGATAAAACGTCTTACAATTATTCCTGTGTTTAGATTCTATTCTCTGTTCTCTCTCAGTTTTCATCTGTTCTGCTGGTGTGTCATCTACATAAGCCTTTCCTTCATGAATGAGTTTCTCAGCATATTTCATTATTTTTTCAAAATGATCAGAGGTATATGTAAATTGGTCAGGCTTAATGTGAAGCATTGCAACATCTTCCAAGATCACCTGCATATATGATTTTTAAAACATTAGATTGGTATTTAAGATTGGTATTTAAAAATTGTTTACTATTATTATCATTGTATTAGAGATGGCAACTTTGCTACATTTCATAATTTCAAAGAGCTGTAAATGTGTAATTAAATAGAATTTTAAAAAAATTACTGACAAAGCCAATGCTGCCCGCTTAAAGGATTATCAGAAGTTTCACAAGTTCCCTATGTCAATTCAACATTTCAGTAAATTCATATAAACTATTTGTGGGTTGGATTCTTTGCCCCTAGAATCTCAGCAGCACCCAAAACTGCTGTAAAACACTTGAGGAATCACTGCTGCAAAATCTGGGAATAAGCAAGGAACTATATGAGCAGAACTCTGCACAATACTGCATGTGTGTATCATTTGAGCTAACAGGAAGCAGTAAAAAACAAAGCACTCTGCAGATTATATAGTAGATATTGTTAACATAACCAGGCACTATTAACACACAAACAATGCAGGGGTAGACTCAGTAAAGAGCAAAACTGCTATTAATGGGAGCATTTCAATATTTTTTAAAGATTAAAATTAGGCTTATAGTGATGTTATTGCATTGTAATTTACATGTTCTACATAACATACTCTTTCATAGATCTCATTACTGGTTATTCTAATAATATAAGCAATTTTCAGTTAATTATATGTCATCACAAAAATTGGCTAGAAATTAAATCTTTCAGTTTTCTAACCCACATTAAAGCAAAATAAAAGACAACAATAAATAGTTTTGGAAGGTATTAAATTATTAGCCCATTTTACATGGACCTGTTTTAGGGTACATAACTTCTCAACTTTCTCAAAATGAAACCTAACCAAGATTCCATGCATGCCAACTACAGTGATATTTCCTTCTTTTACGCCTCTATAGCCTTGAAAACATTATCTAAAACTTGCTCATTTAATTAAGTTCTAACATTGTTTCAAATATTATTATAGCAGCATGGGAAGATGCCATGGAAAGATGCTCTTTAGTCCAACAATAATGAATCGGAAGTCAACTATTACATAAATTTCAAAATAGTAAAATTAGTGACATATTTAAAAAAAAAAAATAAGCTGACATTCATTGGGAAAATAAATTTTCATTACATTAAGATAGATTAGAAATCAATACTGCTCAAATTTACTTTAGTAACTGTACTACCATTTACTTATAAAAATGATTTTTTTAACAAGCCTATAAAGGAATTACATTTAAAATTATTTATACTCTTTGAATATACCCAAGATCTGTGCTAACTTGTTTATTTCAATTCTAAAAATAAACCATACATGAATATCTGAAATACCTTTTCAAAATCTTCTTTTTCTTTCTCTGGATTTGTATCATCAAATCTCATGATCAATTTACCCTTGAAGGTGATCTGGTAGTGCTGATTCAACAGAGCAGCTTTTGCATGACCAATATGCAAGTAGCTAGAAATAAAAATATAGAAAAAAACAATATAATTTAATGGTTTCAATATGAAAGGGAAAATTATATATAAAACAGAAAAGAAAAGAAATGAAGCAGTATATAAAGTCCTACTAAAATAGACATACAGTCAATATATTTTATTTAGATTTTAAAAGTTGACAATGTGGGATGTCCTGGGGCGTGACACAAACATAACAGAGTCACAAAAGTAGAATAAATTCCCTTTAATGCCTCCAACTTGGGCCCCAATGTCCAATTATCATTGACTTGATATCAAACTCTTCCAAAAACAGTCTATTAAGAGAGTAAATGCAGTCTGAACCAAAAGTAAAAATAATTAGAAATAAAAAATCTCAACACAAACCACACTGGAGTCATTAACAGGCCAGGATGATAAATGGCAGACTTCCACAAGATAACCAGCAACTATAGTTGGGAAGACGCCAAAACCCAAATAAGCCTCGACCAAGATAAAGCACGCTTTGCTTCCAGCAAAGAGCTATTTAAAATGCCTCTCTTGTATCCTCTTCTCGCAGCTGCGACTAATGAAAGGGATCAGGGCCTTTTCCTCTCCTGTAAAACACGTTGCTCCCTTCTCCGTTCCTCCCTGCGTGCCCTAGGATGAAGAGGGGATGGCCCTTGGTCTTCCTCTGAATGCCCAGCTGGACTGTGCTCTTCCTCCGTTTCTTCCACAGCCACCGGAGCCACACTCCTTCTCCCTGTCAGCTCCTCAATCTCCGCCTCAGAATCAGACTCCAACAAGGGCATGACATAATGTTTAAATTTCAGCCACAACTTCATAGTCTCATGAGCCAATGGCCAATGACTTTCTTACATTAATTACCCTGTTCCTTACTATCAGTCAACATTTACAATACATGATGGCTGAAATTTTCTGAAACAGCTTTGAGTTCATTCAGGATAAGGACTAAGGACACATACAGTTCTGAAGTTACTAATAAAATAAGAAAATCTCTGTATCAATGTTTTAATTAATTCCCAAAACTGTAGGTTGGATTCTCTGTCCTTAGAATTTCAGCATCACCCAAAACTGCTGTAAAATTACTATCAATATAGACTAAATTTTCTGGTTTTCAACATTCATTTATAATTTACAATTGTTCATTCCATTTTCCATGTCAAACACAATTACTTTTGGTCTTTGATAAACATTCAAATTGTTGCATCATGCAATATATAACGCTCACAATAATTCAGGTTATTGGCCGACTACACAACCTGCATATAAAACTACATGCACATACCTACCTAGCTACACACACACGCACATATATATTTGAATGTAAATAAACAAGCATCACACAATTTTGTTTATTTCTTGCTTAATAGTGATCCAATCACTAGTAATTATATTTAATTTATTCTTGCAGAGTGGAAGGTTGGCAGAGGTGGTAGACTATAAAGTAGTCATAATGGCAGAGAAAGTGGGAGGGGAGACAGGCAGGTGAGGGAACTGAATAGGTGGTGAACTTTACTGAAGCTTTGGATTGGAAGAGATGAAGGCAGAGTACTTTGAATATGTCCTCACCTAGTGACCAGTGAATTTGCTTAACAACAGCAACAGGGAGTACCAAGATTGCCATCACTAAGTGATGCTATCACGTGATATTATGATTTATGAACATATTGCCTTGCGGCAGACATTCTAGTCCCAATTATCATCATAACTCAAGGGCTACCTATATGCTTCTGTTACTTTCAATAAATATGTGAGCTCTCCCTTTACCATCTCCTCCAAACCCCAAACTATGAGTATTATACAGAATGGAATACTGAATCTAACATGAAAACTACATGTTCTTTTCTAATTCATAAATTGTCATAATGTACACTGGAATTTTAAAATGTAGTTTAAAGAGAACATTTTCATTGTACAAGAACTATTTTAAAAATTGTAATAGAAAAGGAAAGCAAAACTTCATTTAATTGCATGTTCTTCCATTTCGTCAAAAGCATATAAAATTGAGTTGTTATAGAACAATTCACCTTACCCACTTGCTTCTGGAGGAAATCTAACAATGACTTTCCCCATCTCTGAACCTGGGAGATCAACAAATTTTCCAATATCTTGTTTCTTTTCTGTTGTCTTGAAATTAAAATACAAAGGAAATTATTCAATTGCAAATTTTGAACCCAGAAATTAATGAAAACAAATAATAGGTCCACTAATAAATAATTATATGAAAGCACTACTGCATATTCTGTTCAAATGTATTTTACATTAAGATATCTTATGTAACAATATTCTGTTTTTATATTCTGTTTTTGTACCAGGTAGATCCACAAATTAAAATGGAACAAGTATTTGGGGGAATACCACCAAGCAAGTATCAATTATTATTTTAATACAGGTCTGTGATTCAATTTCTTAATTCAAACCAGATAGGTGTATATCCTTCAATTTGATATTGGACTGTTAGTGATTCAAAAGCAACAGTTTTAGTTGCTTTCAGTTTTAATTCAACATAAAAGGTTTAATTTTAATTAAACATGTAAGGTTTTTAAAAGCTTTATTTTCATTCCTAATAAACATGTTCATGCTCTGTATGAATATACATGTACCTAAATGCCTCTATATGCAAATTGTACTTGTTTTATTAAGTATAAAAATGGCTCATTCAGGTATTATCTATCTATATTTTGATACACTCTGAAACAGAGATTGCTGAACACTTACCACTTTTATTTTTCGAACAGTGTCTCCCGCAGTCCATTTGGAAGCTACAGATTGAAAATTATTTTGTGCTTCAAGAAACTTGTACCAGCGTTTTACATGAACAGGACCATTATTTTGAGGTAACTGCTCCTGCCATATATTGTTACCTATTCGAAAAGATAGATTTATTACAAACTAGGAAATACCGTGTGGCAAGATTATATAACTAACACAATTTATACCAAAGATAGCAAAATTAAAAACTGCAATTTAATTATAAATAATAATTGGAAAAATAGCTATTGCAAAGAGAGCATTTTAATATCTTATTTTACTTTGTGGAGGAAGGAAATAGAATCACTCAGGCCTAAATTCTCCAAGATATTTAATTACATTTTGAGGAAAAGAACAGTCAGTATATTTGTTGTTGGAATCATGAGAAACAACAGGACAAAACTGGTCAAAGGAAATGCATTTGAACTTTAAGTTCAATGTGTTGTATCAAGTCTTTTTCCTCTGTGGATACAAATGGGTTGCATTTACAAAATAGGAGCTGAATTTGTAGAAAAGATACTTCTGTATAATGAATAGGAGTATCTTCCATGTATAAATCAAAGACAATAAATTCAGCACAATTATTATATTTAATTGTGGTAAAATGTTGCTTTCATGTCATTTTATTTTCTACTTGGACTGTTCTTTTAGACCACTATGTAATTGGATGTTAAAAGGTGACTGATATTTTAGCAACCCTGCACTTTGTGGTCCTGAAAGTTGTAGAAGCTCTCCTTCTCGTCTCATTTTGTGAGGCAATAAAAACTCTTTAGGATAAAATCTAGAGCATTGAGCTCTGTTCCTGGCCTATCCCAGAAATGCTTGATTATGTTTTAAAGATAGTTTGTGATTATCAGTGTCCTCATTATTTACATTTGACTTTTCAATTATATTTTACATAAGTAAATCTGACTTTGGGGAAATTTTAATAAATAAATGTGTTGGAATACATGTGCCTTACATACACCACACACACATGCACTGATATTCAACCCTCAACCTTTATATACTCCTAAATGTAATAAATAATTAAAATCAGATATAGAGAAGTTTCTGTGGCTTTTAATTTCAAAAGTTAAGTTCATTTATGTATCGGAACATACATATATAGAAGTTCATTTGCATAAATGAACTTCTGTATATGTATATTCAGGGGTGGGATTCAAAATTTTTAACAACTGGTTCTGTGGGCGTGGCTTAGGTCATGGCCATAGCTTGGTGGTCATGTGACTAGGTGGACATGGCTTGGTGGTCATGTTATTGGCTGGTCATGGCCAACTCAATATCACTCACATCGAGGCACGCATCTCCTCGCCTGGCCTCTCATGACTGTGGGGAATGCTGGAACAGTTTTAAGTGTGAAAAAGGGTCATAAGCCACTTTTTTCAGTACCACTGTAACTTTGAATGGTCACTCCACACAAGCAAAGTACCAACAAAGGAGGGGAAAAAAACTCCAGAAACATTCCTGACACAAGAAGTCTAGTCCTGCCAAGAATGTAATAAGGGTTAATGGAGAGGCAGTTTCTGTAAGCAACATCAGAATGTTTCCTTCCTGCCTTCCTTACAGGATTAGGCCAGTAATTTCTTCTAACAAATGGTTCTCTGAACTGCTTAGAATGTTAACAACTGGTTCTATCAAATAGGTGCAAACTGGTAGAATCTCACCCCTGTGTATATTCCAGTACATAAATGAGCTTTTTTCAAGATATCACCATGCTGTTATATTAACAGCAGCAAGGATTTTATGCTTTTATGCACAAAAATGGAAAGATATTTTAATTCCTACAATGATTGAATGGTAGAAAAAACTGATGGAACTTAATCAAAGAAAAAACACATCCAACTTTGTTTCTGCTTGGAAACTGCTTCTGGATATTGTTCTTGAAATGGAAAAAAAATGAAACTTTGATTTTTCTGGTCAGTTTGTTATTACAGAAATTTAATATGTATTAATATATAAAAGTAAAAAGTTGAGATTGTAATGTTACTATCTTATTCTACTGTCCTAAAAAGGGTCAGGAGTTACTGCTTTTTCTGCCTTTTTTCCCATTTTCACTTCCCTTTTCCTACTGTTTTCATTTTCTTTTGTATTTTTGTATCTTGATAAGCTTAATCATTTAAATTTTAGAAAAAAAGATATGACTATGCTTCTATATTTACTACATTCCCTTACCTTTTAATGTTGCCCAAACACTGAAATCTGCAAGGCTCAAACAGTTGCCCACTAAATAGGTTCTCAGAGAAAGGGAGTTATTGAGCTCTTGAATGGCTAAAGCAAACTCAGTGGGAGTGGATAGTTTTGTGGTGCTGAATTCCATCCAATGGTCAATCTATGTAAAAGAAGAAAAAATATACTTGATAAATTACATAAAAGATTGAATTATAGCCAATAAAACCTATTATTTCATTAGAAAAAAATCAGTAGTAGAAATAACTACCGGTAAATAAGAGTTATTCAAATAATGAAATTCTAGAATTTAAAGAGTTATCAGCTAGCACTGATAATGTTACCTAGCCTGAGTAATGAAACCTCTGCAAGAAAACCTAAGCTCAGAGAGTATCAAGGACCCCTCATACATTCAAGTGCTGCAAGTTTGGAGCTATCATTTCATTACAGGAACCCTTCTGTGCAGTTTAGGAGTGAATAAGAAACCAGCTGTAAACAGCAGAAGGGAACATCCATCCATTCATCCATGAATGTAGTGCAAGGTACATTCATTTCCACAGGGAAGGGGAAGAACCCTGATTGCAAATGTGCTGATACCAGCATCTGTAAGCTCTAGCAATTTCATCAAAGCAGTATTGCACAGTTGTGATACAAGTTCCAACTGTTTGTACATGCATGCAACATCTCAATCTATACCCCAAAGGGATCGAGCTTTTCGCACATCAGTGCAATGTTGTTTTCATCATTTACCTTTCTTGTCCTTGACTCCTCTACCCCTTTGAATATGTTTTTTTTTCCTGGCATATAGATTTCAAACAATATAGAAATGCTGAAACTGAGCACAGATACCAAGGAGACCTTAACATGGAAAATGGTTTACTTTTAAAGAAAACCCGCATTGGCAACTCTACTTAATGCTTCATTTTGCACTGGAAAAAGGCCCATAAAGGGAGTAAAATATGCAATAGATCTTGAATTACAACAGTTGAGCCCAGAATTCATGTTGCAAAGTGAGAGATTTGTTAAGTGACTTTTGCCCCATTTTCTGACTTTTCTTGTCACATTTGTTAAATGAATCACTGCAATTGTTATATTAATAACATAATGGTCAAGTGAATCTGGCTTCCCCATTGATTTTGCTCGTCAGAAGATCGCAAAAGGTGATCACATGACCCTGGGACAGTGCAACCATCATAAATATGAACCAGTTGTCAAGCATCTGAATGTAAATCACATGACCATGGGGATGCTGCAACGGTCATAAATGTGAAAAATGGTCATGTCCACTTTTTTCAGTGCCATTGTAACTGTCACTAAATGAATTGTTGTAAGTCATGGACTAACTGTATTAGATTTCAAAAATAAAGCGTCTGTAACATGAGAAGTGCTAGTTCCTGGGGTATATTGCTGAAAGATTTTTTAAAAGCACATCCTGTACCTCTAAGAAATTAGAAGATCATTTTTTACCTCAGTATGCTCCAGCAAATTAGATCCATATAATCCAGCAGATGTGGCAAGTCTAGCCAGATAACGCACTATAGAATTCACATCAGTGAATGTAACTTGACTGTTTAAAAAAATTGAACATATATATGTTTATCAATATTTGAAGTAGAATTGTTTTGGAATTCATTTTGATATGCAACCTAGCATGACGTTTCCAGATTAATTCATAGCCATTCCACCCCATAAATTAAATATTGCAAACTCAGTAGAAGCTAATGAAAATTTAAATTTTTGATAAAATAAAAAGCTATTTTAAAAAGCCACTGAAAATTGAAGACACTTGCCATTTTCCATGCATAAATGCAACGCTTCATAATAATAGAATTCTCATCATCGAGCAAGTATAAACAATGGTTGATTGAACAAAAACAGATCATGTGGTCAGCCCTTCATAGAAGCATAGCACTGTCCATTTTCTTATTTGCCTGATGATAATAGATTGTGAAATGCTGCATTTTTGTATTTTATTTAAAATTGTGTGGCACATTTAAAAAACATTTTTATGTGACTAAAATGGTCAAACAAAGAGGAATAAAACAAATAATTATATCTTCCTTGGAGGGACAGGGAATACATCACAAAATGTAGAAAGGATTCATATCACTAAGATTCTGTGCAAAATACATGCCTGGGTTTCACATATCACTTCTCCGTGCCTTTCATCTTCCTGGGATGATAGGGAATTTTAAAGGTTTTATTATCTAGGACTACAAGACTAAGTGAAAATCACAAAAGTCTCCCACAGAGAACATTTTTTGCAAACCTAAAGGAGATCTCAAGAGCCATAAAATAAATCTGGGGACAATTTTTATTTTTAACAATTTAATTTTAACAAGTTCATCTGAGCTTGATATGAAAATGTGTGTGTCTGTGTGTGTGTGTATTCATTTAAAAAAGGCATTAAATTTTCATTGTTTCATTACCTACAAGTCACAATATTCAATGACTCAGATTTCTTAAAAAAAAAAACAGTGCCACTATTTCACAATGGAAAAGATTACAATTTCAATACAACATAATCTATACCTTTACAGCTACTAAGAAAAGCTGAGTTTCGTAGCGGAATTAACTATTCTCTTGAAAAACTAATCAGGTTTTGACTTAGCAATTAAACCAGAGATCACTCACCTAGTCAGAAGTTGAAATAAGGCACAAAGCAAAAGCAATTAAGTTCATATCAATGACTTCTTCCTTCATCACTAGTATAGCAGAAGATGACCAGTTTTGGAGAACACACAATAATGAGATCACATCACCCTCCAAAAATGGAAAGGTGAGACAGAAATGACATTCTAGATGTACAATCCAACATATAACCACCCATAACAGTCACATATCTGTTTTAGAATTTTATTTCTTCTTTTCCTTAAAATCCATCAAGCTATCAGATCTCATGACAATTACTATACCACTGGTCGATGAAAGGGAAAATTTATAAAAGCATTATTTGAGTCTAATGTCAGTTCTGTAGTAGGTTCCAAGAAGAGGAAAAAAATATCACATATACCTGAACAAAAATTATTTGATGGCTTTTGGAGAGAAAAAACAAAAGAAAAACATATATATGTATGTATATAAACGTCATTTTACAATGCAGAAATGATGAGTAATATTAAGAAGTATAATAATTGCATTTCATCCTTCAGGTTAATGAACACAGCTTTTCTTCATTTTTGTAGCAGCATCAATATCATAGTAACTAAATTTTAAAAGCAATAACAGCAAAGAAACAAAAACTTACTCAGATATCTGTAGAATGGTTTCTTTGCCTTCTTCAACTGAAACTTTAACATGATCCTTTATATGTTCTACAGTCAGCAATACTCCTAAAAAAAATAAGATTGGAGAAGGGAAAAAAAAAAAAGAGGGCTTATTTCACAGATATACTTTTAAAAAAAATTCTCATAGCATTTCCACTTTTACCTGAAGTTTACCATCAGGAAAACTTTAACACTGTATCAATTGCCAACAACCTTTTCAGTATTAAAGAGAAGGCCTAAAATGTAAAGTAGGAGAAGCCTCCCCCCCCAAAAAAAAAACAGTTCCAAAGTAGTGCACCATCATTTCCATGCCCTCCATATGGTCAGTCAACTTGACTGATAGGCTGTAATATTCCTGCTGAGGTCATGTTTGGTGTGTTTTTGTTTTAATTACTGAGATAATCATTTGCCAGTTTGTTGTACATTGTTCTGAGTCGAGAATGGACCAGTTTATATGTCAAAAATATATAAATTAAACTTCATGGGCCTGTGGAGTTAAGTCCCATTGATATGAATACACATACTCTACATGTAAAGTAGAGAGCTAAAGCTGTGAAAACTTGGGAATGGATTGAGATAGGAGAAATAATGCAGGGGAATTTAAGCCTCCTCCTTTTAGAAAAAGCAGAGTAATTTCCAATAGATTTATGGGAAGAAGAGAATCCCAAAATGAGGTCTACTGAGCAGCAGTGATGGCTGGAACTTGAAGCTGAAGCCTAGCAATACCAAATTCTCAAAAACTTACTGAGGCTTCCAGGTACACATATACAAAAGCTACAGACTATTTTGGAAAATCTTAACATTTCAAGATTGTAAATAATTCTGAAAAATTATTACAGTCCTTAGATTACAATAAGAAACTATCTTATTGTAATGTTGTATTATATTAAAGTAATAAAGATGTGTTAAATTTCCAAATCAAACCTTTCCAAAAATCCACTCCTGACTGCAATGTATAAACTCCCACAAAAGTACCACAGCAGCAACATCAGATCCTAGTTGACTTTGAAAAAAGCTAGATATGGGTGAAATTGGTTAGCACTTTAATGGGAGACTGCTGAGAAATCCTACACCTATAAGCCAGGCTGGGAAAAATTCTGATACGACGGCAAACCACTGCCAGCTTATTGATGAGAATCACACATTATTAGAAGTTGAACTGAACTTAAGAACCAGTAGCATTTAATCTTTCTCAACAATTATTTAATGCTGTAGCAAAATACTGTATATAACTATATGTTATGCAAAACTGAATGTTCAACATTTTATATAATTATGAAGCATCACTGCAGGCAAGATTATTTATTACAATCTACTTACTCTACAGTCTTTTTGGGATGCAGAATGACAAGCTAAAATTACACACCTAGAAATTCCATGACTAAGCATAAATGCTCTAGAGCGACACCCTGCTATGCCTGTGGCAACTCAGATTTTTTAAAAAATACGTTTAAGCAACTTTCTTAAGAGGTTATGCCACAGGAAACATTTGTGCCGCATAAATCTTTAAACTATTACTTTTAGAAGATTGATATATTTTTAATTTGTTCTTAAATGTCAATTTTCATCTGTAGACTATATTCTGCTTTATTACATTAACCCAATATGTCACTGCCACATCTTATTACATTCAGCAGGACTTATACCCAATAACAGTTAAGAAAATATCCACAATAATCACACAACTAGGAAGATCACATAACCTTGGAATGGGAAATATAATATATCATGGGACATTTCCAAGGCATTTGATATTATGAGTTTCACTTTAAAATCCTGAGCATTTAAGCAGCAAAATATAAGTAAACTTGACTACTGACAGAGAATAAAGTGACCAAGCAATGTTGTGGTTGGAAAAAAAAAATGCAACAGCCAGTCGGTATATTTACACATGTGATAACATGTGTAAATTACACACTGTAAATTACACTACTACATTCACTACTACTACATTCAGAAGCCACACCTCGTTGACAAGTGAAGCCAAAATTGGACTTTTCTGCATAAGCCCGAGTTTGACTGGCCAGCGGGATGAAAAAGGCGTTCAATAACCAAGAAATACAAGTTAGTTGGTGAGAAACGCCGATGGCCAACATTGACTCCTTCCCAGTCTCCCACAATTTGTGCCACGTGTCAGTGCCTTTTTCACTAATCCCCCTCCACTGAACGTCTGAACCTCCTGGCCCGCGTCTCTATCAATGTAAAAAGCCCACCATCTCCTCCCCGACGACCCCTTGCTTTTGTTAGTCCCACACACACACACAAACACCCGACCCAGGTGACAGGAGCCTTCCGCCCGCCGCTTTGACCTCATCTAGAAACGTTTACCCAGGAACCGGCTTTCGCGAAAGAGAAAGAGCCGGACGAATGAAGAGTCGGCCAATGGCTTCCCGCGGAGCGTGCCTGATGCAACATGGCAGCAACACCTGGGCCGGGCAAGGCAGCCGGGAGGGGAGAATTGGAGCGGGGGCGGGAGGTTGAGGCCTCACAACCGGCGTATATTTCGGGCAACAGGAGCGGGAAGTCCTTACCGAGAGGCAGATCGCCGGGGTTGACAGTCAGGCTCAACGCCATTCCAGCAGCGGAACTAGGAGAAAGAACCGGGAAGAAATTGCGACGCGGCTGAGAAGACTGAGACCGCCCTCCCCTTCGCCAATCGGGCTGTCGTCCCGCCCCGATCCCGCCTTCCGTATTGTCACAAGGCTGGGCCAAGCCTCGTCTCCGCTTTCGCCTCCCTCCTGCCCGCGAACGCGACTTGGAGGTTTTCCACTCAGGAGCCGCCACAACACCCGTTCCCACGTTGGGCTTGAGGAACGCGTGCGAGGCTATTTCCAAGCACGTTTCGTATAGCTCTTAATTTAGACCCAACAGAATGAAGCCCAGGTTTGCTTCTGTTCTCAGCTTCACAAAGATTGGAAAGCTGAGCCCCTTTTTGGTCTTCAGAAACATCACTCACGAAAAGGGGCAGACTCTGCCACACCTTGGTCTGGCACCAGCTGTTTCTGAAAGCTGCATCTGTTTCAGATGCAATGCAGAGGAAGGACCATTAATTCAAACTGCTAGTTTTTCAGGTTCAGAGCTATCAGTCAAACATACAGGAGTGAACCAGGAAAAATGCCCGCTTAACGGAGACCAAAGCAGTCAAAATCCACAAATAAAAACTTCACAAATTTATCAACAAAGATTATAATTTTATTTCAAGAATGTATTTTTCAGCATATAAAAGCTAATAGGTATATTTCCAGATAAACACGTAAAAATGGAGGGGAGAATTAGGCAGAGAATTGACAATCCCACACATCCATCCATGCATATACAAACAAAAGATCTAGCTAGCTAGACAAAATGATCCCTTCAAGTGATGCGTACATGAGTGAGGCTTGCATACAAAAGTCATTTGAAGTAACTGGTTCATTTATTTTGTCTTCAGATCAAGAAATATATTGAATAAGGAATTGATAATTTGATAGGTAAACATAAGATATTAATAAGCACTAAGAAAGCTGGACAATTTTATTGAAGTCACTTATATTCCAGCTGAAAACTAAAATTTCAAATTTACCAGAATGTGTATTAAGTTGAGGAAGCAACAAATCTCTTAACTAAAGATCATGGAACTGGTCCAAAATATGACCCCATCAACTAAGCTAAAAGGTTCCTTCCATCCAAATGGAATGCACAATCCTCTCCAATTTTTATGGCACAAGGGCTTCTTTGACTGCCCCAGGAACTCGACTGGCATAATAGTCATGATTTTTTAAAGTAGCAAGGACTCCTCCTGAATTCATGTGTTTGACTTCTTTATTATAATGAAAAAAGTTCCCATGAATATCAGTAAGTTTGCCTGTGAAGAAAGAAAAGAAAAACAAGACTCTAGATTTGAATGGTTTAGATATGGTATCTATTTCTACAAAAGGACAAACAATTAAAAATAGTTAATAAAACTGAACATTCCTTTTCCAAATTCTAGTTGGCTAAATTTGAGTTTTCCCTTATGTTTTAGCATAATACACAATAAAATTAATGTGTTTTAGTACACAAAACTAGAATCAAGATCAGTATAACTCTCCTGAACTTAAGTGTTTAAAGTTAGATCTTTCATACATACATCATTCCCTGATATCACCACATTTCATTAAAAAAAAAAAACAATAACTGCATGCATTGTAAGATTGTTTACTCTGAAAATTATTTTGAAGCAGTACTTAAGACATCTTACAATTCAAACAGCTAATCAGAGTTGGAAGGGACCTTGTAGATCATCTAGTCCAACCCAAGCAAGAGACCCTACACCATTTCTGACAAATGGCAGTCCTATCTCTTCTTGAAAGTCTCAGGTGATGGCGCTCCCAGAACCTCCAAGGGCAAGGTGTGCCATTGGTTGAATGTTCTCACTGTCAGAAAGTTTCTCCTTATTTCCAGGTTGATTCTCTCCTTGGTCAGTTTCCATCCATTATTCCTTGTCTGGCCTACAGGCACTTTAGAAAATAGCTTGACCCCTTCCTCCCTGTGGCAGCCCCTCAAATATTGGAAGACTGCTATTATGTCTCCCCTGGTCCTACTCTTTACTAGACTAGACAAGCCCAGTTCCTGCAACCGTTTGTTGTATGTTTTAGCCTCCAGTTCTCTAATCATCCTGGTTGCTCTTCTCTGTACTTTTTCTAGAGTCTCAATATCTTTTTTATAATGTAGTGAACAAAAGTGGATGCAGTATTCTAGGTGTGGTCTTACTAAGGCTTTATAGAGTGGTATTAGTACTTCCCTTGATCTTGATTGTATCCCTCTGTTAATACAATTTAGGATTGCATTATAGCAGCATTTCTTCATTTTCTTTAAAGCATATATATTTTAAGAAATTAATTATTAATATGATTATTAAAACACCTACAACTTTTTCAGATTTTCCTAGAAACCTAGAGATAACAGCATATTTTAAAACATAAGAGCAGGATTTTGTGTTGTTTTAGATTCTGAAGTCCTTATTTCCAAACAGTTTTCACAGATTGCAGAGCCCAAGCATTCTCTCATAGCATAATCTACAAGTTTTGTTTTCTTATTTATATTTGAAAAAATTAGAAAATTTAGAAATTAGTCATTGTCAACAGGTATGAATAAAGTAAATCTAAGCACCTTATGTATACTTATTGACACGTAAGGACAAAAAATATCATTATCACATAACTATATAATCACCATTACTATCACACAATTAAGAATTAAAATCCAAAAGAGCAATCACTGTCTACCAGTTCGGGCAAACTGGTACTTCAAGTGATCATTTGGCCCCGCTCACTTATCCCTGCCCTTTTCCTGTGCTTTATTTCCTTGTTATTGAGCCAATAAATATATCTATATGCTTCATTGAAAAGAATATAAACATTTTAAAAATACTAGGTTTTAAGTTAGCATCATTTATAAAGAGAAATATTAAAACATCTTGTTTCTATTTCTCCAAAGTATTTACTAACTCACCTCCAACTGCATGCAAAATAGCCTCTGGTGCACATGTATCCCACTTCTTGCATCCAGGACTGGCAAATACATAAGCAGAAGCTTTGCCCTCGACAAGTTGAATGATCTGATACAAATAAAAGAACCTCAGTCATTTAATATTCACATGTACAATTTTTTGAAAATAAGAATTGACGTCACATACAGAGCAATGTTTTAGTTCTTGATTACTTTCTATGGCCTTTTTCTTTTGCTCTTATATATACACAACAAGCATATATATGTGTACATGTATAATATCTCTATACCAAGAGTGTCAAACTCAAGACCTGGGGGCCAGATCCGACCCATGGGTTGCTTAAGCCGCTGTCACACTGAACCAACGGATGCAAAGAGGATGTAAAATGGACAAAAAAGCTTGCCATCCATTGGAAAACGCGATGCATCCGTTGTGTACTCACTGCACACGTGTTTCATATGCTCTATCCGTAAAACATCCGTCTACTACTATTTCATCCGCTCAAAAAGTTTTGTGCAGCTCAAAACTTTTTGAGCGGATGAACTTTCCGGCGCATACGATCTACATCCGCGACACATACGGGCAACAAATGTTCTATGTCCATTGTCATCCATTACACGTCCAATGTATCCTCTTGGCATCCTCTGGCCATCCGCGCAACTCCCATCTGCGCAACTCACATCCGCTCCAGCGGAAAGCGGAAAGAGGGAGGAAACGAAAGGTACATGGAATGTCCACACAGCATTAGTAGCACGGACATAGAAAGGATGAAAGCGGATGCAGCTCGGATATAAAGCATTAAAACGGACAAAACGTTTGTATATGGGACGTATCTCGGATATTTAGGATATCCAGAGTATGTGGAAGGACACCAAGTGGAAAACCGACATTTCCTATAAAAAGGGGGAGGAAATCACTTGGATCTCACTTTCAGTCCAGCAGCCCTGGTGTGCAGACCTCTTCAGCCTTGCTCTTGCTCTTCCACATCATCCATTGATCTCCACCATGGATCATCGCACACTCCTTTTGGTAGCTGCCATCATTCAACACCAGAACCAAGCCTTCTTCAGACTGTTTCACCTTTTCTACGCAAAGAGAAGGAGAGGTCCAAGAACTGTCTGGGACTGACAATGGATTGGGAGAAGAACGGAGTTTGGACTCTATGACAAGCTGAGGGTGGAGCTGAGGAATGAAGACACTCGTGCATTCCAGCACTTCATGAGGATGCCACCAGCCATGTTTGACGAAGTTGTGGAGCGTCTGAGATCCAGGTTGAGCAAGGCAAACACCAACTTCCATCCCAGCCTGGACCCTGGACTGAAGGTGGCACTGACTCTGCGCCACCTGGCCTCTGGGACCACATACAGAAACATGGAGTCTGCCTGGAGGGTGCCACACAACACCATCAGCATTGTGGTCAGAGAAGTGGTGCAGGCCATCATTGAAGAATACGTGGAGGAGCTCCTCCAGTGCCCCACCACTGAAGAAGAAGAAAGTTGCAGAGCAGTGGTATCAGAGGAAGAACTTTCCCCACACCGTTGGAGCCATAGATGGGAAGCAGGTGGCCTGAAAAGCTCCACCCAACTTGGGGTCCAATTATTTCAACTACAAGGGCTTCTTCAGCATCATCCTCTTTGCCATGGTTGATGCTGACTACAAGTCCATGTACATCAATGCTTCAGGCAACGGGTCAGCTTCAGATGCCCAGGTATACAACGCCAGTGACCTCAAGGATGGGCTGGAATGCAACCTCATCATGGGCTTCCCAGATCCAGACCCCCTGCCCAACGACACACAAGATGTGTCCTACTTCATCGTGGGTGATGATGCCTTCTCCCTCACAACCTACCTCATGAAGCCCTACACTTCCAGATACCTCACCCGTGAAGAGAGGATCTTCAACTACAGGCTGTCCAGGGCAAGACGGGTGGTGTAGAACGCCTTTGGCATCCTGGCCAACAGGTTCCAGGTACTTCTCACCACCATGCAGCATCGCCCACAGACCGTGAGGAGCATCGTGGAAGCTTGCTGCATCCTGCACAATCTCATGCACACCCGCTACCCAGCGTTGCAGAACAGGCTTGTGGACCGTCAATAAGGGAATGGGGACATGGAGCCTGGTGAATGGAGGCAAGGACTAAACCTGATAGACACTGTGGATGTGCAAGGCCCCAACAGAGCTTCACGTGACGGGAAGAAGCAGCGCAACCTCCTGAAACACTGGTGCAACTCCCCAGCTGGAGCAGTGGAGTGGCAAGACAGGATGGTAGATGCTTAATGGATGCTTCCTTCAGCCTGTCTCATCACACTGATGAGATTGTGCCATGTATGTTGAGTGGCCTTACAATTAATCGGGCATTAATAAAGAGTTTTGTTTATGTTGAAATGTGTGGATCAATGATTAAATTGTTATTGATAATAAAGGGCCATATGTGTGGCAGCTGGGAGGGTGGACCATACAGTCCCACTATGCTTGCACTGGAGGTTTATCTGTCCCACAGCTATCCTTACCCATCCCACAGCTATCCATCCCACAGCTATCCATCCCACAGCTATCCTTACCCATCCCACAGCTATCCTTACCCATCCCACAGCTATCCATCCCACAGCTATCCTTACCAATCCCACAAGCATGCAAAGGCTTAACTATTTTTTCAAAGTTTTCCCCAACACTTTATTAAGTAAAAAAAATGAACCAAGTGTGTGAAGCAAAGATAACCTTTATTAATAACAAACTGTATGACTTAATTAAGAAGCAAAATGACCCAAGTAAAGTGTCTTTAAGCAAAGATAAGGTAAGCAGGTAACAACTCAGTCTCTGGCACTCTTTTCAGTCACTCTGAGGCCTGCCCATGGTCTCAGATATAAAGGGGCCAGGGACTGTGGAGGTGGCTGTTGCTGGAGTGCTGGTCTGAGGCGCCATTGGGGTGCCTGGCCCCGAGAGTACAACGGGAGATGGTGTGTGCAGGAAGCTCTCAGCTGACTCAGTCCCGTGAGGTTGAGAGGCACTTCCTCAAGGACCTGGGATATGAGGCCCAACACTGATGACAGATGTTCTGAGGAAGGGCTTGGCTGTGGGGTGGAGGAAGGAGGAGTGTAGTGGGGCTGTCTGGTCTGCAGCTGGGTCAGCTGAGGTGTCTGTGGTATCTGAGGAACCTGGGTGTGGACTGGGAAGGGCTGCCTCTGCTGTGGAAAGTCCTGGTAGTGGTAGGCTTGGAAGGCAAGGGGCTGCTGAAATCCGTGGAAGGGCTGTGACATCAGCTGGGGTGGAGGAGCAGACCTGGAGTAGGTAGCAGCAGGTTCAGCTGGGCCTGGAGGGTGGTGCAGAAGAGCTGTGATACTCTCCTTCATCGCCTGGTACTGGGCCTCAGGCATGTCCATGTGGGTCTGGCTCACGTATGTGATAAAGGGCTTGCAGTTGGAGGATGGTATGTCAAAGTGGAGCAGCTGGGAGAGGAGATCTGTGCTTGCTTTGATTGTGTCCCTGATCTCCAGCAGGACAGTGTGGCTCTGTCCCTCCGGTCTGCTTCTCTGCCTGCTTTCTGTGGAGGTGGAGCTGGGGGTGGGGGTGGGTTGGTCTCTGGTGGCTGCCTCTTCTTGCTCCATTTGAGACAGGGGATCCTCCACGTCCTCTGGCACAGGGAAGTGCAGCTGTCAGGGGGGTCTCTGTCGTGGAGCCCTCCAAAGACACCTGCCTGGACACGGTAGCTATCTCCTGGCTAGAAGAGGAGTGGCTCTCTGTGGGCTGTCTGAGGGAGAGGGTTGACAGGGGGGCTGCTCCTCGGTGACGGATATCACCCTCCAGGAAGCTGCACCTGGCCATGACATAGGTCTCCCAGTCAGTTAGCTTGACAGCAGCCTGCCCAGATCTCTTCAGCTGCAGCTTGCCATACCAGGTGTGCATATGCTTCCACCACCCCAGGAGGACATCTGAAGTATAGCCCAGGCTCTCCGCTTTCTGTCTCCACACTGCCTGCTTCCGCTTGGTATCACGATAGAGCCTGTGGCCCTTCCTCCACAGGTACTCGTTCTCCCTCAGCCATTCCAGCATCTCCTCCTCATGGTCCTCGGAAATGGAGTACTGTTTCCTCTCCCCCTTCTCCTTGCCTTGCTTATTCCTCCCTCTGGCAGGAGCAGCAGCAGGAGAAGCACCAGCAGCACCAGCAGGAGAAGCACCAGCAGCACCAGCACCAGCAGCAGAAGCACCAGCAGCAGCAACACCAGGAGCACCAGGAGCAGCAGCAGCAGCACCAGCAGCTTCAGAGTCAGCGCCAGGGGTTGGGATGGTGGTTCTGTCCTTCTTGCCGGGGCTGGCAGGAATAGGCACAGGCTTCCTCTTCTTCCCCATGGTGTTCTCTCAAGATGTCTCTGGCAGCAGGTCTTTCCTCTGAATGGTGCCCTGCTTGCGAGCTGCATCCTTTTATATCTGTGGAGCTTGCGCAATTCATCCTCCCCGCATGCGCAGTGAACGCTTTGCATCCGCTATGCATCCTATAGGCATCTGTGATGCATCCGCGTCATCCGCTATGCATCCGTTCCTTCCGCTAAGCGTCCGCTCCGCTGTTCTCCCCCGGAAGCCCTGCGGATGCATCATCCGCTTCCATTCGCTTTCATCCGCTAGGCTTCCTACGAACGTCCGCTTTACATCCCCGCTATATCCTCCCCACATCCGTTCCTTTCCGTTGTTGTCCGCTCTGTTTACGCAAACTTGGGCCACTTTTGAGAGCGGATAACAACGGATGGAAAATTTGCTCATCCACTGTGTCCTTTTTACATACGTTTTGCATCCGTTGGCCAGTGTGACCTAGCCTTTAGATCTGGCCCACAGGGCCACCCTGGAAACAGCGAAGAAGTAGCCAGCAGTGCCTCTCCCAGTGAAAACAGAGCTTGGGAGGGCTGCGTGTGGCCCTCTCAAGCTCCGTTTTCGCTGCAGAGAGCTGTAGGAGGCCATTGTAGCCAAATATGGAGCTTGGGAGGCCCTTTTTGCTGGTAGACCATTTGGGCCACCACAGGCATCCCTGACACAAGGTTGAGTTGGCCACGCCCACTCTGGCTCCCCAAGGTCAAACATAATCCTGATGCAGCCCTCAATTATATTGAGTTTGACACCCCTGCTGTATACATATAATTATGCACATTTTTGGATAATAAACATATTATGATTCAAATGGTTAAATTTACCATTAACATTTTAATTAGGTTATGGCATATGGGAAAAAGGGAACATTCTTGACAAGAGGTGAGGACATTATCTCTAAAGAAATTATCGATCCATTTCCAAACCACTCTTTTTAAGAATCTCTACCACCTTGAGAATTGCAACATAAATATGACATGTAAACAATTTAAGCCCATGTCACACTGGCCAACGGATGCAAAAAGGACACAGCGGACGAGCAAAATGTTCCATCCGTTGTTATCCGCTCTCAAAAGGGGCAAAAATTTGCATAACCGGAGAAGATAACACGGACGCGGGGGGGACGCAGGGCGGATGCAAAGCGGATGCGGAACGGAAGCCTAGCGGATGGAAGCGGATGGGAGTGGGTGGCACATCCGCAGGGTTTCCGGGGGGCCTCAGCAAAGCGGACGCGGAACGGAAAGAGCGGAAGCAGAGCGGACGCCGAACGGATGAAGCGGATGCACAGCGGAAGCCTAGCGGATGCACAGCGGAAGCTTAATGGATGCCTGGCATTAATTGCGCATGCGGGGAGGATGCATTGCGTCAGCCCCGCAGATATAACGGAAGCAGCTCGGAAGCAGGTCGCCATTCAGAAGAAAGACCTGCTGCCGGATGGATTGGCTGCCTTGCCTGCCCTGCCTGCATGTCTGCCTGCCAGCCTTGCTGCCAGCCTTGCTACCAGCCTTGCTGCCAGCCTGCCTGCAAGCCTTGCTGCCAGCCGGTCTGCCTGCCTTCCTGCCAGCCTTGGTTCATGTCTGCCTGCCAGCTTTCCTGCCAGCCTTGGTTCATGTCTGCCTGCCAGCCTTCCTGCCAGCCTCCCTGCCAGCCTTGGTTCCTGCCAGCCTCCCTGCCAGCCAGCAACCCCACAACCATGCGGAAGCACAGCAAGCCTCAGCCATCTGCTGCCAGCCCTGGCAAGAGGGACAGGGCTACCATCCCGCCCCCTGGCCCTCACTCTGGTTCTGCTGGGGCTTCTGCAGCATGGGCTCGCTCTTCTGGGGCTGGCGCTTCTGCTGCTTCTGCTTCTGGAGGAGCTGATGACAAGCACTCCAGCACCAGCCACCTCCACAGCACCTGGACCCTTCACCCATGAGACTGAGCGACCAAGAGGAGTGCCAGAGACTCATTTTTGTTTTATAGCTTCTTGTTAATAAAGTATATTTTTGATTCATACACTTGCTTCGTTTCTTTTTTTTAATAAAGTCTTGCTGGAACCTGTTAGAAATGGTTTAAGCCTTTGCATGCTTGTGGGATGGGTTAGGATACCTGTGGGATGGGTAATAGCTGTGGGATGGGTTAGGATAGCAGTGGGATAGATAAACCTCCAGTGCAAGCATAGTGGGACTGTATGGTCCACCCTCCCAGGTGCCACACCTACAGCCCTTTATTATCAATAATAATGTAATAATTATCCACACATGTCAACATAAACACAACTCTTTATTAAACGCCCTGTTCATTGTAGGCCAACCAAACATACATGGCCCAATCTCATCTGTGTGATGAGACAGGCTGAAGGAAGCATCCATTAAGCATCTACCATCCTGTCTTGCCACTCCACTGCTCCAGCTGGGGAGTTGCACCATTGTCTCAGGAGGTTGCGCTGCTTCTTCGCTTCATTTGAGGCTCTGTTGTGGCCTTACACATCCTCAGTGTCGATCAGGTTTCGCCCTTGCCTCCATTCCCCAGGCTCCATGACCCCATTGGCTTGTTGGAGGTCCACGAGCCTGTTCTGCAAGACTGGGTAGCGGGTGCGCATGAGATTGTGCAGGATGCAGCAAGCTTCCATGATCCTCCTCACGGTCTCTAGGCAATGCTGCATGGTGGTGAGAAGTACCTGGAACCTGTTGGCCAGGATGCCAAAGGCGTTCTCCACCATCCGCCTTGCCCTGGACAGCCTGTAGTTGAAGATCCTCTCTTCACGGGTGAGGAGTCTGGAGGTGTAGGGCTTCATGAGGTAGGTTGTGAGGGAGAAGTCGTCATCCCCCACGATGAAGTAGGGCACATCTTGTGTGTCGTTGGGCAGGTGTTCTGGATCTGGGAAGCCCACGATGAGGTTGCCTTCCAGCCTCTCCTTGAGGTGACTGGCGTTGTATACCTGGGCATCCGAAGATGAGCCGTTGCCTGCAGCATCGATGTTTATGAACTTGTAGTCAGCATCGACCATGGCAAAGAGAATGATGCTGAAGAAGCCTTTGGAGTTGAAATAAGTGGACCCCGACTTGGCTGGAGATTTGCAGGCCACGTGCTTGCCATCTATGGCTTCCACTTCTGATACCACTGCTCTGCAACTTTCTTCCAGCCTTCTTCAGTGGAGGGGTACTGGAGGAGCTCCTCCTTGTATTCTTCGATGATGGCCTGCACCACTTCTCTGAGCACAATGCTGATGGTGTTGGATGGCACCCTCCAGCCGTTCTGCATGCTCCTGTAGGAGGTCCCTGAGGCCAGGTGGCGCAGAGTGAGTGCCACCTTTAGCCCAGGTTCCAGGCTGGGCCGGAAGCTGGTGTTTGCCTTGGTCAACCTGGGTGTCAGGCGCTGCACAAGTTCGTTAAACATGGCTGGAGGCATCCTCATGAAGTTCTGGAACGCCCGAGTGTCTTCGCTCCTGAGCTCCACCATCAGCTTGTTGTACAGTTTGTCCTCCGCTCTACTGGCGAACCATCTTTGGACCCAGACTCTTTTTGGGTGGCTCCTTTTCTTCTCGCAGTAGAGTTCACAGAGCCTGCAGATGGCTTCGCACTGTTGCAGAACGATGGTGGCTGCCGAAAGGACTTTGTTACAATCCACAGTGGACATGACTGGATGCTGTGGAAGAGGAAGAGACAGACGAAGGCTGCAGAGGTCTGCACCGCTGGGCTGCTGTTCTGAAAGTGCGATGCAGGCGAGTTGCTCCCCCTTTTTATAGGCAGTATAGGTTTTCCGCTAGGCATCCTCTAGGCATCTTCTAGGCATCCTGTAGACATCCTTAATATCCGAGATAGGTCCCCTCTGCGAACGTTTTTTCCGTTTTAAACGCTTTGTTTCCGTGCTGCATCCGCTAGGCATCCGTTCTGCATCCATTCTGCGTCCGTTCTGCTTCCTCCCCGCGTCAGTTTATCGCTGGAGCGGATGGAGTTGCGCAGATGCGTAGCGGGCGCCTAGCGGATATAGCGGATGCGTAACAGATGCAGAATGGATGCCTAGCGGATGTGTAGCGGATTGAGAACGGACGAACTGGATACATTTTCCGTGCAAAAGTTTTAGGCAGCCCAAAACTTTTGGAGCGGATGAAATGTCTATAAACGGATGCTGGACGGATAGAGATGAAGCAAAACGGAGGTAGTGAGTACAGAACGGATACATCACGTTAACCAACGGATGGCAAGGTTTTTTGTCCGTTTTACATCCTCTTTGCATCTGTTGGTTCAGTGTGACATGGGCTTAAAATCCCAAAGAGGCCAAAGCAGTTAAAAAATTATTTCCACAATTCCGATGCCCTATCCACACAATATAGTTGAAATCAAATTGAAAGATATGCATCATCTATTGGAAAACTTTGTCTGTGGCACTATTATGAAAATGAAAGTTTCATCTTGTACTTTTAAAAAATTAACTCTATTATCTTGGCATTAAAATTTAGGGATGTCCATACCTTATTACCAGCACCTCCAACTCTCACCACACTATCAGGCTTCATTGCACTAATGCAGTCATTTACCATCTTGCTGCTGTGTGATCTTGTGGTGGTAATGATGTGCTGCCCAGCTGGTACCTCTTTCAACTGAAATCCAAAGGCGCCCAAACCAAGGATTCCCCATATTGTCCTGCCTAGAACTGCATCTGCACCTGCCTGAAAAAAGATTTGAACATTCTTAGTTTCATTCTCAAAAATAAACAAAAGGAGTAAATATATATGATAATTGGACTTACTATATTTATGTAAAAGAAAATGACTCTAAATTTGCAAATTCCATCCTCCACAAAGATTAGATAAAACTAATCTGCTCCATTACGTTATCAGCAAATTTAATATGAACCATTTAAACATATGTTATTTGCAAAGATACATTTATTTATTTCAGACAAAAACTAGTTCTGCTGCTGAAAGCATAAGACTTACTGTTATGCAAGTATATAGAGATTTACAACTTTAGTCTGCCTTTATCTAACTGAAGAGCTTCATCTGTTCTTTTTATTGCAAGATCGAATCTGAGTTGGTCACTGGAACCAGATGTTTATTCTTCCAAAATTCACATTCTTGTGGAGCCCATCCTCAAGGAACTTCTCACTCTCCAGAATATATGAAAAGTTCCCTGAGGATGGGCTCCAGTACTGACTCAAATTTGATCCTGCAACATTATTATGTGACATCTCTCACCTTCATTTGCGAGAGATATTTTTTGTTATTCAGTGTATTTTCAGCTTTACTGCTTCAATTATCAGTGTGTTTCTTCTGCATTATTTTCATTTTGTGATAAGTACAGCCACCACAATAGACAATGTACATAAGGTACATTCTCAAATATATAGAAATTAAATAAGAAGAGAAGGCATACCCACAGATGTTTAAAATGTAGAATAATCAGGATAGGGAGATACTTCATCAACCTTAGCTTATTTCTGCAAAATTTTCAGAAAGTTTAATGATTTCAGACCTTACCTTAGCAAAATTCAACATATATTATAATTTTGTAATTCCTGATTTTTGCAGCTATATAAGTCATTTTCCTTTGTTGAAGCCACTGAGAACATGAAAGGATTATTGTGCTGAATGCCAAAAATATAGTATATGTCAAGCACAGGAAATCAGGAGTCCAGGTAGTTCAAATGAATATAGGTTTATTGTAAGCCAATATTCTTTACAAGAATCTGAACTACTAATGGTCAAAGCAAATTAGCGGCAAATAAGAGTCAACAGAATTTAAGGTTGGTTGGACTTAAATATCTTGGGAGTGTGAAGGGACTATTGGCTGACCCATCCCTAGGGCTCAGCCTGGTCACCTCCTACAGTACATGCAGCCTGAAATTTGGATTTATGCTAGTCATGGGTGTAAATCTGCCATGGGTGTACATCTTTTTAACAAGGGCACTTTAAACAGAAAAAGAAAAGGGCCATTCCTCCAAAATAACAAGACAGTTGAGCCCATTATTCTACTTAATTGGAAGTGATAATGCAGTTAAAAGAACATCATTAACTGTTTAAATTAAATGGAGAAAATGTTTTGGAAATTAAAGCGTTTCCTACCTCATAGTTGTAATATGGTTGATTAATGACACCTGCAATAGCTTTTCCTTGATAAGCAATACCAATAAGAACTGTTACGTGGTCAAGAAGTCCTGAAAGAGATAAACATGTCAATGGAAATGAAAATCAAGGTGGTTCTAATTCTTTTTGCATTTCACTTATTCAGGACTTTATGATTTCAGTGACTATTTTATCATGTTTATGCACTGAATTGTTTAAGTATGTTTGTTAAATAAGCCACAACTGGGTTACATTTTTCTAAACATCAGTCAATACACAAAGCTAAAAACCAAAAGCAAAGTTTCATTAAAGTTTGCATGTTATAGTACAGAAACTTGCATTTTATTATTCAAGGTCATTTTTCTTCCATTTCATTAAACAATAAAGCAGAACCCATACCTGCCTTCCCTTAACACGGTATTTTCCAGTTCACTACTCTCTGGGATCAAATCCATGGAACATTTCGTGACTTCTGACCTGGCCATAATACAATGTAATACAATCCCTATTTATAATCCCTATTTATTTATTATTTATTAAGTATCTATTGTTAGATTAAGAAGTAATTTCAAGTATCTTGGTGATGCTTTTTCAGTTTTCTGGATCCCCATATAGCTTTAAAAAAAAAGCCCACAGAAGGAATGAAAATAGCAATTAGAAATGACAAGGGAGAAAAACCCTGATTTGTGCCTGTTTCAGTAATAGAGGTAGAAGAACTAAATTATACATTTTATTTTACTTCTAAACTTCTAAAGGGTGACCGCGACTTCTATATAACATATAGTCACACATAAATAATAGATATTAATCTAGAAGCCAGACAATTGTAGTTCTGTCATTAAGTCTATAAATGCTAAATTCCCCTCACCAAAAAAAAACAGAACAAACCTTCAGTATATTCTTTTGTTCCGTCCAGAGGATCGACCCATACAACAAGCTTTGAAGGAAACAAAAGAAAAGCAGAAAGTTTCAAAAGGGGAAAGTGTGGAGACTAAATCACTGCTAGGCTGCAATGGCTGCCAGGCTGCAGTGGACTCATAAATAGTCAATCACTTATCAAATTACAATTCATTCCACCCCATAGTGATTACTGATTCTCATCCCACAGTTATTATGTCTGGAAAATAAATCAGGGATTATATTAAAAAAAACCTTTTTAAATACCTCTTCCTCTTTGATAGCAGTATACTGCGGTGGACAGATTTGCTTCAGTATCTCCTCACATTGGCTTTTCTCAAGTAAGTCTTCACTGACTTCTTCAGAGGGAAGATCCTGATTTTTTTTTAAAAAAAGTCTATGCACAGTTAAAGTAAAAAATGCTTATTCATTTATTAGTTAACTAGAGGCACATTTAAATTCAATGAAAGAGAAGTTTTTGAAAGCTCGACTTTTTAGTGTTGCAATATGCCAAAAATTATCAGCAAAAGTCTATGCAGATGGACCTATAACATTGGCTGCAGAATAGGTTACAATTGATTATAGTTTGGTTGCAATGATTGTAAAACAGTGTTAACTCAAGGGGTAAAGGCCCTGTCCCACTGGCCGACGGACGCAAAATGTATGCATAAAGGACACAGCGGACAAGCAATATTTCGGGGGTGGCTCCATCTGTTGTCATCCGCTCCAAAAAGTGGCGAAAATTTGCATAAACAGAACGGAAAAGAACGGACGTGGGTTGTATGTAGTGGGAATGTTAAAAAGATGTTCATCGGAAGCCTAGCGGATGAAAGTGGATGGAAGAGGTTATGGGGGATAACCTCCAAAGGGGTTACGGGGGATAACTGCAAAGCGGATGCATAGCGGATGAAGCAGATGCATCACGTACGCCTAAAGGAAAGAAAGAGGATGCCGCGCGAATGTATATCGGATGCAAACCATTCACTGTGCATCCTTTCTATTTCCGTGCTACTAACGATGTATAGATGTTCCATGTACCTTTCCTTTCCTCCCTCTTCCCGTTTTCAGCTGCAGCGGATGTGAGTTGCAAGGATGCCCAGAGGATGCAGAGAGGGTACAGTGGACGTTTAACGGATGATAACGGACATAGAACATTTGTTGCTCGTATGTCACGGATTTACATCATACACGGCGGAAAGTTCATCCGTTCACAAAGTTTTGTGCAGCTCAAAACTTCTTGCATGGATGAAATCGCAGTGGATGGATGCTCGACAGATAGACCGTATGAAACACATATGCAATGAGTACACAACGGATGCATAGCGTTTTCCAACGGATGGCAAGCTTTTTTTAATGTTTTACATCCCCTTTGCATCCGTAAGTGCAGTGGGACCGGGCCTTTTAAGTTACAAAAGTCTTATTGCTACACCTGAAAATGAAATATAAGTAACATTCTTTATTAAATTCACACATACAAGTGTTTGTAATGAAAAATAAAATGGAGAAGGAGAGAGAAATTTCAATAACGCTAAATTGTTGTAACTATGTATCATTTATGTGTTTGCAACTGTGTATCAATGCAACTATGTATCATTCAGACATTTGCAACATTGTATCATTCACGTGTAATCATTAAGCTTCTGTCTTCTCAGTGACCTTTTACAGGGCACGTACAGAGACAAGGAGTCAAACATTTGCAGAAATGGTTTATTCCCTTGGGATTACATTGTCTGGCATGCAGCTTTGTGAAGAAGAAATATCCTGATCAAATATAAATCTTGCCATCCTGTCTGTCCTGGTATCTTGCTTTTGTTTGAGCCATTGTTAATTCTGTATATTCCGTCTGACCTAGGCTTAACCTAGGTTCTGAATAAACAATCACCCCCTTTTGAATGAGCATAATAAAAGAGCGTGTACCCAGCCATTCTGGGCGCACTCATCCCGAGGAACTTCGTCTCCTGTCGTTTCTCTCTCCTTCGCTCCCTATAATGAGACGCCCATCTGATGCGGGATAGCAGATACCGCATTCTGGTGACCCCGACGTGATTCCCTAAGGGGGATACGCCGCGACGCGCTCATATCTTACTCGCTCGATGGGAGCTGTGCTTCGCCAGGCCTGAAGCGAATTGCACATCATCGGATCTGAAACACGGTCTCGACTTTCGTAAGTATGGGCGGAAACTTTTCTCAACAACAGACAGAGCATCTGAAGGAATTGAGGGAGTTAGTCGCCTCTTCTTCTAAATATTCTGCTAATTTAAAGGGCTCGCCTGTAAAAATTAAACCTATTGCTACATTATTGGCTTATGTGTGGCAACACTGTCCCACTTATCCAGAGAAAGGGTCCTTAAAAATCTCCATTTGGCAAAAAATTGGTGACTATCTCCATAGTCCTCCTCGTGCACCTATTGGCATTTTGGTCACTTGGAGGAAAATTATGGAGGCTTTAAAAGTCCATTATAAAATAGAAGCAGAAAGTGTATTTGAATCTCCTCCACCAAGTTATGATAACTTTTCTGTCCTTCAACCCTCCGCTCCCAATGATCGTAAGTCATTACGAGAGCCTCCCTCCATCCAATCCACTTCTTTAAAAGGAGAGCTCTCGTGTCCTCCACTACCCTCCCGAAGGGGGGGGGTGTTGTAAAAGCCATTCAACAAGCCTTTTCTGAAGGAGAAATGGATGAGGACAATTTTTGGTCTGGGAGTCAGAATTAGAAACGGGGCAGGCAGCCAGTCCCACAACAAAGGCTGATGAAACTTGCAACTTTTCTTCTTTCCCTTACGATCTTGTTGCTAATGAAACTGTTACTTATCTTCCTGGTGTCGCTGACTTTCTCTTTGTATTATACTTGTTCCATGTGGGTACGTCATGAAAATGCTACCCATAGCTTTCACTCTGTCACTTCTGTTTTGTTTACAGAACACTCTATCACTCGCTCTTTTGTTCCTTCTTTACTCTTCCTATGGAAAAGAACCTTAAAATCTTTTCCTCTATTCAAGCTAGATATAGGGGGACCTAAATGTCCTTCTCTTGTATTACGGGTTCCTCCAACCCAATTAACATCCTTGATGAATGACCAAATTAATCTTCATTGTCATTATTGTAATTATTATCCTTTTTCTACTAATTGCATTCCCTTCTCATCTCGTAAATGTTCCACAACTAACTTGTCCATAGTCCTCTCTCCTACTTGTAATGCTTTTATATACCCGAACTCTGATCCTGCCAACAAACGACGCTTCAAAAGAACTGTCCATGACGATCCTCAGAAGCCTCATAGAAAATATAATATTACTTGGACTATAAAAGACTTTCAAGGCATTCGTTTAAGCTCTACAACCAATTCTTCTCGCATAGAAGATCAAAGCTTCCTATGCTTTGCTGAACTCTTCAAACTCATCAATTGCCTCCACATGTTGGCTTTGTATTTCTGCCTCTCCACCTTTTTACGAAGCCATCGCTTCCCAAGAATCCATTGCTAATTCCACATGCCGTTGGAGGAACTCCACTATTACTGTTTCTTCCATCACTGGGGTTGGTTGTTGCTTAGGAAATATTCCATCCAATTACTCACAATATTGTCATAATGTTTCTAATGGCTATCATTGTAATGTATATCTTCCTAAGAACCGCCTTGGCCGCACCCACACCATCGGAGGATACTCTGCAGTCTACACCACCTCAGGAGGAAATTTAACATCACGCCTGAAAGGAATGTATTTTATCCCTGGCAATAACTCTGTCTGGGCTTGTTGCACCGGTCTCACAGCATGTGTCTATGGGGATGAACTTATTAAATCCAAATCATTTTGCATTCAAGTATGGCTTGTACCAAAAATTAACGTGTATAACTCTGATGATTTTAAAACAAAAGGTTAAACATGTATAATTGGTATCAAAGCTTGTTTTCTATTTCACCATGGCTTACAACCCTTACAACTGCATTGGCAGGACCATTAATAATCATTATATTGATATGTATTATAGGACCTTGTTGTTTTAACAGAATATTGCAATTTTTGAAAAATCAATTATCCTCCATAACTGCTAATGTTAATGTATTATTGCAAGCTCATGTTAAGTCCTTAACACCGGATGAAAAAATGTCATTGCTGAGTTACCGCTCCTTGGACAACCCTGACGCTGACGGATCGCACTCCTGCCCAGATGACTGGGACGGTGAACATTTTAGAAAAAAGGTTCCTGTCTTCTTGGACAAGGAAGAAGACTCGTCATAAAAAATAAAAACAGAGGAGATGTTGTAACTATGTATCATTTATGTGTTTGCAACTGTGTATCAATGC
>BLBF01000018.1:36844048-36883519 GCA_015471245.1 Laticauda colubrina | reverse complement strand
AAGAGCAGATGTAAAGTACAAGTAAAAAAGAGCAGATGTAAAGTACAAGTAAAAAAGAGCAGATGTAGCTTTGAATAGTCACTGAATGATTGGTCAGTAAGTAAGGTATGCAGCAATACAGTTTGGATTTATATACAGTATTTCACTGAGTCATGATCTGCTTAGCCAAACTTATTTGAGTAAGCCACAATTTTCTGGGCTCACACAAAATAAACAATGGCTAGATACACTAACTCAAACAAATCACATTATGGTTTATGTGTTATGTGAACTCAGGATTTTGAGGAACCCAAAAAAATGACATAAGCTTCCAGGCAATTGTCCATATTCTTATTTCCTTAGCTTTATATATAGTTTTTATTATAACTAATATTCATACATAGTTTGAAACTGCAACTCCAAAGAAGATCCATATGCAGATGAAGATTTATTATCGACTTTCTACACACATAAAATTGCAAACATAAACCAGGTATTATGGCCAAGTTCCCTTCATCCTAACAGCCTCATGTTGATGGGGATCAGAAGTAATCCTGTACTATATTTCCAGTCTAACTCCCTTTAGGGCTTCTTTGAAAATTGGGAGGTTCTGGTTCATGTATTGCACTAAGCCAGTCTTTTTTGTAGTTTCACCTATTTTAGTTGAAAGCATGCCAAGCCCAAGAATAAGTAAACAATATCTATAAGTTTAAGTAGTAATATATGTCCTTCAAACATTGAGAAAACTCAGATTTCATGAGAATGACAAATTGGCAACTTAGGTAGCTGTGGACATGTAAAGGAGTTAATAAATATTGACAATTATCACATAAGTAATCCTCTTTCCTGTGAATTACGCAACATAAAAAAAATCCTAACTTCAGTCTCACATTAACAGAGAAGGGAATCTGAGAGCTAGCAACCTTTAAACTACATTCAATTTGTTAAATGATTACATTGGGAAACAAGCTGAAATACTTCACTTCGTCTGCTTGCTTTTTATTCCCAGAAATATTGGTTATTGGTTTAACATTTTACAACTACTTTTTCTGGTTTAAAGCAGAATTTATTTTCCAATTCACTACTTCCTTGTAAATTTTATGTGGACACTTTACATAATCTGAACTATATCTAGTTTGCTCCTTCTTCTCCTACGAAGTGCATGTTTCTTTAGCTTTTAAACAAAAACTAAGAAACTACCCATTTACAAAAAGGGTAATTTCACTTTCTAAGCAGTGGAACTTGAAGCCCATATTCTTATTAGCCCTGGCACTAGTCTTGCCCATTTTAAAAAAAATTGGATTACATTTCCTTCAATATTCCTTTATCATAACAACTACATGATGAACACTGAAGATCCATTTTTGAAACACCGCACCTAAGTTGAACAGTGACATAAAATGAATGGCAGCCTTACACACATGAACATATTTATTCTTAGTGTTTCATCTTTGAATTGATGCTTATAAAAACTATTTTAGGCTGATTTTAGGATGAGCAGCAGAGCTTTCACCCCCCCCCCCCACCTCATATTATGGGAAATGGCCAACTTTATTTTTAGCAATTATACTGTTGAATCTTACAATGCACTCAATGATCACAGAGACAAAAAATATCATTTATGAAGTACCACAGTGCTTCTTTATTTGGTGAAAATCTTGGTGAGGATTTGCACAGAATTTCATTTCAAATGGTTTACCCCATCTTTCAAAGCAAAATCTCCTGAGTTAACAACAGGAACATTTTCAAATAAAATTCCAAAAGTTTAACCAAAACAATATATTTAAAACATCTACTTCACTAAAAAAAAACTTTCTGGATAGGCACTAATAAGATTGCACCAGGAACTACTTGTCCACACCGCTCATATTTGTTTTCTAACTTCTAATTCATTATAGTAAGGATGATATATGTAAGAAACAGCACCTGTGCCACATCTGGTCTCTCAAAGGAACGCAATACGATCTTGACCACGCCACTAGAAGAACTCCAGCCTGCCTGTCCTCAAACTTAGTGACTGGAGACGTCTTCCTAATTCGAGGACATTGCCACGATGGGATTGAAAGAAAAGCGTTATTTCACCACCCACTTCTATCAAGATCTCTATCGATGAATATCTAGAAGCAAATAATCCGAAAAGGGCAAGAGAGAAAAATGGAAATGGCAGCCTACCTCCTCTTCGAGCAGCCCCACTCTTACAAAACACTCTTGCTCGCGGTAAGATTACTCCGTGCCGATTTCCTATTCTTTCTCCGCCCCACCCATCGGGTCCTTTCCCGGGTCCTCATTGCCAGGGCTTTCCAACCTTGGCTACTTGAAGCCTGGTGGACTTCAACTCCCAGAATTCCCCAGCCAGCAAAGCTGGCTGGGGAATTCTGGGAGTTGAAGTCCGACCAGGCTTCAAGTGGCCAAGGTTGGAGACCCCTGCTCGTTGCCATTATCTCAGCGCTCTTACGTGGCCCGTAACGTTTACGTGTATGCCCCCAGGGGCTCCGTTCCTACGTCATGCACAGCGAAGACCCATTTACGCAATTTGCCCCACTTTTCTGGGCTGCGAAGCTGAACCGACACCGGGGCTCGGGACACGCAGAGCCAGATCTGACTGACGCTGGCGAGACTCCCCAGGTGAACGAAGGGAGGAGGACTGAACTCCAGGGGACGCTCAAGAATCCCATCGGAGCCGGAAAAGAACCGGGAAGGACATTTTGTCTCGTTGCTCCCCGTCACGTTTCCGGAAGTGCCCGCGGACCAAATGCGCGCGATGTGGTTGCTGCGGGCCCCGCCGTTGGTGAGGTTTCCCAAGCGTGTCGGCTGTTGGGCTCGCGGGACGGTGTCCGCGGGACCCAGCACGGGCCAAAAGGCGAAGCCGGACTCCAAATACCGTGAAACGGTTTTATTGCCCCAAAGCGATTTCCCCAGCCAGTTGCCCGGCCGGTTGCAGCCCGAAACTGAATTGGAGATACAGCAGGTAGAGGAAGAAAATGAATTAAGGGGGGAGAAAATGCTTGAAAAGCCGCCGCTGAGATAGACCTGGGAGGTTGCACCTTTCGTAAAATGTACGCGTCTCTGTGGGGAAACCTTTGCAACCCGCAGAATAAAGGAGGCGCTGGCTTTACCTTACGCTCCGTGCTGTCTCCTCGGTAGACCGTCCTGTTGGTGTTATTTACGTTTCAAAACGCCATTAAAAACACCCATCTCAGAATTTGGTCGGGCCCTGTAACTAGCTACGAGGTTCTGCAAGTTTACTCAGACCACACTCCATGTGTGTCACCTGTTGGTAAATCATTGGGGAAGGCAGTAAGGTCAAGTGGAGCTGGGTGGAGCTGGGTGCCGAACCAGAGATCTGCTAGTCCTTCCTTAGGCATGAAGGCTGCCTGGGGTGACTTTGGGCGGCTATTCCCTGCCTGTGGTCTCTAAATCTCATCCCACCTACAAAGGTTTGCAGTGATGGGAAAAAGAGGAAGCAGCGGTATCACGTGCACTGTTTGGACTTTACAAAATAAAGGCGGGTTATAAGTGTGATAATGCATATAAGCCCAATCTGTGCCGCAGCCTATTCACTATCTAACCAGAATAGAAATTCAAGAAATTGAAGCCCAATTTTAGAGTTGCCATATCTGAACTGCAAAAATTCATCGCCAGAGAATAATGAAAGACATACTGCCGAATAGTCAGTGCTTTCCATCTCGAGGGTCGCGATGCAAACCGCAAACTGAAGGTCCACTGGTATGGCAAGAGACGAGAATACATAGACAAACCAGTGTATCTAGGAGTCACTCTAGACCGCACTCTCAGTTTCAAGGACCACGTCAGCAAGACAAAGGCAAAGGTGGGAGCCAGGAATAACATCTTGAGAAAGCTGGCAAACTCCAAGTGGGGAACAGACCCAGGAACCATCCGCAGCACTGCCCTTGCCCTGTGTTACTCCGCAGCCGAATATGCATGCCCTGTCTGGGGACGTTCCTCACATGCCAAGAAGCTGGACCCTGTTCTAAATACAGCTTGTAGGGCCATCTCTGGTTGTCTCAAGCCTACCCGAATTGATGACCTCTACCTGCTGTGTGGAATTGCCCCTCCTACAGTCAGAAGAGATGTATCTTCAAGAGTGGAACGCACAAAACAGAAAGATGACAGTCGCCATCCACTTTTCCAGCATGTTCCTCCACCAAAAAGGCTAAAATCCAGGAAGAGTTTTCTACACTCAGTACAACCCCTGGATGGCAATCCCCAGAGCTGCAGGATAGAAGCCTGGTCAAAACATCTACAGGAGAAACCCCATAACCTCTTTTTTGAGCCAAAGGAATCCCTCCCAACAGGTGCCAGTGAGCCATGGCAAAATTGGCGCTGCCTGAATCGCCTTAGAACTGGAGTTGGGAGGTGCAAAGCCCTGATGCAGAAATGGGGATACAACCATGATGGATCCATAGAATGCGACTGCGGGGAGGCTCCCCAGACAATGGAACACCTATTAAACTGCACCCTGCTACCACAACCCTGTACATCACATGATCTCCACGATTACACCCCATGTGCCAGAGCCTGTGTTCTACAGTGGCTGGGAAAAGTGTAGCGACATGAGAGAAGAAGAACTGCCGAATTTTAATTTGTTATTGCCATTTTCCAGTCCTGATGTGGTAGTCCAACTCAGTGAAGAGAGACTCCATTCTAATTGAAATCCATGTATAACAGTTTCGTCACTTTTCCCTCCAAGCAATATAGTTGTACAGCTGCGCGATGGACTTGTATTAGTTTTATGATAATTCATTTTCTCTGGATATCTCTAAAAAGGAAGATTTACTGAAAGGAGATAAGATTTTTTTAAAACAATAACTGACAGTTACACAAGAATTTGGGTACTATGAAACTGATGAAAATTGTGTGTCATCAATATTGCTTGTATTTATATGTCTGTGTTGTCATTATATGCAGGCATCAGTTCTGTATAACAGGTTATATTGGTCAGTGTTTAATGTATGGAGTGATTCCTGAAAAAGTCTTGTTTGACTAGAATGGCTAATAAATAGTTTCCTCAGCTCATGGAGTGAATTTTTAGGATAGAAGAATAATTGTTTAAATTGAGCTTTGCTTGTTTACTTTTGTTGGCTCATTATTAATATACTTGGTTCGATGTCTGTTAGCTTGCAGTTTAAGAATTGATCAAAACAGGTATGTTTGGAGGACTCTAATTTTGTAAAACACTCTAACTCAGAGACTTCCAGATACATTGACAGAGCATACTAAAGATGATGGAAATTCTTTGGGAAGACATGTAGATGAAATATATTGTCCTCTTCAAAAGTAATTCATTATGCAAGATTTATAATATTAATTCTAGTGTATTATTCTTCAGAAATGTGGCTTTTCAGAACTTTATTCTTGGCAAAGACAAAAGAAAACAAAGCAAGAATTTTGTCTTCATGACGGACCACCTTATGCCAATGGAGACCCACATGTTGGCCATGCTTTGAATAAAGTGAGTATTGTTTTCCTAAATGAAATGATTTATGTATTTGTTTAAGCCATATACAAACCCATCTCATAGTAGTGACTATGAATTATAACCAAAATTATAACCATCATAATCATATAATCCTAAGAACTCCATTTAAAGCTGTAACCATCAAAATAAAAAGTCTTGTCACCAATGGAGCTTCTCTAACTTCCTGGACCAGGTACCTGGGGGAACAGGATAATTTTCAAGGTTAAAAAGGTCAGCACCATCCATAGCCACAGAGAAAACATGACCCCAAGTCTTTAACTAAATGGCTCTGTTTGATATAAGGGACACAGAGCATGTCCATCTCCCTGGGAGGAGGGAGACGTTTTATACCATTTAAGGACTTCATTGGTAAATACCATCACCTAAATTGGGTCCAGAAGCCTACTCAGCTCATGTAATAGTGGTATATGAGAGTACTGAGAGGTGCCGAATACTGGCCTGCTTCATTACAAAACATGCTAGATGGCCTATCTAAAGACTTAATATTGTTTGCTTTTATGGATTTTATGGGTATAAGTTATTTGTGCGGAAAGTATCTGTAATTTTACTTAAGCATTGTTAACACATATATTAGAAGGTACCTTTCGGAGTAGAAATAAATACAAAACAATTTGTTAGGGTATAGCTTGCTGGATCTAACTGCAGTATAAATATTGTAGAATTCAAGAAAATTATAGCAAGATGGAAGTATGAATTTGAATAACAATTTATTTCTCTTTCCTCTCTTTTCAGATTTTGAAAGACATCACAAATCGGTTCCATGTCATGAATGGCTATAAAGTGCATTATGTCCCTGGATGGGATTGCCATGGGTTACCCATTGAGTTGAAAGCATTATCAGAATGTGAAAAAATAAAACATCTTACACCAATGGAAATCAGGAAAAAAGGTATCTTTCCCTTGATAAACACTTTTACTGAGGTCTGAATGTTATTCCATGACAGACATGTTTTGGAGAACAGCAACATTGTTCTATTTTCAAATATTTGAAAGACCTCCTAAGGTGAGATACATAATTAAAAACACCAATAGGCAAAGAATGACTTTCAAATGTGTTGAAGTACCTCTCTTGGTATGCGTTACTATTGACTATCCTTATGCATGAAGCCATCTGAATGATCTTGAGCCAGTTACTCCCTCTCAATCCTAGGAAGAAAGCAATGGCAAACCACTTCCCAAAAATCTGACCAAAAAAACTGCAGGAATTTGTCAGGAAGTCAAATTCAACTGCTATCTTTATGTCTGTCTATCCAAAATAACGAAAGGAAAATAATTGGCTTCTGATTATGCTTTAGTTTATCCTTGTTTTCAACTTCACCTAATATTGGGCGAATTCATATTAAAAATGACTATTCCTTCTTCAGCCAAAGCATTTGCAGAAAAGGTAACTGAGAAACAGAAATCGGCATTTATGCGCTGGGGCATAATGGCAGATTGGGAGAACTCCTACTATACATTTGATCCAAAATATGAAGCAAAACAGTTGAGTGTTTTCCACCAAATGTATGAAAAGGTAGGTTAATATATGGTCAAGGGATATTTACATTACATACAGGACCAAATTGTTTTGATTTTTTAATTTTGTTTATTTCCTAGGGTTTTATTTATCAAGACTATAAGCCAGTGTTTTGGTCTCCTTCAACAAAGTAAGATATTAACATACTTTTTATCCTTACCTTTGGGGATGGAAGAGCTTTGCACTAAAATACAATTCATTCTGATTCTTCATGCAGTACAGCTTTGGCTGAAGCAGAACTTGAATACAACCAGCAACATATTAGTCAAGCTGCTTATATCAGATTTCCCTTGCTAAAACCTCCTCCCAAAGTAGCCTCTGCAGTAGGTATGTTTTATTTATGTTCTGAATTCATATTGTTTAAATGTGCTTCTAATGGACTTACGATAACTTGTGCTCAATATGATTCCACCACTAGATGGATTACCTTCAGTGAGTTTGATAGTCTGGACCACCCAGCCCTGGACAATTGCAGCCAATCAAGCTGTCTGTTATATGCCAAATCTGGAGTACGTGTTTATTTACTTTATCACTAGTGCACAGTGTTTTTGAGAGCTATGTGTTATTTGCTGAAGATCACATGGGATTAAAGTATCTTACATGGGAGTGTTTTAAAGGGAAATGTTATATTTAAGATCACCAAGATATCTATGTTTTTTTCCCATTACTTGCCCTGTGAAATTCATTGATATAACATTTCCATGAGAAACATTTTTGTGTCAGCACCAATATTAGTAAAGAAATGGAAGTGATTTTAATATTAAGTTTTGGATATTTTCCAATGCTTTCATGTTTTTAATATAACATTATTTAGTGCTAATGTAACTACTGAAAATCTGAACTCTGGATGCATTTGTAGGTATTCCATTGTGAAGTGTGCCAGTACTGGGGAGCACTTTATAGTTGCTGCGGATAGAGTTCAGTCTGTAGCTGCTGTTTTGGATACACAGTTTGATGTAATTTCAACATTTAAAGGTAAAAATGCATTGCAATAAAATCAATAATGTTGAATGAATGGTATAATAATATAGAAAAATGAAAGTGAATTTGTTCCTGGCAGAGGAGTTCTAAACTGGCAGATTTGTGGCATTCAAGAACTGTACAGGCACATTTAGATATTTTTTCCCCATACAGTTTTGATAACAATACTAAATTGGAATTTTTACTAAGAAAAAGGTGGTTTCCAATTTCCAGTGGCCAACATCAATCTTACATGTATTCATGCTACCAACAGTGGATGATATTACTGTTGTGTTTTATTGCAGTTGATTTCTGATTCTTTATTGCTTTAGTTGAATTGACAGTAGGAACAACCTTGACTTTCACAGAGTTGAAGTAACTGGAAGAATTTATTTCCCCCACCAGTAGTCAGAAAATGGCAGACAGTGAACAGCTTTAATTCTGCTGTTTTCAGGTACAGATTTGGAAAGTGGAATTTGTTCCCATCCAACAATTCCTGGAAGGCAGTCTCCTCTTTTGCCTGCAAACCATGTGACCATATCAAAAGGAACAGGATTAGTGCATACAGCTCCAGCTCATGGTATGGAAGATTACAGTGTAGCTTCTCATCATCAACTGCCCATGGTACTGTGGTCTTATTTTGCTTTGTTTTTAATCTTTGTTTTTCCTGCTCACACCAAAACTATCATCTAGCAAAACCTCACAAGTTGAAAAGGAAAACTGGAAATCTTTTTCAATCATTTTGTAGCTACCTGAAGTATAGCTAAAAAGTGAGAAAGAAGACTTTAAATCTCATCCTGCAAGGCTTTTCTATTGCCTATTCATCCCATATCTTTTATAATGCCAAGCCTGAAGGTTGGAAAACATCCTGATAGTCATTTATATGCATACTGTGCATACTGAAAATTGTTGCAGTGTTCTGTAAAGTTCATATCTGGGTTATTTAAGCAGATTTGTACTTTTGTAATCCCTTACCTTACTTTCCCTGAGTCTTTTCAAATCTGCTACTACTCTTTAGAATAGATTATAGGACAGTGAATAAGGGAGGGAGATTCATCCAGATGCATCCATTCCATTGGTAGAGAGGTATGGTCAAATGCAAATTATGTGAACCAAGGCTGTTTTCTAAGATAAATATTGTAAATTTTGAACAAAATAAGAAAATGGTTTTCATTTGCTTTCGGCTTATGTTTGTATACCTCTGCAATCATTGAAATATCTCTGTTACTTCCAAAGATGAAATTTTTGTGACTTATTTTGCAGGGAAAATACAATATATATCCTCAGTAGTTTAGTGGTAGTTAGTCTAATCACATCTTTGTGAAATGATATTTGATGAGAAATTTGAAAACTTTTTTTTAAACAAAAGTTTAAACAATTTTTCTTTTCTTACCCAGGACTGTCTGGTAGATGAAGATGGACTTTTCACAGAAGCTGCAGGTTCAGAGCTCCAAAAGAAAGCTGTTCTTGGAGAAGGAAATGAGACTGGTTTGTATCATATTTTGTAATATAAATTGGGCATGGCAATGAATAATAACCTATTTTCTTAGATCAGAGATGGGCAACTTCTTTTTTCTTTCAAGGTTCACATTCCTAGCAAAATATTCAATTAAGGGTTACATGGCTGCCCTCAGTTATGCATAAGCCTGAGAAATCTGCATATAAATTAAACACACATACAGAGAAAAATAAACCAACCAACAAACACATGGGGTATATCAGGATTAAGCAAGGTTAGACCAAAACTACATGTTGCTGCCATTATCGTTTTCACAATGCCTTCTTCACTACAGAGTAAACTTCGAGAGGACGAACAGAAACTTTTGTCAGAGGTTCTGAATCGACTGCCACAAAAGATTTCCAAATTGAAGCTGAAAATAAGCAATATATTTTTACTCTTCTGTAGTCATTGAGATGCTTCAAGCAGCAAATAATTTATTGAAAGAAGAAAAATACGTACACAGCTATCCCTATGAATGGAGGACAAAAAAACCTGTGATTATTCGGGCCAGCAAACAGTGGTTCATTAATACAGAGAATCTCAAGACTCCTGCTCAGGTATGTAATATGTTTCTGATACAAAGGGACCTCTAGCTTTCATTACACTTTAGGATACATTATCATTTTTTATCATTCAATTTATATCATCCATGGTTTACATCATGTCTACTGAGGAACTTCAGATTGTGCCACTAAAATTCATAGTATACGTTTTTCCTCTTTTTTTTTTGTCTGTTGAGAAAAATTGGTTAACTCCATCTCAAGAAACCTGCTAAAATTCTGGCCCCACACACTCACATCATGTTATTACATTACTATCCACAATCTCTAGAGCTGTCATGTCCCTGTTGGGAGTGAGATTGTACTATCCACAATCTCTAGAGCTGTCATGCCCCTGTTGGGACCCCTGGTGGCTATGGAAGAAACTGGGGAAGGGCACAGTCCAGCTGGACATTCAGAGGAAGACCCAGGGCCACCCTCTTTTCATCCTAGGGCACGCAGGGAGGAACAGGGAAAGGAGCAATGTGAGTCATGTGGTTTATGGGGGAGAAAAGGGCCCTGATTCCCTTCATTAGCTGCAGCTGGGAAAACAGGATTTTAAAAGGGCAAAAGAGTGAATTATCTTTGTCAAGTCTTATCTGGGGTCCTCCCAACTGTGTGTGTTTCATTATCCTTTTGGAAGTCTGCAATTCGTTACCCTGCCCTGTCGTTAATTGCTGCAGCATGGTTTGTGTTGGTTTTTATTTATAATTTACATGTACTTTGGGTTCAAACTGAATTTCTTCCCTTTAAAAACTGCTCTTGGGAATTTTTTCTCCATCTGATGATAACTGGACATTGGGGACCAAGTTGGAGGTATTAAAGGGACTTTACCTACTTTTGGGACTTCGTTGCTTTTGTGCCAAACGCTGGGTCATCACAAGAGCTCTCTGAATCTCAGTTGTTAAAAAATAAATATGGTCTTCAACTGATAGAACACTTAACTTCTACCCTAAATGATCAGCTGTACGAATCTTATTTCTGCACCCCACGAGGTAGGCCTCTGACTTTTGGTCTATATATGATCAAATGAAAGCGTATCTGTCTGCCTTTCATGTAAAAGAATTTATAGAGAACTGACAGATTAAAAATCACACAGACAATAAGAAGTGCTTATGAAGAATTAAATGGCATTGGGCTTCTTATTATTTTGGCAACACTTGTGAACGTTGGTTGAATTGTTACATGCATAATATTTGAAATATTTTGAAACAATGTTCATTTGATTATCAACTTACCATCAAGGTTGGTATACTTTCTGCCACTTTTATTTTACTATAACAATCCACTAAAGAATAGTGATTTCTCTTCTTCCCTTAGCATTTAATCTTTGGTATTTCACCCATATCATTTATGTGTCTTTTTCAGGAAGCATTAAAGAAAGTAAAAACTGTCCCAGCCTCAGGAATGAACAGAATGCTAGAAATGTTGGAAAGACGGACCTATTGGTGCATATCAAGACAGAGGTGCTGGGGTGTCCCCATTCCAGTTTTTTACCATAAGTCAACAGGAGAGCCTTTAATAAACAAGTAAGCATCTCACTGACTTATTTGGTGGAAAGTGGAGGGGGAACAGAGGGAAAGACAATAATTGGTGCAGAAATACTGTTTTCATTTTTAAACAGAGCATTAATTAGTAAATAAGTGCAGTGTTGCACCATTTTTAGCATCTGCTGTTGTTCCAGTGATAGAGTTGCTTTGGTATGGCAATGAGGTGGAGTTGATAGAGCTGCTTTGGTTTGTGTATGGGATTTGTAGCTTCTCTTCATATATGATCAAGAAATTATCTCCAACCTACCCCCCCCCTTCCCCCGAGTTGGCTTAATATATATTTGGAATCAGTGGGTGTTTTCACATGGAGGTTAGTATGGGGCGTAATCCGTTCCAGAGGGGCTGGTGTGGGATGTAAAGTTTTGTGTGTTCTATGTCCACTTAAAATGAGTGAGGAAGCTTTTGTGATACAACAACTTGCACGCACATCCAAATTTTAGAGAACACATTACAGTAAGTAGAAAAAGTAGTTTTGTTGTCGTAAGATTGTACAGGTGCTAATCCTTTTCATTGGAGGCACCAAAAAAAAAAAAACCCACCCCAACCCGAGAGATAAAGGATTGTTATTATTTTTTAACTGGACAAATGTTCCCCAAGTGCAGTATTTATTTATGTGAATGAAATAATGCTATCTTTTATAAAGGGTGAAAATAGAGAGGTGTGCTTGGGACACTATTGAGAATTATGTTAAACCTGATGGACCCAAAACTACATGTTGACAAGCAAACCTAAATGTTTAGTGTCATTTCCTCTGGTGTTCTCTTTTTTGTATGTGCGGAGAGCAAGTCATAGAGAACACGGTGGCTTAGTAGTAAGGCTCTGGGCTTGTTGACCCAGAGATTGGAGGTTCAAAATCCAAGTTACTACATGATGAAGTGAACGTCCATTCTTGCCCCAGCTCCTGCGAACCTAGCAGTTTGAAGGCATGTAAATGCAAATAGATAAATAGGTACCACCTTGGTGGGAAGGTAACAGTATTCCAAGTGCCTCAGTGTATAGTCATACCTGCCACGTGACCTCAGAAGTATCTTCAGACAATACTAGCTCCCTTACTGGGAAATGGACATGAGCACTGTCACCTAAACTTGGAGATGACTGGACAGGCGAAACCTTTACCTCTTTAAGAATATGTCATATTGATTGCATAAGTCTGTGATGTACCAGAGGGCTTGCTCATTTTTCTGCTCGCTATGACTATCCTTGCAATAACTGTTGGTGATGTTGAGAATGAGAGGGGAGAGGTACACAGTGATTCATGAGGCTGCTTTTTAATAAAGGAGACACAGTGTTTCTTTTTATATCAGAACCTGAGCTGCTAAACTGGTGTTTTGTTCTGTGATGCAAATCCTCCTTTTCTCAAGCAGTGGGGATCCAGCTTTGGCCTAACTTTTAATCTCCGTTCATTTTGATTAGCATTCTAGGAATCCTTTTATTTCTTTGTAATGCTTGATCATGGGAAAAACAAATTTCTACTTCTATTTATAAACCTAAATCTAGGATTTCTTGAAATCCTGAACAATTAATAGTGCCCTCTGTTGATGAGTTTATAACTGCAGCATAGGGATTGTGAGGAGAAATACATTTAATAATAATTTAAAATTAAAGAAGGGATACAAAATGCATTAGCGTTCCTTTGCATTCCTCCCCAGATGAGTGAGCTCCCCAAAATTTGCCATCATAGGCCCCTTTTTGGACTTTGGGGAAGAGGATTAAGCAACAAAATGGGTATATTTAGTCTTGTAGGAGCTTAAGCCATTCATCATATTACCCTGAAACACTCACAAAAGAATTCTGACTGTAACACATTTGAAATATGACTATTGAAATGCTATAGTATGCAAAATATGGCATCTTTACGGATACAACACAACATGCAAACTCAAAAGACTAATTTTTATTGCTTTACACATAGAGAATCTATGTCATCTGACTTCTTCAGTATGTGATTGTTCTGGAAAAGATGTGTGTATTATATATACCATTGCTACCTTTTTTTCAGAGAGGAGGTCTATAGATATAAGAAAATATAGTTAAAAAAAACAGTAAAGGGTTGGTTGGGGAGGTGAAAAATGAAAGAGGAATGGACAGATGGAATGCAGTGAGAAGAGGAATCAACTATGGTATGGATTTTTTGTTATGCAAAGGTGTTCTATACATTGGAGTCAGAAATATTCTTAATGGAGAGATTTCAGATTTGTCTGTGATGGTGCAAGAGGGAGTGTATATGCTTCTGGGTAAAAAAAAGTGTATTTAAAAAAAGTTAATATTGTAGCGAAAATATATTGCTCATCTTAATCAGGTTTTTCTTTTTTTGGTTTTTGTTGCCATCAGAGTTGCTGCTACCAAACTGCAACTTGTGTAGGTATAATCTTATATGTAACATATGCAACTAATCTGAAATGACGCTTCAGTAAATTAAAATTTGGGACAAAACACCTGCCAGAAAGCAGCTTTTTCAAAAAATGTTGGCAAACTAACATTATCTCACAGTATGGAAAAGTTACAAAAATGAAGGCCATGATATTTATGTCATAGGGCTCTTGGCTTGGACTGGTAATTCAGGGAGGCACAACTCTCATTATTTATTTATGTTTATATGTTGGTTTCTAAAATGCTTCCTAAAATAAACCCTCAGTAATATACAATACTATGGAGGGCAATATGTAAACATTATTCCATTTAATGAAACAATACCAGTAAAAACTACCCAGAGAGAGGGTAAATGTGAACAAACTCTCCAATATCCCATGATCAATAAAGAATTAAATAAAAGTTCTGGAGAAAAGAGCCTATTGGAAGATGGAGGTGGGGGGAGAGGGGAATGAAGTTTTGGGGATTCTAAGAACTGTTCGTTCTACTTGTTCAGATCTGGTATTTGATCATTCAGTATCTGGGAATGGGTGGGGTGAGGGAGAGAGACTCTACATGTTACTGGACTAGATATTATTTGTTGTACTGAACCCTCCAACCCAACCTAGTCCTAATCTCCAAGCCTGCCAGGCTTGTTCAGAAAAAATAAAGAGGATATGTCAATTGCATCTACGAGAAATGCTTTCCCATTTGTTCATAATTGGAGTGTCCAGGGTTGGCTGAATGCAAAGGCGGGTGGGGGGTGGGGGAGATTTTTGAGCTGGGGTTAATTGATTAAAGGAGAAATTGTGTTTGTCAATGTTTTGTGCATTATAACAGCCCACCAATTTGAGAGTAAAAGACTTGCTTGTTCCTTAGTGCTTAGTTATAAAAGGATTTTGAGACATATCTCAATCTTTTTTTAAAAAAACAGATGGTTTTCCGGAAGCTTTGCCTTGTTGATTTGCTTGCATAAACTGCCAGGATTCTGATTTTAGACACACCTTATAATTTGCCCTTGTATGATGGCTTAAACTCCTCCTTGAGTAAATATTCTGCAACAGATTCAGGTAGATGTTTTTAAGAGCAAAGTTGGATAAGAAAGATAACCAGGGTTCACAGGGAGAGCAATTTTCAGTGAACCACAGTGCTGGGAAATCACTACATTTCTCACCAATTCCTGCTGGAATTAGTGGCTTTGATCTAGTTTATTAGGTTCTTACATGAATACTTTGAGTAGGATCACTTATATCAGACAATTACGACTACTGAAAAAATATGCTCTCTTGCTCTGTACTTTTTTAAAACACATTAGTGAATTAAAGGTTTGAAAAACAAAGAACAACAGACTTTGTACGATTGAATAGATGTGCTTGTCATGTAGAAATTCCAGGATAATGATAATGAAATACAAATAAGTCTCCCTGTTACAGAGGAGTCCTTTTCAGACCATGAATATCACTGGGCTTAAAGCTTTTGAACCCAATTTTGAAAGCATGGCTATGCTTTATCCATGTTAAATCACTTTTCTGTTTGGTTTTAACATTACTTGTGTTAACTCTGGTTAATGTGAATCTGTTTAAGCTCCTAATGATTCAATCCATCAGTTTATTACTGGTAACTGTGACGATCAGGCAAGAAGAACTCAGTAAGCCAAAATGAAATGGGTAGCATAAATCTATAAGTACAGCAATTCAGATCAAATCCTGAATGTGCTATCTTGCTAATATATTTGTCCATTTATATAATTTAAATTAGACACAGGCCTTTTCATAAAAAACCTTTAAACTGCCAGAGCAAAAGTATATATCTTAATAATTTCTTCAGAGAGAAAATAAACACATTTTATGGAGGCAGTATTTATTTTTTCATTTTTGTTTTAAACTGCAAACCATATCAATACATTAGGAGGATAAATCATTAAAACATAAAGAAGATTTCTATTTTTAAAATTAACTTTCTTCATTGATCATACACTTCAGCACGGAAACAGATATTTCTTGTAGAGTAGTGAACATGCAGAGTATTGGCCTACAGAAGTGACAGGCAGACTTAGATAGCACAGTCTGTCAAATCATAGGTCATTACCCTAGACCTCATTTCATGTAGAAACGTTGATTGAGTCCTCCAGAGCTCTTTTGCTGAATATATGGTTCTTTAAATGAAATAACTGGAAGACTAACATTACTACAAAAAAAGATGCTCGGAAAGAAAAAACAACATAACCAGTAGAGATGGTGCATAGGTAAATACATAGTTGTAATAACAAATTTGGTTGATTTTACTTCTTTTCTGTATAATTTACTTCTTCAGTCAAAGATCAGTGGCTTTCAAAAGTAACACCACCTCCACTGGAAAGAGACTTTATTCCACATGGAGTTGCTGTTACACTTGATAACACTGTTCAAGATCCATTAGTTATCTGCCACTCTGAACCTACATGGGGAAAGGAAATTACCTTTCTTTCATACTCTTACAATTTGGTACTTTCTCCCCTACGGTTACCCAAAATGAATGTTGTGAGAATTTGAGACTTTATACATTACTGCCATTCCATGAGCACAATGTAAATTGGAATAAACAGCAGCAGGTGTCAGTTGTCCAACAAAGCTTCTGTAAAAATAATGGAAACTAAGTTTGAATATAGGTAAGTCTTTCTAAAGGAAACAGCCCTCTGATAGTGTGATCAAGGGCATGACATTTTCTGTTTAAAAAACATTAAACTGATTAGAACAGAAAGATTTAAGTTTAGAGATGAAACATACCTTTGAAATTAAAATACTGATTGTAAAGGACCATGCATAAAGCTCAGTGCAATAATTTCTTCAACCGTCTTAATCTAATGAAGCTATAGATGTTGAATATTTTCAGTTTTAAAAAGAAAATACCACAGATTGGTATAGACTAATCCTGAATAATTCTGAATATATTTAAGAACATTCATGGTTAAAAGTAAAAAGTTATACAGAAAATTTACAATTAGTATGAATATTTGTGTTGGTATGACTCAAATTTAAGTTGAATTATTTTATTTGCTAAATCAGCTTCATGCTCCAGCTTAACTTGAATAGCAGGTTAAGAATGTGTTAAGATTTTTCACGTTGCTGCAAGTTGCTGCCCTTTGCTTAAAAAAAACAACCTTAAATCAGCTTGCATCATCTAATCCTTCTACATGTATTACAGTCACAGTGATCTAGACGACAACATTTTATAAATGGACAATATCACTGCTCTTAAATAGTTTGAAAAATCAGCTGCATCTTACATAAAAAAGAAGTTACCTGGCACTCCACTCTGTTAAGAGTAGCAAGGATGGTCAGCATCTGTTTCTCTCCCTGCCTGAAAAATATCTGAATGCTGCTTAATTTCCCACTAAATAAGGATTTGACGGAATCAATATCAGGATTCAAAATGATTGGTTGGCGTCATGGGAGTATGAATTGCTCTGTGGATTTCCAGACTAGAAACCTGGAGAATGACATGTAATAGTTCTGCCCAATCTGACGTACGAATGTAGGGCAAAGTTTTACAGCAGGGCTCCTCTTGCTTACACTGTGAATTATGGTTCTCAAACTGAGGCCTGCCATTTGAAGAATGATAAGTCGTTATTTGAGGAAGGTGTTGAATGTACACTGTAGAGAGAACTTTTAACTTAAGGTTGTTGGAGAGTTTTTTTAATACACATTGTACAGTTGAGAACAGGAAGCATATATCTGATATTTGTAACCATTTTGGCAAGAGCCACAAGAATGGCTTCTAAGAGAAATCAAATTGACAAGTTTTGGAAAGATTTTAAGGATAATCTAATCTATATTCCTTGAGGTCTAATAATGTTATGAAATCCTAACAAAATCATTGATTTTATAAGGAGCAAGAAGAGTAAGCTATCAGTGATTATGGTTGATATATATAACAAGTTTATATTTATCTTTAAATGTTGTAAAGCACTGCAAAGCAGTATATAAGACTAAGTACTATTGCCATTGCTATATTTATTATATAACTATATCAAGCATACATGCTTTTTTTAATTGCAAAACCCTTTCTTTATACTTTATGGGATATAAGAGAATCTTTGGAGTCTATGTTTTGTTCTAGTTTCTTCAAATAAATTAATCTGAAAATATATTCTGGCTTTTGAGTTTAAGGAATTTGATATTCCATATCCTCAACAAATTCTCCATTTTAAAATATAGCTACAAGCATTTCTTCACTCCTTGTAATTATCTTTATGCCAACAAACTATGGCATTAGGACAAGTCATTTACCGTGAAAAGAACCTTAAAGCTAGAACTGGAATATAATTTCTATTGTGAAATCTTGAAAGACTTTTTTTAGGATTAAATCTCTAGATATGGGCAACTTTCTCCCATAAAAGCCCAAACCTAAGTGCTATTGTTATTGCTTTTGCAAATAACTGATATAGTAACATTCATGCATCCATAATATTTGCAAGAAAACTACAAGTTTGATTAAGGATTTATTTTAATAAAAAAGTGTGCCTGTTAAATAATTGAGACTAACTTCAACCATCTTTGTAGGATCACCACAATATCCTCACTCCATGCCTCAAATGACCTTTACAAACTTGATATCTTCCAGAAATCTTCATTCATTATTAGCCATCATCGCCAATAAGCAGCATTTTGGAAAGACCGCTTTATATGTTCTTTCAATCATTTCCTGTTCAATTGAAGAGGAAGCATAATCTGTATAAGATTTTCATCAAGTATTATGAGAGAGAAACTTTTGCAGCTGCAACAAAATTAAAAATGATTAACTACAAAGGGGATGATGGTGATGTGATGACCTCATAAATTAGAAAGAGTAGAATTTTAGCCCCTTTTTAAGATGTCGTTTAAAAAACAAAACAATATTTTAAAATTAACAATGACTTAGATCATCAGGCTTAGGCCTCATGTTAGAAGAGGAAAGAAAATTTACAGCCATGAAAATCCATGATTCTCCAATGAATTTGGGTGGGAAACCTCATTGAGATTCAAAAACCATGTGCAAATCAAAAGTTTGGGACCTTTATTTAACTTTGGTTAATAGTATAAAACATGGCACATCCATAGGAAGAAAAGTTCAAGAGTGCTACGATCGGGTTATATTAAACTGGAGCACTTTGATTAATGATCCAGATGTGCAAAAGTAGCTTTACACAGCTGTGTTTTTTACTAGCTTGCTATTTCTTCCAGTCCTTTCATTGTTTATCTTTAATAGATTGCCCATAATGTTTTTGGGAAATTGTTTATTTGTAATTTATACTGTAGCCTTTTCTTGCATGTGACAACTTTTAGTGGCTCTGGGTTTTACAATTAAATGTCATACCACAGAACACAGATTAATTGTTTTTCTCTCACTCATTCCCCTCTTTACCTTGCAGAAAAAGCACTGAGAATGTTATTAAACTAGTGGAACAACATGGCAGTGATGCCTGGTGGACACTTCCCATGGAGCAGCTTCTTCCTAAAGAAGCTCTGGCAAAGGTAATTTAGGGATATTGGAAAGTCCTCTATGAAGATCTGAACTACAAAAAATAGCTGAAGTCTGTAATTAAGGGGCAGGATTCAGGCAATTCAAAGGCCTGGCAGATCAAGGGTTAACCTGGATCTGACCTGTGGCAGTGGCTTAATCCACCATAAGTGATGTTGCTGTAAGGCTCTGGGGACTTTCCAACAAGTACATAGTTCTAAGTATAGGCCAATCTACTTTGAATGTGAGCCAACATAGAATACTGCATTAGCCATTATTTCTGTGAAAATAACAGATAATCAGATTTGGAAGGAACCTTATAGGTCATCTAGTCCAACCCCCTGCCCAAGCAGGAGAACCTACACCATTTCTGACAAATGGCAGTCCAATCTGTTCTTGAAGGTCTCAAGTGATGGCGCTCCCACAACTTCCGAGGGCAAGCTGTTCTATTAGTTGATTGTTCTCACTGTCAAAAAGTTTCTCCTTGTTTCCAGGTTAAATCTCTCCTTGTTCAGTTTACATCCATAATTCTTTGTCTGGCCTACAGGTGCTTTAGAAAATAGCTTGATCCCTTTCTCCCTGTGGCAGCTCCTCAAATACTGGAAGACTGCTATCGTGTCTCCCCTGGTCCTTCTCTTTACTAGACTAACCAAGCCCAGTTACTGCAACCTTTTGTTGTATATTTTAGCCTCCAGTCCCCTAATCATCCTGGTTGCTCTTCTCTGTACTTTTTCTAGAGTCTCAACATCTTTTTTATAATGTGGTGAACAAAACTGGATGCAGTACTCTGGGTGTGGTCTTACTTTATAGATTGGCATTAGTACCTCACTTGATCTTGATTGTATCCCTCTGTTGATGCAATTTAGGATTGCATTGGCTTTTTTGGCTTTTGCTGCACGCTACTGGCTCATATTTAGCTGGTTGTCCCATAAGACTCCAAGATCCCTCTCACAGGTACTGCTATTGAGCTTGGTTTCACCCAGTTTATATGTGTAGTTGGTTTTTCTTGCCTCAGTGTAGGTAGGACTTTACTTTTCTCTACTTTGAATTTCATTTTGTTATATAAGGCCCAATGTTCTATTCTACCCAGAGGATGTATCATGAAGCAGCAGAGATTTAAGGCAATGATATGAGCATCTTATGTGTATGCTTGTGTATATGTGTATGTGTGAATACAGTTATAATCAGATAAAAAAGTTACATAATCAGGTGGAACGGATACACAAAGAAGGTTCATAATATAATTTGATAGCTTTTAAGATGCCAAAATAGGATAATCTCTTACAGCAAAAAGAACAATAGGTTCATCTTTGTAATGTGCATACATAGCAATGTTCTTCTTATTCATGTTGCCATTAAGAAAATTGGTGATTATGCTATTACTGGTCCTTTGTTGCAGAACTGGAAATGGAAGAATTTAAGTTGTCCTTATTTTCTTAATTCATATATTTTTAACCCACATATTTTTAAATCAGGCTGCTAATGATATCCAGGAATATGTACAAGGACAAGATGTGTTGGATATTTGGTTTGACAGTGGAACATCTTGGGCACATGTTTTAGAAGGTAAGTTTTAAATTCCAAAGTATCAGAATTGTCTGGTAAGTTTTAAACATAGCTCAATTTGCATTTCATGAAGAAACTATAAAATTGGAATCATAAATGGAAGAGATATTAGAGGTCATGTGTTTTGCGAAGGATCTACTGGATTATCTCTGATTCGGAAATATATTAAGCTACATCTGAAGAATGACAACTTGTAGAAAGGTGTTTTAAGATGACAGCATGTTACTAAACTTACATGCAAGCACAATGAATTTTGAAAATGCAATAAGAATATAGAGAAGACTTCGTAATTGTAAGCATATATAACGCAGATCACTTGTTTGAAAATCATGGGGGTAGGTAGTTTATCGCTTCTCATGTAGATAAAACCGGTTTGTATAACTAATTTTAAAGCAATCCAGAGATTTCTAGCACAATGGTAGGAAGCTCCAGTGCAGTTTGGAATCAATTTAGTGTAGGACATCAACTGCTTTTGAACTTTAAACCAAGAGAACACAGATGTTTGATAGCAGTCTTGTTGAATTGTAAAACATGTTGGCCCTGGATTATTTTTTAAATTTCCTTGAAACCCCAGGAAGCAATAGTATCATCAAGAATGAATTTATCTAAGAACTTCTTGCACTTTGATTTGAAATTATTAAGCTGTGTAAAATTCACTGTCATTTAACTTACTTGATGTTGTAAGGTTATTACCATATTCTGAGAAACAAAAAAGATATGAAACTTGAGGTACTAAGTGAAAGGTTTTACAGTTGGGATTCACACATTAAATTGTATTTTGGCCATTTATTTTTCTCTTCTTGCACATATTACTTAAGCAGATTCAGAAGCCAAGTGATAATCACTTAAAAGCTCTGATAGTCTTCTCTAGCCATAAGAAGCAGTGTTCATCATCTGATCATGCAACAGCCCTTAGCCCAGCTCTGTACTAAAAGTCCCTACCCTATAGGTATTTGCTTCCCAGCAATGCTAGAAAATTTTACTGGTTATTTCAACTGATGATTTGGGTTTCTATAAATTCCTCTTTCATTTACAAAATAAAATCATTAGAACAAAAGTTACCCATGTTTGAAACTTTAAATAGGATTATGAAATTAAATTATATATTCCTGGTCCTGAGCCTATGGCATCTCCTGTTAAATGTGTGCTTTATTAGGAGAATAATAGGAAGGTGTGCAAAAAATTCCATCAATCATATTTACTCTTTTGCATGCCACTGTGACCTTGTTTAGGCATCTCCTCAGACTCCATGTGTTCAGTTGGAAGTTTGGTAGAATACGAGTAACACTCAGTATAACTGGGAACTCTGCTTTACGAAGGTACAAGCTAATGCATAGAGGTATACTTTATCCAAGCCAACTACTCCTTCAGACTTCTAGAAGTGTGGCAGCAGGCAGTAAAGTTATTATTTGTTATCCAATTTTGTTGTCCTCCATGCTTTCAACTGAAGCAAAGGTCAAATCAGGCTATAAGATGCTTTGTTTCAGGGCCAGGGGTAACTGTGCATGTGTAGCGGAAGCCTGTTAGGTTGCAAAGCAAAGCAGTGAAATTCTTATCCTCTGTTGCACATTGTTGGGACTCTGTACCACAGTGTTACTTTAAAGGATGTTTTTCTTGATCCTCAATCAAGATCAATGTGCATATAATTACGTGTGCATATGTGTGCACATGAATTGGACTTAGAATTGATTTAATAATTAGAATGTATACAGTTGGGCTAAAGTGGGATTTGTTGTAAAGCAGCATGCTGCTTTTGATCTGTCTACCTGGTTGAAAGTCACAAACTGCAATTTTAATGCAGGATTGGGAGTTACTAAAATTTTATAATTCAAGTTCTTCCTGCACAGTTAGGCCAAGTCTCTAATTAGAAACGGAGAAGCCAGTGGAGCATCAGATGAAGAAAATATGTGACCATCAAGATCATTTTCTAGATAATCATTTTCTGATAAATGCAGCAGCCTAATTCCCCGCAGAGTTATCATACTAATGTTTAACTAAAACAATACTGTTTTATAATGCCTACCTTTTGTGCTGACAGGGTATTTAAAGGAAAAGAGCTAGATAATTGTACTTGCTATTAAAACACACAGTGTTTAATCTGTGGGTTAAAGTCTCTTATCAAAGATACACAGTATATTGCTCAAATAACAAGAGAAAAGAATTTTAAAGACCTATGCCCTCTAACTGTAAATAATAACCCTAATTAAAGCTTTATCAACTGTTAAAGCTTGTGATCTATGATAAACTGCAAAATGTTCATGGGAGAAGAATGTAAAACCTAAGTTAGGTAGTACAGTACATACAATTAAAAAATCATTCTTCATTTGCATAAGATTTTTCAATCTCAAATGAGGTATTTATAAGAATAGATATTGAATACAATATTTTGGAAATACAGAGAAAGAGAGTAAAGTTTTCATAATAATGCCTGGATGTGTTCATTATTTTTATCACTGTATTGTATTTTAATTTATCAGAAACAATACTGTACATGACAGAGAACAAACATAAAGAATCACATACCTGACAGATTCTTCACATTTTATTATTAAATAAATCAATATATCCATTTTAAAAAGAAAAATTAATATATTTAATTAACTTACAGTTCATGGTTGTTTAAAAGAATACCATTTCTTATCAATGAGTGGATTGCATCTCAATACCCTATATCAGTATTATTACCAGTGTAATTGTGCTTAAGTAATATATGTTTTAAAAATTCATTAATATGATCAGGTGACTTACAAATTATGATTGAGAAGAAAAAAACGTGCTAGTTACAGATATATATAGATATTTGTAAAATTAATTGAAGTGTTAGAGGGAAAGGCAGCCTTACAACTTCATATGAAATTTCAATAATCAGGTGAGCAGATTTATAAGGAATGTGTGCTTCTAGTAGCTTTGTAGAAAGGAAAATTTCTAATTTTTCTTTCCTAGAGCTTCATGGTACAAGAACTGCACTTTTCAAAGGTTCTGTCTTCTTTCCTTCTATTATGTTCACAGTTGTAAGCTGTATAACTAACAGCAACTAAATTCTGTTTTTAAAAAGAAAAAAGAAATTAAATCCATTATAAATACTTCAGAATTGCCATTTGAGTAAGAGAAGAGGACTATATTTTTTTTAAAAAAAAAACACTTTTTGTAAATGTTGCCTTATTTCTGTTACACAGTTTTCACTTAATTTGATTCAACATTGCAATAGGTTGATACTCAGAATGGTTAAGAATCACAATTATGAATATTACGCTGCTTGTGTTTTTAGATACAGGTGAAAGGGCTGATGTATGCTTGGAAGGAAAAGACCAGCTGGGAGGTTGGTTCCAGTCTTCCCTCTTGATTAGCGTAGCAACACGAAAAAAGGCACCATATAGGTAAGTTGGTGGATAAGTTTCTGGAACATCTATGGTAATATACACTGTCTTTTAAGAATGTATGTACGACAGTTTAAGGGAAGCGTTTGATTACCTAGAGGTCTTTCTTTCAGGACTCTTATTGTTCATGGATTCACTGTCGGTGAAAAAGGAGAAAAGATGTCTAAATCTGTTGGCAATGTGGTTGATCCAGATGTTGTCATCAATGGAGGCAGTGTAAGTACTTTCATGGTTCTATTTGCCATCTGGATATGCATCTATTGGTTCCTCAAAGTAATTTGTTTTCAGTTATTTCCTTCCCGGAAATATCTTTTTGGCATTAAATCTTGTCCCCATTCACCCATTATTATTGACAAAATAGTAATTTGTGCAGCTCAATATATTTTCTAACATTAATAGTAGAGTTAGCAAGTGCAAAATTCCATCAAGCCACCAGATGGCATCAACACCTGCTTTTTTTCATGGTCATGCAAATTTTTGCAATTCAGAAAAAATAGCCACATGAATAGTCTTCGTATGCTTGGAAAGTAACATACAACAGAACATTGGTTTTGATAGTTTAAAATGTGGATGATGCATTTAACATAGTTTATTCATCTCACAAGCCTTTGATTTTGCTCTCATTGCCATGTGGGAAAAGTCCAAAGCTCCTGATGAAAAGATAAATTCCAGCTCCACATATCCCTTGAGTTAGATTATTTTACTGGCAAACTTCCCTGATGTCCTCAAACAATCATTTCCTCATAGACTGAGAGCATTGGCTATAGAAACCAACAGTAATAAAAGTGAACAGTTTTATTGCTGCTCAGTTTGCTTATGAGTGGTTGCTTTGTAGGGAAGAGAAGCTGCCAGGCCTGATGGCTTTAACCTTAGCTGGAGCATTTTTATTTAGCTAGGTGTGGGTCTATGTTGTTACTCACAGAGTGTGTTTTTTAATTTCTGTGTAGAGACTGGCTTCCTTTTTCTGTATCTTTCACTTCTATGGCACATAAAGCAAAATGTTACGCAAAACTGATGGAAAACCAGGGCCCAACAACAATGTGCGTTGCCATAGTTTGTTCACCTTTAAGAACTTTGTGAATGAATTTACTCTGTGCACTTAGATCAGTAAAAAAAAAAAAACAGATCAACAGGCAGGACTGCTTTGAGGACCTTTGTTGCATTTCATTTTCACAAACTTGATGGGAGGCCTTTTGTGCCTGGCTCAAGTAGAAGTGACTCTGCTGGGGGGAAGGGAGAAATGGTTGTTTTGGTGAATTGAAGTGACCAACACAGTAAAGTGTAGTGGTTGAGGTGGTAGGCTACCAATAAAGGTTGATAGGTTCAAGTGCACCCACAGCCAGGGAAATTCACTGGGTAATTGTGAACTTTCTCTTAGTCTCACCTACCCTACAAAGATGTTGTGGGGGGTAAATGGGAGGGTGGTACAAATAAATATGGTTTCATCTTATATGCAACCAGCCATAAAAGAAACAAAAAGGGGGGACTTTTTCTTCCTAGTGGCTTCTGCTACCGTGTCTCTACTTACTACTGTATCTTCCAAGGATTAAGGTTAGGGTTCTTGATCAACCTTGTTCATCAAGAGTCAGTCCTAACTTTAAAATTCAGATTTACTTGTGAGACTGATACTAATGTGTAGGAAATGCTTTATATAAGTCTTTCTCAATCTTCAATCCCTAGATATTGGACTTGAGTGCCATATCACTATTAGCCAACCTGGTCGGCATTAAGGATTTATAGGTTTTGTTTTTCAAAAAAATTACCTGAAGGACATTTATAGGTCATGAAAACTGCACTTCCGGATTCACCTCAGAACTGTTGCTTCTTTTATATTAAATTAGACCTCAGAAGGCGGCCATCCTTCAGCAGTTATGTCAGCAGCTATTTATTGCTTTATTTTATTTTTTTCAAGAGAAGCTCAAGTCAAGCATACATGGTGTTCCCTCCAATTTTTTCATTTAACAACCCTGTGAAATAAGTTTGGGTCAAGAAAGAGTGACTGTTCCAAAGTTATCCAGTGATCTTCCATGCTTAAGAATCTGGGCCTGTCTATCACTTTATCAAAATGCTACATTGCTTCTCTTTGGTAGGGTATGAAAATATGTGAGTGCACGTGTATGATAGTTTATAGAGCAGCAAGCAGGGCACTTGTTTTCTGGCAGTGTCCCGCTTTGACTGATGTCAAGTTGTTCAAGTAGCAAACATGTATGACCTCCCTCCTTTTCATTTTGCAGCAGGCAGCTAGTTTGGTGTAGTGGTTATGGTGCTGGCCTAGAAATCAGGAGACTGAGTTCTAGTCTGACCTTAGGCGACCTTGGGCAAATCATTCTGTCAGCCTAACCCACCTCACAGAGTTGTTGCTGTGGAGAAAATAGGAGGGAAAAATATTATGTACATTTGCTGCTTAGAGTTACTTATAAAATAATAAAGGTGAAATAAAAATCTAATCTAATAACATGAGCAGCTTGTTTCTTTTTTAGTGAGGCATCAATCATGTTTTGTAGAGTTACACTGAAGCATTTTATTTTCACATGAGTTGTCCAACAAATACTTTGTCAGAGATTTATTTTTCCATGATTCTTGACAGAATCTCTACATTCCTCTGGGGAAATGTCTTTATGGCAAACTTTGCTGCACATTTATAAAATAATATGTTGAATTTATTTTGGAGAACAGGGGTTCGTTGAGCAGTTATCAGCACTGAAAGGTGTTTCCTCTCTATCTTGTCAATGTAGGACCACAGCACTGAGCCACCATATGGGGCTGATACTTTACGCTGGTGGGTGGCTGAGTCCAATGTTTATACAGAAGTGCAAATTGGACCTACTGTGCTCAATTCTGCTCAATATGATATTAACAAGGTAAGCAAACAAACACATGTTTTGGCTCTTCCTAAGTAGGAGCCACTACAAAAATAGTTCAGCTTTCTGGAATATGTAGTCAGGAAAGAAAGTGTACCAATAGTATCTCAATCGTGTTTTTCTCTTCCTTTACCATTGGAATAGTTTTCACTTGTATATCTTATGATAACATGATGACTTCACCCATCATGGTTGTATTTATTTATCTACACCTTCAAGTAAATTCTTAGCAAATACATGGACAGCTTGCAATTTTATTGGCAACATTTTCAGAAATGTTTAGATTTGCCATTGCCTTCTTCCCAGGGCAGAGAGAAAGTGTCTGGCCCAAGTCCACCAGCTAACTTTTGTACCTACAGAAGGATCTCCTGGTTTCTACCTTACTTTTTAAGCACAAACTGACTTGCTCTTCAGGATTATTGATCCTAGAATAATTGTCCCATGGATTTGCTTTTGGGAACAGGGATTTGAATGGGCCTTTAAAACTAGATATCACAAGCCAGCCAGGGAACTTCCCTTTGTCTGTCTGTTCCTTCTTCATGTTGTATTGAATGTGTGAAATTTTTAAAGTGGAAATTTCACTAATTAATGATACAAAATATCAAACTATATATTGCTTGTATTTAGATCCCAGTGAAATATACCTGTCCAAGTGTTGTATTCTAATCAAAGGACTTACACATCATTAATGGGAATTAAGAGTCCCATAGTTTTAGGATTAGCAACTCTCTTGGATGATTTCCAGAAAAGTTATAAATACTTCAATGCCACCTCACCCTAATTTCTCAAAACAAATTTTACTAAGGTAGAAGAGTCTGAAAGATCTCCAGTGTATAATTTTTCCTCCCAAAATAAATAGCATATTTAAAATACATTGTCATATTTATGGTAAAAGTTTTTCAAATAATTACTTGAATTTCATGAACTGTCTTTGGAATTTGTTTATAGCTTCGAAATACACTCCGTTTTTTGTTGGGGAATCTGGCTGGCTTCCGCCCAGAGACAGACTCTATCCCCACATCAGAGATGTATCTGATAGACCAGTACATACTCCATCTACTGCATGGCTTCGCTAACCAGGTAAGCACTAGGGAATGGCTGGAACTATGGACACTTATAGTATAGACCGGTTGATCTGTGAACTGGATAGATACATTTTTGGAGAAAAGAACTCTTTTAACTGTTGCATTATTGTAGTAGAACAGAACTGCTGTAGATATCAACTTGTGACAAAATCTCTTACCATAGACCACCTTTTACTTTTTTGACAGCACTTGTATATGTAGTTTCTCCATTTCTCCATCTTTAGTAAACATTCTACCCAGTAGGTTTAGAAAACCTTAACATTTTGCTTAACAAATGCATTGACAAAATGTGAATTGAGAAGAAAATTCCAGCTTGAAGGTAGAAGGTGTGTCTTTGAAGACCAGCATCCTATCTTCTGCTATGAATGTTTGCTCGAATAGGTCCTGCATACCCAAGACTGTTTGGACACTTTGGCCATGCTACAGTTAGACATCACCTTTCTTCCTTTGAAGATGCTGAAATCAACAAAGCCTAGGCAATCTAAACCATTGTTAGATCTTGGAAGGAGTAGGGGTGGATTGTCAAAACCTAATTTTATGATAAGGAGGGAGACAGTTTTGGGACTGGAGTAGAGTAGCATGGAGAGAAGAAAAGGACAATACATGGCTGGTTTGATATTGCTTTAAGTAATATGAATGTGCAAAAAAAAATGTCTAGCTAAATGTCTATGGAGATTCTCAGCCATCCAGGTCATAGTTGTACCAAAGGTGCCTTTTCAAGAGGCAACTAGACTTTGTTTTCCCTTGAAGACATTCTGCCTCTCATCCAAGAAGCTTCTTCAGTTCTGAAGAAAGAAAGTCCAATTGCCTCTTGAAAAAGCACCTTTGGGATTAACTAGCTAAGTCTGCCAGTAGTTTGGATTCTGATTAAAGATACTGTCTGTACTCTCTAACCTCTCATTTCTGGTGCTTTCTGTCTCCTTTCCATCTTTATTTTTCTTTGGACTAACAATTACTTGTATTTTAAATTAGCTGTTGGTTTTTTGTACTTTATTCCTTAGGTTACACAGGCATATAAGGAACATAACTATGGAAAAGTCATTCGATTACTTCAACTCTTTTGTAGTAAAGATCTCTCCAGTTTTTATTTTAGTATAATTAAGGACAGGTATGTGAACTTTTGTATCCCCTTATCAGATAAGGAAGCCTCAAAAAAATGAGAAATGCATGCTCTGTGCTGCTTGTCCCCAGGACAAGTGCTTCCTGAATAGACACTGAGATAGATTATTTTGTAACTAACATAGTAAACAGCTAGTTTCTTCAGCTCACATGCATTTTGATACACATAACTTATTTCAACAATATTTAATATTCAGAAATTGTTTCCCCAATTATTTTCCTTTCTAAAATCTAGACTTTATTGTGAAGAGGAAAAAGATCTTAAGCGCCGTTCATGTCAAACAGCCTTGGCAGCAGTTTTGGATACAGTGGTTCGTTCTTTTGCACCAATCCTTCCACATCTGGCTGAAGAGGTTTTCCAGTATATTCCATACAGAAAAGGTATGAGAGTTATAAAATGGTTAACACTCTGTTGAGATTCTGACAGATTCTTCATATAAATGCCTTAATGTGTTGAGTTCATTACTCATTTAATTTACATTTTTGTTGTAAAAAATAGAATGATCAATAAATATTAATTTTATTTATCATTAAAATTATTTAAATTCTGCAGGATGAAATATGCATGTACACATTATTTTCAGAGTTTAAGACATTCCAAAGTATAAGAAGCACCTAACTTTTGGAGGGAAAACAAGAAAAAAAGATCTGCCTCTGCCTCTCAGCAATTTGCCTCCTTGAAGCAACCAGCAAACAGCCAGGTCAACTTCAGCACAGTGTGATTAGCACAAGTAGCTGATTGGCCTCCCAACGATCAGCTGTTTCAGACTGCAGGAATTGCCTATTGCCGCCTCTGCACACCACATTTTTGGCCTCTGCGTCCCGTTTTTAGCCTCCACACACCCCATTTTCGGCCTCCGCATTCCCCATTTTTGGCTCATTCCGGGTGGCAGGGATCGGGACAGGCAGAAAATGGGGCATGCAGAGGCCGAAAATGGGATGCAGAGGTTGAAAATGGGGCACACAGAGGCGGCAATAGGCAATGGCAATCCCTGCAGCCTGAAACAGATGATTGTAGGGAGGCTGATCCTACCCACAATTAGCTGCTTGTGCTAAACAGGCTGTGTTGAAGCAGACCAGGCTGTTTACTGCAAGCAGGCAAATTGCTAGGAGGCAGAGGCCAAAGAGTGGGGGGGTGCGCAGGGCTTTGGCAACATTCACTGTATAAGACGCACAGACATTTCCACCCACTTTTGGGGGTGGAAAAAGTGTCTTATACTCTGAAAAATATGGTCTATGAAAGGATGTCTGAGCAAGACCAGACAGCTCAGTGTTGAAGCAATGCCTGCCGTTATTGTAGTAAGGGAGAAGATACTTAATTTTGCTTCTCTTCTAGTCACACTCGTACCTTAATAATTGTCCATGCAAGTTTGCAGATTTATAGAATCATAGTCAGTTCACTGAATTCAAATCCTTGTTCAGTGCAAGAATTAAAATCAGGAGCACCCAAAATAGATCATGTTCTATAGAGTATTTTTAGCACTTACTCTAGGGGAAAATGTTGATCTCACTTGCATTACTAAAAATTATTGGAAGGCAGGTACATATAAATTCAAGTGTGGCCACTTAAGGTGAATGGGGAACTTTAATTAATAGAAATTGTTTCCTGATCAGAGACAAATATTGGTGTGTAATGTAATGAATTGGCCTCAATAAGCAACCATATCTCCAACAACTGAAGTTTCTGGTTAGATTCAAATTATTAGCTTTATATAGTACAGTGCTGTTTATCTGCAACTAATAGAGATATCTAATGCATTTGTTTTCCCCATCCTTTCCTTTTGCAAGAGTCAGATAGCGTGTTTCGTTCCGGATGGATGACCACAAGTGCTGTATGGAAGAAACCAGGGCTTGAAGAAGCAGTGGATGGAGCATGTGCAATGAGAGATTGTTTCCTTGGCTTTATTGCAGGCAAAAATGCTGCAGAATATCAGGTGATTCTAGTGATTGAACCTGGGCTGTTTTTTGAATTAATGGAGGTAAGCAGAAAAATAATAATCTAATATTACATCTTAACTAATAATTTTCAGATGTTTAAGAAAAGCTACTAAGAAAAGCCATTTATGCCTTAAAATTCAGAAAGACTGACAATTTAAAAGGATATTTACTCAAAGTTCATTACAGGTAATCCTTGACTTATGACCAGTTTGGCCCAGAACTTGTCACTAACTGATGCAGTCATTAAATGAGCCATGGCCAATTTTATGATCTTTTGGCTGTGGCTGTCTTCCCCCATTGACTTTGATTGTTGCTTTGCTGGGAAGGTCACAAATGCCAATCATGTGATCCCTGAACGCTGCAACCTTTATAAATGCATGCTGGTTGCCAAGTGCCCAAATTTTTATCATATTACCATTGAGACATTGTGATGATCGTAAGTGCAGGGATTGGTTCTATGTCACTTTCAGCAACGTTGCAATTTTGGTCATTAAAGAATGCTCATAAGTTGTGAACTATAATTGTCCAACTCAGAGATGGAATCATTAATTTATCATTACGATAAATACTACTGTAGATTTAGATAAGATATACTGTAGAATCCAAAGGCATGATATAGAATAAGTTTATTTGCCCAATTTCAACCCTATGGTTCTATGATCTTGAGTTCAAACATTTTGGTTTTCTTGCTCCAATTTCAAAATAGAGACCTCCTTTGACTTCCATGATTGATTGATTTTGTTGGCTTTTCTACTTTTAGCAGACAAGATATGCAGTTCAATAATATTCAGTCTTGGACTCTTGCTATTGATAACCAGGATTTCCCCCACTACTCCATTTTTATTTGGTGTTTTTAGTTTCTTGAAATAGAGGCAAAGTATTTGAGGATTTAAATAACCTCATGTTTGTAAAAAAAACCATGTATTGGGACTATATATTTACAATTGCAGACTAACATGATGTAACCATATAACATACTTCCCCTTGTGTGGTCATGTGTTGGAGTTCTTGAATTGTAAATAATGGTACACTAGCACACACACAAAAAGGAAATTATAATGTTGTTTGCATACATCCAATATCATAATGTTAAACCTGAACAAGCTATAGTGTTTGAAACCAGAAGCCTCAAAGAAAAAATGGCTTCCAAGCTGACATATAGTAGACTTCAGTTTGCATGTATTGCTACCAAATCACATTATGGCTCTAGTATGGCAAACCAGGCCTAGCTTATTATCTTAATTAGAATTGTCATTGATTTGTTTGCATTTGTACCCTTTTCAAAAACTACTCAGCATGATAATTTATCATTAGGTGCTACAACCTGAAGAGTGCTCTAATACATCTCAGTTAAATGAAATAATGATGGCATCACAGACAATGCTGTTGACTGAAGTACCTAGAGATGTGAATACTGACGATATGATTAAAGGCACATTTCTGATAAACTTAGAAGGTAAGAAGACTTTCGTTATGCATCCACAACATTACGGACCTCACCCCTTTCCTAAGAGATCTGTAGGAGCATGCATAAGCGCACCAACGTGCCTTTCATTCCTGTCCTGTTGTTTCTTTTTTATTTTTCTTATGTGTATCGATTTCATGTGTCCATAGCTATATTTATACTTATACCTGTTATCTTATAATTGCTTGACAAAATAAATAAATAAAAATAAATAAATAAATAAAATATTGAAAGTGTTTGGGCCATGTGATGATAGGACTAGAGGACGATTTCTCTTGATCTAGAGATAAGTCAGCAAAGAATGGGCTTTCATGTGGGATTAATTTGAACCTTTTCTAAAATAGGTGGAGATATTCGAGAAGAATCTGCCTATAAAGTCATTGTTCTACCTGCTGCCAAAGCAAAATGCCCGCGTTGTCGAAAATACACTGCTGATTCAACAGAGACTCCATGTGCACGTTGTATGCATATACTTGGTGAGAAATGATACCTATTCCCATAGCAGTTAAACAGACATGCTTGCTAAAGCAAGTTATTTTGCAAAAACATGGAATATAGAAGTATCTACACAGAAACCAACATAATCTTTGTCTGAGAGCTGGAAAGCTAAATTCAAAATTCACATGTATATATTTAAGCTTGTACACTTAATAAACTGCTTACTAAAATGCCTGAATAGTCCTTTTCTTTTTAAGTCTGAAAAGCAGCACAAGAGGAATTCAAATCCATGAACAAGTTGGCTTTTTTTAGTCCAGTTTAGCTAACAGTTGACTTTAGACTTTAGCACTTAGGTGGTGCAGCTTTATTGCCGTTCATGGGTCTGCATGATGAACTTTTTTTCTGCAATTACTTCCAGCACAATTATCCCCACTCCCCCAGGCAGATCACATATCAGTAAGAAAAAAATATGTGGAACCTTCGTCCTGCTCTAGATTTCTCAATCAGATTTAAGAAATTACTTTGCTAAATGTTTGCTCTTTAACTGTGTAGCAATAAATGTGGATGGATGGCTCTTCCTTTAGTTTTGAAAGTTGTAGCAGCCTTTTAATAAGAAACTCATCTGATCCAGGTGTCAATGATTTTCTACAGAATGGGTTCAGTATTCAATTAATTTTTCATTGTGATTGTTAACAATATAAGAATGAAATACTGTTTTACAAGTCTCCACTCACCTTCTACAACAGGCAGATGGAAGGATCTTCATGAACTTGGTTCTATTAGCCAGTCCCCCTGAATTTCAGACTACTCTGTTTCAATAACTGAATGACAACTATAGCTTCTTTTCTCCAGACCAGTTACCCAGTTCCTTCAACTGTTCTATGCAAACTTCAGCACTCCCTCCAGGGGTTTTCAAACATGGCAACTTTACTTATGTGGACTTCAATTGCCAGAATTCCTCATCCATTACGCTGGTTAGGGATTTCTGGGAGTTGAAGGCCACACATCTTAAAAGTCAGTCCAATTTTTCAATTGTTACTGTCATATATTGGAATAGTTGTGGGCCAAATGTAACATTCAACATAAGGAAGACAGTGGAGTACACCAATTACAGTAAGCTGCACAGCAAGGAAAGTTGTTACAAATGAGACCAATGCTTTTACAAAAGTGTTAGTTTTATAAACTAAAATTAGATTCCTGATTTTATTTGATAATTAAAACATGAAGAGGCAGCATCTTTTATTGTTTCTACAATAATTTTTCCCACCAGACAGCTTACTCTTCATAAGTTGATATTGTTTATATTGTGAAAACCCAGCCATAATATAACTGTAGAAAGCCATCCTTTAATGCTGTAAGTTTATGGCTAATTGCCTCTTGATTATAACAATTAGGTTATCATTTTGAAGAAGTATTACCTAACCAGCATACATAATATGTTGGCTTCGGATTGAATTCATCTCATTTTAACATTTAAAAAGCAGTCTTATTTTCTAGCACATAGGAAATTCTTAATATGTTAATTTGAACAGCACTAATGGTTCTTAAGCAAACTATTACACAAATGCTCGGCATTAGAAATAAATATTTAGAGTTATGCACAAATATACACACTGCTGGTATTCCCACCAAAGGTAGATCTTAACATATATTTATCATCTCCTAAAGTTTTGAGCTGTTAATTACCAAAGATGCTTGAGACTGCTTCATCAAGATGATTCTGGTTCTTATACACAATCTTCACTTTTATTAGAGACCTGTTTAGCCACCATGCTTCAGTTTCAGTCTTGTCATGACATTCCTTCCACAGCTTCAATTAGATGCAAGGCAACACTATACTGCCCATGGTTTTCTGGTAGGTGTTCTATCACTTTATTTACTAATTTAGCAGTTGTAGTAATTGACACTTCTACATTTTTAAGATCTTGTGGATCCTGCAAAGAGAATTGAGACAATCTTTAGGTTTCTTTACTAGAAATAGGCATGCCAGATCATTTCTAAAACCTAACTGGTAGACTTAAGATAATTTTTATTCATGATTAGAAACATCCCTGTAAAATTAGTTTTACGAATAAAGCCTAATTCAGTGAGGAATGTAGCAGATAACTACTATTGTAGCATTAGGATCATTTTGAAGAATTTTCAACCCTTCCGCAATCGAAGATGAATGATTGTAGTCCTCTTGCTTTATTGGGAAGTTTGATAGCAAAAAATAGTTACAGAAAGCAACTTCACCAGTTTACTTCTGGTATTAATTCTGAGATGGAAAAACCATCTTAAAAAAACTGTCGCTCTACCCTTAAATTAACCATACATATGTCATTAATAATTGTTTTTGTGCAGTGCACTGAGTGAAATAAAACTCCGCCTCCAACTGCTACAGGTATTTGGACCAATATGAAGTGGGTGTGTGCATTGTTCAATACATTTGTACAATACCATAAATTAAATGAAGTAAGACATCTCCACTTTGCACCATCCTTGTTCCCAAAAATATGCCAAATATTGTAGTACTTATACTGTATAACTCCTCATTAAATTCTCAAATAAATTACATTCTCTCTGTTATGTTTCCATAGCAAAGGTCAGATTCCACTCCATGTAGACTGTTAATATTTAAGCAGAGCATGCAATTAGGGAAATATTGGTGTAATTGTCATGTTAGTTCCCCTTTCGTCCATCTAGGTTAGCATGCTCAAATGAGCTGGCCCTCCTTTCCTGCTGCTGAGCAACATATATGACTCCATTTTCATGTATGAAATATTTCCCATCAATTTCATTATTGTGTACAGCGTTAATAAGCAAAAGTAATTGTTAACTTCTTACATTAAGTTTTTCTGAATACAGTGTTCCTTATTTTGCAGTATGTTTAAAAGGCAGTGAATCTTACCATAGCTTTAAGCCAAGTGCAAAGTGTTGGAGGTAGCCTGGCTAACAGCTCCATGCCTTCTTTTGTTTGAGTGTGCAGTAAGGCATAGGCCAGCCTCTGTCCAGCCAGCACCAACAACTGTGATGCAAGCACTTCTTTGTCCTCTACCTGAAGAATAGCCTGCATATATAAGACAGTCAGCTGTTACTCTTGCAACAGATAATACTTGTTTTCAAAACAATTTTTGAAAAGAAGACACTGATGAATGGAAGTACATGCAGGTCAGTCCAAGAAGACAGCACCCCATCAAGCTACTTTTAATTTTAAATGTTTGCTCACAAAAAAATAATACTGTAATGGTCAAATGTAAAAATTCTTAAAAAGAATGTTTAAAAAGTAAAACTTAACACTTTAATCCCTGAAAAACTTACTCATTGCAAGGCTTCACTCTATTGCATAACTGTATGGGCATATCAGAAATGGGGTGCATAGGAAAAAAGGGGTAAAGGTCATGTGTGATTGGTTGTGTGTGTTTGTGAATATGTGCATAAATATATTCTAAAAACTTGTGCATATATGGCATGGAAGAAGCACCACCACACAACCTAAAAATCTTTCTTGATCCACACACATTGCATGCCTAAGAAAGTGCAATTAATATTAAATTTGGAGATTTCAAGTGTCTCATAAGTAAACTCTCTCAGTGTGACTAACTTATGAGCAAATGCCTGAGAAGGCTCACAGGCTTTTTATTTCTCTTTTAATAAAAACCTAATCTTAATTCTACTCTCCTTCCCATTTTCTGCTATAAGGCACAAAGATTGGAGGGCAGAGTCCTGAGGACACAGGTGGACTGCTCTTTTCTGTGTTTAGATGTTTAAGAAGGCATTCTTTCTGGATGGCACACCAGATGAATACATGCAAGAAGTTTATTTTAGTGACAAGAGAAATTCCTCACTCCTGTTAGCTGCTTACCTGCACTTGAACTCACTGGATCAAGGGTGTTAAAAGTCAGAATTATACCTAAAAATGTCTGGACATTTTCCAAGATAGTACTGCTATAATAATACAGCTTTTCACACAACCATGTAAGTTTCCAGTAATATAGGTTCCATATGGTCTCTAGAGGGAAATAGACTAGCCACTACAGTTGCTCCTGCTCCCCAATCCACACCCACATAAAAGATGCTGCAATGGAGGAACAATAATGTAGAGCAATGGATCCTGATCCACCAGAATTTCATTTAAATTTGGAGGGATGGCATGACAACCATGGCAGCCAATCTGGGAAATGTTGTCCACCTTAAATAAGACACGGTATTTTAACATCATATAGTTGGTTGTTCCCTACTGTCTCTAATACGCTCTTCATAATCACTTAGAATAAATTTGTAATCTGCTATAGAATTGGCCAGAGCACACTTTATTCTTTCTTGAGATATAATTCCACAAGGTTTTTTAATCAAACGTATTCAAAAATGCATCTTTGCATTTTCAGGGGGAAAAAAGGCAGGATTTGACAGCAATGTAAAGGAGTTTCACTAATAACCATGACAAAATTATAACCTGTATATCTGCTGCTACCCTCAACAGGCAGAAATCCGTGCCTGCTGCATGTACATCTGCTTTGTGTAAAATGTGTACCTCTTCTCCAAGATGATCCAGGCCGTAACTATAGAGCTCACACACATAGTACCGTCTGATTATGTCCTCAGCAATTTGAAGATGATGTGCCAGATCCAAAGTCAAGGCGGACCAATCCCTGTCCTTCAGTGTCACAGCAACAACTTCTTCCGATCTGTCTGCCATCTGAGACGGAGCTTGGGCCTGGGCCAGTGCACTCACCAGTTTGGTTAAGAACTTGCAAACAAAAGAAAACCTCCACATCAGCAGCAGTTTGCAAAAAGGACACCTATGCTTGTTCATTTCCTCCCCATATGTAACTTACTTGATGGCGTAAACTAAGCAGAGTGGGATCCACTTCACCACTAGGCAGCAACTGAATTGAAGTCAAGTCTTTGAAAAAAGCATTTTTACCCTACAAGAATGGAACACAAAGGAATTTTGGAACTAAAGATAGAAAAGAGTTAATACTTGCTTAATATAAATATACAATATATATATGGGAGTAAATAGCTACTTCCCAGGTCAACTCAGCATTAATTTTTGCTTGGAATTTGTAAAGTCGATTAGCCTTAATTCCTATGTAGGTAGATAAAGCACAAAATCTAACTTAATAGGAAAATTTCCCAAAAAACTTCCACCAACTTGTAGAGTTTTCTATTCTAACCACAGCTTCTCATTCAATGTCCTGCATGAGTCTAAACTCTGGCCTAAGAGATACATTTCACATTTAATTAACCTGGAGCCCTGATTCCAGAGTCAGCAGCTTTCAACGAAGCCTCATGTCCGCATACCTTGCTATCGAAGAGAGAGAGGGGTTTCACACTCTTCAGGGAGAACTTCATGGTTCCGTATAAGACGGTGCAGAGCACGGACTGGTGCTCGACTAGAGGATAATGGATGTGTTTCTGTTCAAGTGCTAACTCCACTAATGAGCTATGCCCTTCAACAGACACCCAGGCATCTTCTGTGTCCAGCACAGGAAGTGGCATTTCATCACACCGTATATCAGCCTAGTGCAGTAAGAAAGAGAAAAGCATTGGTATATTAAAAGTAATTGAAAGATAGCGCACATTGGTCATGTTCCAAAAAACTCAGGGGAGGGGGAGGAGGGGGAGGATTATCAGCAGAACCAGTAGTAACAGTTGCATCAAGAAATCTTACTTGAACATTAAAAAAATACACAGCTAAAACAAAAACATTTATTCAAGTGGAATGTGGCTAAAAATCTACATTCTGTTTCTATCGTCTGGTTTAAGGAATCTTTGGCAACAATCCTGATTCAATGTACAGAACGATTTATGTTACTTTTGAAAGACTGATGAGAGTTGATGAATGTATTAAAAATAATGTGCAGTTTAGGTTGAGGAAGGAACTGTTACCTCCATGAGAGTCTGAAGAAGATCTGAACAAGACCCAAGGAAATAGGACACTGCGTTGTCACTCATCCCTACGTCCTGTTTGACAAAGAGGAATTCATTTGTAAAAAAACCTTCTTGAATATGTTTCAAATTTTTTGTAGACAGAAGTGGCTGTATTCATACCAAATCCCAGAAATCAACTATACATTTAATGCAAAAAGAGGTATCTGAATAGTTAAAAATGAGTCGTGCAAGCCTCAGTATTCAATGCATTTTTTTAATTTATAAAGTTCTTTGACAAAATATTTTATATTTATATATGTATATGTATATGTATATGTATATGTATATATGTGCTGTTTAGCTTCCTTCGGGTATTATCCCACGTCATTGTAGT
>BLBF01000018.1:36811537-36843648 GCA_015471245.1 Laticauda colubrina | reverse complement strand
AGAAGATCAACAGACCTATGGAACAGCTGTCCTGCCCTACATAAGAGGTACTACAGACAAAATCAGTAAGATACTACACCGGCATCACATCAAGACTGCCTTCAAAACAGACAAAAAAATAGCAGCCATCCTTAGAAACCCCAAAGATAAAATTGACCTGGAAAACCAAGGCATATACGAAGTTCCCTGTGCATCATGCCCGGCCACATACATTGGACAGACCAATAGAAGAACAAGTACCCGCCTGGATGAACACAAAAATGCAGTAAAAAAGCTGGAACACACCTCCTCACTAGTCCAACACATAAAAACCACAGGTCACAACATTCAACTTCAAAACCCTAGCCACTATAGAAAACCCCAGCCACAGAATCATCAGAGAAGCCATAGAGATTGAAAAAAGACCTGAAAGCATAAATAGAAGAAATGATTCCACCAGACTGTCAATCATTTAGAAGCCTGCACTCTCAAATAGAAAGATCTCCACACCACAAACCAGACAAACACCTGGGCACAAACAGACTCCCTCTGATACCTCCAGCTCAAACACACCCCAACCAGGCACCCAGATGAAACCTATATCATCATTAGTTAGTCAAATTTGTATTTAAATAAATTGAAAATTACTAGATATGTTTATCTGCCTCCAATAATTTTTTCAGTGTCATGTTATTGGCAAGATGAAATCATAAGTAAAAAATGAATCTCACGTACTTATAAAAGTTGGCCATTTGAGGATAATGAAAATTTAGGATTTAAATGGGGGGTGGGGAGATACATTAGCTGGCATCAAATACTAATCAAGAATGATTTTTTAAAGATTACAAAATATCCAGATTAAAATAAGGATTCTCTGAAAAGACCCTAATCTGAATGCTTGTACAACTTTACTAAAGTTTCAAAAATTTGAAAAGATGTAGGCACATAGAAAAATGGTATATTTTCCATCTATATAATATATTATATTAATTAATATAGTTGTCCAATGCTATTTCTTTGGGAGAAAAATGTTGAACCAATGTCAGCACAAGGCTGCTCAGACCTTTTCCTAGTTTGTTCTTCCAGTTGAACTTTAAAAGAAACCTGAGCAACTGGCATCAGCATCATTTCTAATATAACAGAGGTGGTTGTGGCGGTATTCAAATAATTTAACAACCGGTTCTCTGCCCTAATGATTTCTTCCAACAACCTGTTCACCAAACTGCTCAGAAAGTTAACAACTGGTTCTCCCAAAGTGGTGCCAACTGACTGAATCCCACTACTGAGAGGTAGATAATGGATGTGGACCTTACTTATTCGGAAATAAATTCTGCATCTCTCAACCAAATCTGATTGACAAGTGGGCCAGCAAATGCACTTGTTTGTAGCAATAATTTCTTAAATGGGCAGGTGATTGAGCTAGATGGTCTCAAAGATTCCTTCCAATCTTTAGATTCAGTGAAAAAAATTTTGTTTTTAACTTTGCAGAGAAACAAATGAAAGCTCATTCACATAAATATCAGAACTACCTTATTCTTGTAAAAACATGCTTAAGACGGAGGTGAAAAATGAACAGAAGAGTGCAAATCTGCTCGAAGTCATGTTCGCTTCAGGAAAATTTGTCTTATACATGATCTTACATTAAAAACCGAAAATAATAGGTGTCTCTTGGGCTGAGCTCAGAGAAAGGCGAGCCAAATAAAAAGATTACTGAGCTGGAAGCCAAGTCTATGACCTTAGCTTAAGTTGGCAGAAATCCCCAATTGCTGGTTGACATAGATATCTTCAGACCTTGTATTATGATAATACATATTTTAAATAAAGAAAAAGGATTACTTGCCCGTCTGCATAACCTGTCCTTTGGTGCTTTTCCAACCTATGACCAAAATTTGTTTAGAAGGACTCAATACATTAATATATTCCATCAAACAGGTAAGTTGTTATCTCTTTTCACCACAAATGAAGTTTTTCATTTTATGATTTTTTATTTTTAAAAAACACCTCCCTATTTCCCATATGTTTATGCGTATGCGTGAAATAACATTTCTTTTAAGTTAGGACTAGTAGTTAAGTCTTCGTGCTTTTCCTCAAAACTAATTATTTCAAACTTTTAATTAAGTAATTAGTAAATCAGTTTAGACTTATATTTCTAGCCTGGTGCCTTAAGCTCACTCCTGAATTGCTGCTGAGTGCAAAGGATATCCTAAGAGCTGCTGACTGCCTACTCACAGGAGTAGATCTGTAATTTGGGGAGATTGCATGACTACCATGTGAATCCAGAAAAATATTCAGCTGGTTGAAGTAAGTGTTGACAGATGTAGCAAGCATGTCCACATCTCTTCTGTAGTATGTAGTATGTAATACTTTTCCTAATGGCTTCCAAATCAAAAGAACTAACAGTTCTACTTTCTACTGTATTGATTAGACATCACCTTATGTGCTGTGTCTTGTTTTGCACTCCACATAGGGTAATAATATTCAAGTATCTGAATGCAATTAACAAAGAAAGCTCTTTTCTCCAGAATGCCAATGATGAAATAATGAATTTAAATTAAAAGAAGGCAGGTTTCAATTGAATTGGCAGGAGAAGTAAAATGAGCAGTGTTTTAAGAGTGGAACCAAATTGCCCTGAGAGGTAATTAGCTCCTCTTCATTGAGTAGGCAGAAGTAGAAGCCTAACAGCTAACTACCAGAATTGTATAACTTAGATTCAGTCATAAGAAGGGTTTGAACTTCGTGATCTGAAAGTCTAAGCCCATACAGCTAATCAAGTTTTATTTACTAAAAGTCCTCATATGAACGAAATATTATATATTCTATTTAACTTGGTTTTTAACATACATACCTTGTCCATTAAGTAGGTAGCAGCAGAAAGCCTTTTCACTATGAATGTGTTCCACATCATTAAAGCAATTCCTGAAATAATTACACAAATTTAGGCCCAGCTAAAAGCAACATCAATGGTTTTGCCAGGTGAACTCATAGACTGCATGTTTCAAAAACACTAAAAGTAAGTATATATGCACGGTTTACTTTTATATAAATTCCAAGCAGTTTTATTAACAATGTAACAGTAATTGATTGTGGCTAATGGTTACAGCTTAGGAAAGCCAACATAAAAATATGTGCTTTTAGAAAAAACTGAAAAATCTAAAATGTCTGGACCTGATGAACAGCTAAAGACTATGTCCTTCCACGGGAACAGTTCACCCCAGAGGTCCACCTGCAAGTGGTAATTAAGTGTAACCTGAAAACCATGGCTAAAGATCCATGAGGGAGGGAGGGAGTTGAGTATCACTACTTTCATTAAATGAGTAGGAATTTTGATTTGAGAGAGGCTCAGCCCTTCTCACATTTCCTGTATTTGCAAACAATAGTGTGTTGGTTGGAGAGATTTTCAAATTATTTATAATTAATAAGCATTTACTATTGTAATGGGGCATTGACAAACATGACAATGTTTACTGTGAACCAAGTCCAGCTTTGACACTGATTTGAGAATACTTCAGTACTTCTATGCAGTTTTAATTTGCAGATAAAAATGACAGCTGTGGATCCCTCAACACATAGACACTTCTGAATCAAATTCTCTACTTCACTTTGATACATCCAAAATATTTTCTTTATTCTTACCATGTTGAATATGAGCACTATCAATGCATCTGAGATGTTCTATGGCTCTGGTGAGAAAATGTGCTTCCTTGGATTAGAAAAACAGAAATGACCAATATTAGTCAGTGCACATAACAGTAACCTTCCCAATTACTTATTAAGTATTTCAATTAATTATTTCAGGTTTTGTTATATTTTTTTCTGCATGCAGGTCTTTTTGATCAGATGGTGTAGACCATGACACGTACAAATGCTATCTACTCACAAAAGCTAATTTAAAAAAAAAAACCTACTGTTCTGTAATTTTTTTTCAGCTTTGTTCAAGTTATTCAAGTAGAAGTTGACTCTTCTCAAAGTTTAAAGAAAAGCTACAATAACCACAAAACAGCATATAATGGGACATATAATAAATAATTTCTAAATATTCTGATATATTATTTAAGGTTATTTGATATATCGGTATCAAATATTTGATAAATGATATTAAATATATTTGATATATTTTATTTTAATTACCATACCCTGGTAATTGCAGCAAAGTTGTAATAGTGATAAAGTACAGTTTGTATTGTTGACATATACCCCAATCTTCCATTAAAACAGTTTCTGTACCAGTACAAAGTGTTCCTTTTCTCAATCTTCAAAACAGTGACAGCTCAATATAATAGTGCTAACTTGGGAAGAACATTTACATGCTATCACATCTAATAAATTTTGACAATATAATGTGTTTTATCATTGTGAAAAAAAGACGAGAGGAAACCCAAATACCAAAATAAAATTATCATACAATCATAAGGCTAAATGGGAAATTGAAGTTCTTCTAGTCCCCTTACCCTTATACCAGCCATAAATGGTTGTCCAATCTTTTCTTGAAAACCTCCAACAATAACTCCAGGAGGCAGCTATTCCATTGTGTCGTGGCACCAAGAACTGGTTGTAATATTCCAAGTATGGCCTCACTAGTACATATAGAACTAGTACATATAGTCTAGAACTATCATTTCCTGTGAACTTGGTGCTATCCCTCTGTTGATCCAGCCTAAGACTGCATTGGCTTTTTTGGCAATTTTTAAGTTATTTTTTAAGCCTACTGAGCCTGAATAAGAAATAATGGATTATTTTCAGTATTTGAAAATGTCAGGTAAGATCGTGTGTATCATAAAAAACAAAGAGTAAGGAAATGAAAGGCTTCCTTTACCTCTGGGTCTTTGTTCCACTGTACAACATACTCCCAGCAGGAATGTGCATGGAGTATATCCATCTCCAGGCTGCAAGGAAACTGTTCATATGCTAAATGAAGTAGTTCTGGGAACATGTTTTAACAAAAGATAATTATTATTTTGCATTCCATTGTTGCACTAAACAGAAATGAAGAGCATGTCTGAAAATATTTTTTACCTAATATGGACTCCATGCTTGGCTGGTCTTCTCCATCCTCACCTACAAAATTGCTGTCAGTCTGCTGTGGTTCCTCCTTGCTTCCTGCTTCATTTTTCTGTCGACCTAATCTGAGTAAGGACAAACTGAGGTCTTGCTTAAAAATCCATTTGGCTACACTGTCAGCAATGCCTCCTAAATAAAAGTCAAAACAGTCTAGCATCAGTTTGCAAATACTCAGGAAAGAGTTATTCTTTCTTTCTATTGTAATCTTAAACTATGGAATTTGCTGCTATCGGATATACCTGTGATAGTGAACCTATGGCACGCAGAGCCATTTGTGTGGGCATGCGAGCCTCAGCCAAAATTACCTGCACTGTACATGCACATATCTCCCAGCTGATTTTTGGCCTGTTTGAGGTGGCTTTCACCCTGCCGGAGGCTTGAGGGAAGCCTCTGCCTCCTCAGGAGGCTGAAAAACGGGCCTTCTGGAAATACCAGAAGTGCCAAAATGGGCCCATTTTTCAGCCTCCTGAGGTGGCAGAGGCTTCTCTCGAGCCTCCGCGAGGGCAAAAACAGCCTCAAACGGGCCAAAAATCAGCTAGGAGACATGCACATGTGCAGTGCTGGTAAGAGGGCAGGTTGGGGTTATTGCACGTACATGCACAGGGGAGTAGGGTGCATTGCATTGTGGGTGCCAGCGCTATTGCACATATGCAGTTTCAGCACCCCACAACAAAAAGGTTCGCCATCACTGGGATATACTAACGCACAAATAAGGAGACAAGATTGGATAAATTCATGGAGTGCTTGGTTTTCAGTGACTACTACATTGGGGATTTCATTTTATCTATAAACAGTTAAAGCATTTATAAATATACAGGTCAGATGACTGTACAACTGACTCACAAGCAGCATACATTTTAATGCTGACTCTTTAAATAGTTGATCAACATCTTGTCCATGCCTGTGTGTCTGGGAGTGTGGATTGCTGTTTCTGTGCATGTTTCAATCGGCACAAGATGAAAATGGTTTGAAGGACAGTGCCTGGGGGTTCAGCATAGCGCAGGAATCCTGGTAGCCTTCTGAGCTTCCTCTGCTTTTCTTCTACCTCTCATGCTACTCAACCCTTCTCAGGCTGGCTGACCCTACAGGATTTGAGGAGACTATAAACCTGTATCAAGATTACACCTTTCAAACCAGTGAGTTCTTATATGAAAGCAGTACTAGATTTCAGGGCATGAGGGAAGAAGTAAAATTGGGATGAACTGGACCACTCGGGGTGGGAAGGTGTGTCATCCTACATAGACCAAGCTTCATGTGTCAATGTGGCATTTAGGTGGGCTATTTATTTATTATTCTATGTGCATCACCATTTGCAATCCTATTCCTTATGGAATGTAGACTTTGTTCAGGATAAAATATCATGAAACTATCCCCAAGAGGATTTCAATAGAAATACACTGACTGTCAGTCTCAGTTCCCTTTCTTTTCTGCAATTTCCTATTCCATTTCACACATTTCTCTGGGGATTCTCCTGGGCTGAGTTCCAAGCAGTTATCTCAGGAGAAGAAATTAACCGCCACCCCTTCCCATCCCAACCCTTGGGAGGGGGGGGCAATCACCTTTTCCTCCTTCAAGCAATTTCTTTACAGAAAGTCTCCCAAGAGGCTCAGCCTGCAAAGAAGAAGCTGGGCTTGTCTTCTTGCTCAGTTTACTATTCAGAAGTGTCTGAAGTATTAGGCAATCCTCTAGTTGTTTCAGGAGAAGCTTCCAGTATTCTATATCAAGAGAGAGGGCTTCCCAGGAATCTGTATCAGCACCTACAGTTATTTGGGGAAACTAATAAAAAAATTGTTTGTGAACTTTTCATATTATCAACCTGACATTTTACATATTGTGTGCAGAAAGTCCAGATTTACAAACTTCAATGATGAAAGAAGAAAATAAGTTACAGCTTTCTGTCATATGTTCAGTACATCTGTATTGTATTCGTACGTGCTATTTTTAAGAAGGTTCCCTTAGAGATGAGGAATAGCAAGAGATGCACCTTCAGTAAATACACACAAGGTGTTCACACATTTCATATTAAATTGCCAGAAGTTTAAATTGAGGATGGAAAGAAGCTGGCAGTGCTGCTCTACTTCATCTAAAAATAAAACTGGTGAAGAGAGAGATCTGCATCTCTTCAACTCCTTGGAGAAAGGACAAGATAACATAAATACATGTATTATTATCTGTGTTCACAGAAGGGCTAAGATAGAGCATGAGCAAATTCATAAACAGTCAACTTTTGTTCAGTAAGAAGTAACATTTGCATTTTGTTTACATTACATTTTTTCTACTGATGCTTAATGTGCTTATTAACAATAATAAAGTTTAAAGTAATTGTCACCTAAACATGTAAACAAATGAATCAAGGCAAGGAAAAAGACACTAGCACTGAACCAGTTCAATTTTTCTTCTAAAAACAAATCAGGAGACGCCAAAATTTTGTTGGCATCTTCTAGTGAGAGAATTATAGAAATCCTAGCCTCTTTGAACAGCAAGTTCAAAGGCTTGGTAACAGCTGTATAGAATTTGGTATAGCCTTTTCATGGTATTCATAATGATTAAGCAGCATATGAAATTCAGTTGCATCCTGTATTGTTCATATAAATAAACAATGAGACCTCACTTGTACATTTTCCAAGATACTTTATAATTGGATGTTTAGCGGCAAGTATTAAGAGTTGATTATTTATTTTGGGAAGGGAGACCCTTTTTTTTTTGCTATGTAGTCAAGGACAGAATCTGAAGTTACTTACCTTTTTTTCTGCAACGCTATCACTTATCTGTGATGTTACTGAATGCCCAACATGAGCAAATACCAAAGCAGCTCCATTATTCTCAGACTGAATACAGGTTGTTCTCATCTGCTGCCACCAGGGGGAAATGGACTGAGAATCCCACGAATCATCTGTAGCAACCAAAGTCAAAAACATGCATATGGGATGTCAACCACAATTAGAAAATACATTTACTACAGATGTTTTATTCCCAAATATTCACTTGTGAGCAGGGATTCTTGTTTACTGATAGACTAAGAGAAACTATAAAAAACAAAAGGTTGGGCAAGGATATCTGTACATTTGGAGACGTCAGGTAGCTGTTAAGAAGGGGAGAGGATTAATTACCCACAGTAAGATCAAAGGAGTATTTGCAAAGTCTGTCAACTGAGCATGTGTAGAATATGAAAGATGACCTTGATGAAGATTTACAAGATCTGTTAACAATAAGTGACAAGAAAGGAGAGATGGTTATCAGACTTGCAAGGTTGATTTCAATTTCACTCAAAGACTAAAACTATTTTTATTGGGAATGGCTATAACAACACAATTTTGCAAGTCTGATCATGCAATATCTCCTCCCCTTCTTATAATCTTATGAATTAGGGAGGTCTCTCTACCTGAACCTCTTCCACACTTTCTATTTGTGTGAACTTAAGAAGTGTTTGATTGCTTTGTAACAGATCTTGCATATCTCCATCAAGGTGATTTTCTAAACTCTCTACAGCACGTGGATATTCAGATCTTTTCAACAACATCATGGGAATTTTTTTATCTGCATGCAACATTAGGTTTGTAATATCTGCTTTTGATCTCTGGCAACCTCCTGTTTTCAGAAATTGAGCATGTTCACTGAACTTCTCCCACCTGTCATTCTGCTCAAAAGGGACAACGCAGCTTGAAGGCAGCAAACTGACTGGGTTCTTTGAAGAAAGGTCTTTTCCTTGGAAAGCCACACACTGAGCAGAAGGGACTAAAAAAAAAGAGATAGAAAGTTTTGGATTTTTAATGAGAATAGATTTCAGAAATCACTTTACCAATCAATTTAGTAAAATTTTCTAAACAAAAGAGAAGATATTTCAATATTCCTCTGTTGATCACTGCATTAATATTGCTAATATCCCTAGAGACATACAGTATTTCAAATTTGAAATCCTAGTCATATGTATTTCTTCAATAATTCTTTCTCATTTTAATCATGATTTAATTGGGATTCCAGTCCCCTATCTTCCACATTTACATTCCACAAACAGCTATCCTAATTTTGAAATGCCAAACATATTTTCTGAATAAGCAAAATTGCTTTTAATTTTTCCCACATACATTTCAACAAAGTAGATAATCTCAACAGAATTTTCATCCATAAGACTTTTTTTTTCCATTTTAGTTGCATAGCAACTAACTGTGTGTTGCATGTGTCCTGTCAAAGAACCCTCCTGTCAAAGGTCTAGGGTTCACTGGTTTCCCATGCCTCAATTAAATTCCAAAGGAAGATACCATAAGGGAATTCCTTAGAAGGGGGTTTCTTCCAAATCAGAAACCATGAATAAATGAAAAGAGTATAAAGAATGTAAAATATGTTTAACAAGAAATAAACAGAAGCAGCCTTAAATCTTCACAAATATATCTAAAATTCCCCATGAATAAAGCAGAGAATTAGAAGCCTTTTTTCACAGGGAAAGAAAACTGCAGAAACTAAAAGATAAATTTCAGTACAGCACTTCATGGAAGTAAATTTAAAAAGAAGTGTCTCAATCTTCACTCCTGGTAAATGCCTGGACAAATCCTTAGTTTTCTAGGTAATATTTTTTAATATTTTTTTTTTTACCCTGCCATCAGGATATTCCTTCTTCCTCCTTTTTTCCCCACAACAACCCCATTGAATGGGCTGAGCTGAAAGAGACTGACTGGCCAAAATAATCCAGCCAGCTTTCATGTCTAAGGCAGGGCTAGAACTCTCAGTCTCCTGTTTCTAGTCTGGAGTCTTAATCACTAGACCAGGGTTGTCAAACTCCCAGATGCATTACGCACTAGCCATGCCCACACCCAGTTTAGCAATGGGGAAAAAAGTCCCAATATATCACATGATGCCGCCATGGTGACGTGAGTTTGAGACCCCTGCACTAGACCAAACTGACTCTGTAACAAGTTAAGCATCCCATTTTTATGATGGAGAAGTAGCAAGATTGGTTTTATTTCATATGCCTTTTGTTGCAGGTCAGTAATATAATGATGAATTCAATTAAATTCAAAACTCTTTAAAACACACAGGAATACAAATGGGCAAATTGTTTCTATATATAAATGTCTTCATTTCCTCATCTCTTCCATGTTTTATTTCTATTCCCCACCCACTTAATGCTATAATTTTGACTCTTAATCATGTATTTCCCATATATTTGCTATAAACCAATCAGCAATTCGAATATAGGCCTGGTGATCACAATAAAGAATAAAAGGCAACACTCACCAGTAATATCTGGGGGCTAAATCCTGCAGACTTCAGAGTTTGACACATTTCTTCTGTTGAACATTCTCCATGTAAACATTTCCAGAAAAAAAAACCTCCTGTACATACACACAGAAGACATCATACATTTTTCACTTCTTCAACCCTCTGTTTCACCCATTAAATTCTTTCTGATTGGAAACAGAACAATCTATCAGAAGGTGAAGATCAGATCTATTCACAGTGAGAGTAAATTACATTAATGAGAGCTATTTATATTCTGCTTTCTCCTCCTATTTACAGGTAGTCAATTTATGGTCATTCATTTAACAATGGGTCAAAGTTATGACAACCTTGGTAAAAATAACTTACGATCTGTTCTCCCATTTATGATTAATGCACCTCCCCTGTGATAACACGATCTCAATTTGCTGTTTGGCAACTGGCTTGCATTTATGATCAGCTGCAGCATCATGTTGCCACGATAGCAATTTACACTTTTTTTTGCAAATTTGGAACAAAAAAACACATCAGGGAAACTGAATTCATTTAACAACATGATTCACTTAACAAGCAGCATAAAAATTGGGTCCAGCTCAACTTATGACTGCAATGCAATGACTTATGCTGGAAATTCCAGGCCTAATTGTGTTCATAAATTGAGGACTACACTCTTGTTCTAATTGCACTAAGCCAATGTTATTTCCATTGCATAGATCAAGGCAAGTCTTTAGTCTGCTCTGTAAAGAGTACTTCCTTAATGTTTTCAGGAGGCTCCGTCAGAAAAACTTCCTAACTAAATGAAAAAAAAGAAATCTATTACCCAACTGGAAAACTCCTTAGCTATGGTTATGTTAATAATCCAAGCTCATACCTAAAGCCACATATTCCTTGTCATCTAACTTTTTCACATTAATTGCATTTTTTTCATAATCCAGGTAATCCAAGAAAGTTTTCACAGACAGTATTCCATCTTTATCCTCTACAAAATGTACTGAAGGCTGGGTATTCTGCTGTTTGTACTTCTCAAGTAACATCTGGAGCCTAGTGAATTCTTTTTCATCTAAGCGGAGTAATTTAGCCAAGATCTTAAAAGCAATAAAACATAAATAAGAGAAAATCAGATTTACCCTTGAAACTGGTCTCATATTCATTCATCACAATTTCTCTGATAATAAAGTTTTATTTAAGATATTTTGCTAAGTAGTTGTTATATTGCAGGGTTCAGCATATTTTTCCCAATATCCCTTGTACCATTGCAGAAAATATTGAGAGGATCTTACTCACACTGAATTTATTTCATGCAACAATTCAATGTATTGATATTTCTAAAAATGTTTGCTTGGACATCTGATATAGCTCACATTTCAAATATGTAGCTACCCATTAATTAATAAAGTTGTTAAATATATTTAAAATGCATTCTGTTTTGAACTGGATACATAGATGGAAGTAACCTAGAATACTAATAGAACTAATTTAATTCTAGTCCTATGTCAAAGGTTTTCTCAAGAAGGCTATTGAAATCAGCATCATAGAACTTATTTCATATAATTTTATGAAAAGCAAAAGAAGATCTCATAACAAATAGAGTTTACCACAAAAAGTATATTACACTGACCTACTACTGCCCAATTCTAGAGCCATTAATTTTTATCCTCATTTTATCATTTTATACCGACAAAAATATGTGCACAATATATAAAGCAAGGCTTGGTACTTCCCTAAGGTTGACATGTTAAACACCAACACAACTAAGATGCCAATTTTTTGATAAAATATCTCCTTAATACAGAATATTGTCAGTTCCAATTTCAGAATAGTAAGTTCAAACAGCAGTGTTCAATGCTGTAGATCCACCTGCATAAATGGGCTTCCTTGTGCAGTGCATACAAGTCCAAGATAGAAGGAGCAGGAAGACTGTGGAAATCATTTGGCCTTTTGCTTGCAGAGATTTTATAACTGAACTTGATTAGTGCTACAGGAAGCATTGATGATATGATTGTTGGAAGTACAATTCCCCCCTCTTCTAGGGAAACAGCTCTCACCCTTTGTGAAGTAGGGCTATTAAAATAGCTGGAGACAGCTTATTTTTCACAACAAAGGAAGGAGAAAATTACAGGCATGAGATACACAGAAAAAAAAAACCCTTTCCCATAGAAATCAAATAGATGGCAAGTTATAAAAACTTGTGAAAATCCTTTCCCATAGAAATCAAATAGATGGCAAGTTATAAAAACTTGTGAAAAGCAAACCAAAAAGCATGGCAGGAAGGAAACTGATAGCAGACAAGCAGCCACAAAGGATCAGGACCATAAAACCAAGGATCAGGACCATAAAACCAAGATCCCAGGAAGAGATCCCAGAGAGACAGGAACTCAACACACACAAATCAAAGTCTTCAAAGATTCACACCTACAAATCAAAGAACCTGAAGTGTATAAAAGAGAGGTTTTTCTACTCACTTATTAGATTAATCCTAGGAATGCTGTGAGATTTCTTATCTGCCTCCCTATGAATAAACTGATTCTGACTTCCAAGCAGCTGACCAAATTATTTTGCATTTCTCCCAGCCCAGAAATTTGAATCCACAAAAGGAAAGAACTCTGCCTATTCCTTAAAGGGCAAGGTTTTCTTTTTACCTTTCCTCATGACCTAGTTGAATAATGAAATATCTGCAAGCAAACAACCAAGCTTAGAAAGCACTAAGAACTAAACAGTTCAACACTGACCTACAAATATTGTCTTCTTGCCTGCAGGAGGAAGACTCCATTGTGCTCACAAAGTCCATAAATGCATATCACTCTTACATACCATAAATATATTTTTATTTTTAAAAAAGGGCTGTACGATTTTTTAAAATTTTCTTACACACACATCTGCATTTCAACACAGTTTTTCTTTTCATAAAATCAAGTTTCACAGTACTCACATTATCAGATGGCTCTGTCTCAGGCTGTATATTTTGAGAATTTAGATTGGTGACTGACTCATGAAGCTGCAGCAGTTTTAATTTATTTGTGCAGAACTGTAACAGCCCTTCATCAATATAATCCATCTCTAGACAAAGTGACAGAAAGGAAAATAATGCCCATTAGTCTCAATGAATGTGCAACTGAGCTATTAAACCTTTCTGCAGCTTCATTATACAGCCTTCTAAGTATGGTATTTTCAATGTACAACAGCCGGCAGGAAGATACCATTTCATCAAGTTAAATCCTGGATAGGTTTTGTCTATAGGCAAAACAGGCAGTTGAAATTAAATCCAACCCAAACAAAAAGCAACATTTAAAAGCTCATAAGAAGTATCGAAGGAAGATGTTTCTATGAATTCTCCAGCTTATAATACTCATCTGCAAGATGAATTTCCTGCAAAGCTGCCTCCTCATTCTTACTTTATTTATTTTATTTCCATAGTCACCATCTCAACAAATGATTTGCCTCCCAGTGTTGAAAAATGAACATTCAATCCACAATCGTTAAGAGCCCTCCAGATTTTTATTTGAAAAATTTAATATTTTTATTGTACCTTTTCCTACTGAAGCAACTCCAGCCTTTTGAACAAGAAGTATGGCCTTATCTTCATCACTATCATTAATTGTGTTGTCTCGATTTCTTATTTTATAAATTGGAACCAAATCATGATCCTTGGGCTGCCTTGCAAGTTTTATCTGCTTTAGGGTCCTATCTAAAAATTGTAACTGTTTGCCAGAATTCCCTGGTGGAATTTCTAGCGGGCACAACTGTCCTTCCTATTGAAACATTGGTCTCTCACCTCAAACAGATGACTGATATAGTCACTCTGGATACCTTCCCTCCCTCTATTACTAGTTCAAAAGACCTTGATATGAAAAAATATGGATGACAGCAAGACTGGAGGTGGAAGAACATAAAGATGACAAGACTTTTCCTCAACACAGGTTAAAGGAAGGATGATGCCACACAGAACATTATAATCAGGGCTGGGATGCTACCGGTTCTGCCCGGCTCTATAGAACCGGTAGCTCTGAAGAGCAGCAGACACCAAACCGGTTCTGTGTTTGCTGCTGTTTGGCCCACCTGCCTGCCCGGGCTCTTACCTGTCCTTTATTTCCTGCTTTTTCAACCTCAGCTGCTTTGCGCGGCACAGCTGAGGTTGAAAAAGCAGGAAAAAAGTGGCATTTCAAATGCTGCGCACCCGCACGCTGCACTTTTCAGCTGTCCGGGCAGCACAGCTTAAGGTATTTTTACACGCATGTACAGCGCACATCAGGCTCAAAACGTAGTCACTGAACTGGTAGTAACACCGGTTGAATCCCACCTGATTATAATGGATGTTACAATGAATTTATCTGACATAAACTTCAAAGGAAGAATACAAGCAAATCTCCAATGATATACTTATGAAAATATTTGATACAATCATTCATTTTAAACAACACATTACATTATGTTTCCAGTGAGCAATTCCCATTTTTGAATGATATGAAAACAATCCCTAAAGGGGAAAGAATTGATTCTGAAATGTTTCTGCCATATATAACTGCATTTCCTTATTCTCCCTAAAGAAGGATATCAAAATGCTGTAGTACAGTTCAGGAGAGGGCAACCAATTTTCCCAAAGGGCCAATGAAAAACTGGGACTCTTGTGGAGGGCTGCCACTGCCACCATCCCATCTCACCACTCTCCTGTCCCCTGAAGCCACCACATCCCCAATACTCTGTTCCCAATACCAACGTTCCCCTGCCAACACCAATGCCACAGGCCACACAGAGATAGCCAAAGAGCCGGATGTGGCCCATGGGCCATAAAATGTCCAGGTATGGTACAATTTCTTAAAGAATTGTACTTGGTTCTTTCAAATGAAACTCAATTAGCTACCCGGTAACAGCAGAAACAAGACCAATAGTATTATCAATGACTATCATATTCCTTCAAGGAAGCATAATTGAATTCTTATTCTGTATTTCCTCTTGTGACATTAAAAGGCAGTCAGAAAAGAAATGTTCACTTACCCTGATTTTTTAAGGTCTCCATCAGTGTTTGTGTGATGTTCATCAGAAAAGATAACGGCAAACTCTCATTTGCTAGGATGCTTTCTAAAGCCTATCAGTAGTAAAATATAATGCAGACTTTCAAACTTCACGCTGCTATTTTTAAAAATAAAACCAAGTAATAGTTTACATACTGGTATAAATCATATGTTTCTATATTGCTGAACTATAGTATCTTTTGAGCTGGAAACTTTGCTGCTCCTAAACTAGCCCCTAGAAGACATGGAGGTATAAAGAGAAAAATATGAAATGCCAATGAAATGAATCCTTTATGATCTGTCTTACTACAGAAATGATCATACTTTATAAACCAGATTTGTGCACTGTGTAAACACAGAAACTGTGTTGTTAAGTAAATCTAGTATGAAATTATTTTTAAACAATTTTATGTCATGCAGTCCTCCTTCAGGTAGCACATGTACAGTAGCTGCTGAGGGCTAATCTATAACTAGCATGAGAGAAATCTTTAACAAGCAGGAAAGAAAATCAAGACTTATCACCATCAAACCTCATGGTGACAGAAAAGAGAGCAGCTCTGTCTTATAGTCTCTCTTCCAGTTTAAATAATTACAATGTGTGTACAGTATTCTGCCTTTCTTCCAGTAAGTATTGTTAAATTCCTTCCTGCCAGCACCGAGGACAAGAATTTGAAGCTAAAATCTCCGAGCAAAACACTCTAATCACGAATATAAAATGGAGTTCAGAACAAATTTTAACAGAGAATTAACCATTAATTTGCAGGTATAAAGCAGATTACTCTACCAAATAATCCATTTCCTAATTACCTGTTTTTTAGTAGCAGGATATTTAACATCCAGTATTAATTCCTTTACTTCAACCTCAATCGTATCTGGAAAGAAAGATAATAAATATCATTTCAAAAAATCATTGAGACAGGAGGTTCTATATTCAAGTTCTTCCTCTCATAAACAATTGAGAACAGAATATTATTTGCTTAAGGCCAAATACATTACAGCCAACTACTTCTGACTGGCATAAACTTGAAATTCCTAGTTTTTCTGCTGTGTCACAGGATGTCATGATGATTTTATCTATTTGCACTGGAGACAAGTCAGCATATGCTCCAATCCAGCGAACACCAAGTAAAATAGTCTGTGTTTCTTCTAATCTTCTTATATCAAGTGGTTGGTTGAAATGTGTTTCTCCAGCACCATGACTGCTTTGAGAAGTTAGCTGCCCCAACTGTACCACAGGCTCCAGGAAGGTTCGCTACACTGAAGTCATAGAACTGTGGTCAAAACTACCACAAAGACTGGCACAGGAAAGTAAGAAAATAGGCAAGCGAACTCTTGACAAACAAATTTACTGATAACTGATGGTTCAAAACACCAGTTATCCTTCCACATTGTGTCCAAATATCCATCAAGAGCTTACACCGGCCCAATGTCTGATTTTTTTCAACACAGACCACCCTGTCCTTGAATGGCTGGGTGGACTGGACATTAACATTTGAAGCACTATAAGTCCATGTGTTTGCCACATGCTAAATAAATAAACTTCCATAATGTAGACTTATATTATCATTATATTAGGTTTTTTTATCTCATCTTTATTACTTTATAAGTAACTCAAGGCAGTGAACATACGCAATACAGGTAGTGCTCGACTGAGGACCACAACGGAGCCCAAAATTTCCATTACTAAGCAAGAGAGTTAAATAGGTTTGGGCCCATTTTATGAACTTTCTTGCCACAATTAAGTGAATCACTGCATTTGTTAAGTTAGGAACACGGTTGTTAAGTGAATCTGGCTTCCCCAATGGCTTTGCTTGTCAGAAGGTCATAAAAAGTGATCACATGACTCCAGGACATAGCAACTGTCATAAAGACATGCCAGCCGCCAACTATCCCAATTTTGATTACGTGACCATGGGGATGCTACAACAGTCATTAAGTGTGAAAAACGGTCATAAGTCACTTTTTTCAGTGCTGTTGTAACTTTGGTCACTAAACAAATGGTTGTGATTCAAGGACTATATATATTCCCTCCTCCTACTTTTCCCACAATAATAACCCTTATAATAATATAAGGTCAGCTTTAGAAAACATGCAGTGATGGAATGCCAACTCAAATTTGAAGAAATAGAGGATGGAGCAAGATAGATAGGGAAGGAAAACAAAGACTTAGGTGTGGGGCACCGGGGTGGAGGTAGGCAGGAAACATGAGAAAGAAACTCAAGACTAATTTTGCATTAATTACCGTAAATAGAATACTGGCATCCAATGCAACTCACGGAGCTAAGGTGTAACATGCTGTTCTAGAAGTACACATAAGTGCCTGCACAACTGCATTTTGCATCAGCTGAAGCTTCCAGATTTATTATTTATTTATTTATTTATTCATTCGTTCATTCATTCATTCATTCAAGTTTTATACTGCCCATCTCTCCAATAAGATGATGTTACAAGTTATATAACTTATATAACAAGTAGAAAATATTAATAAATTAGTATAATAAAATTAATAATATTGTAATTTAATTAATAATATTTAAAAAATCAAAACTACACAGCTTAAGACTCTTCTTCAAGGGCAGACCCATGTAAGGTATATTACATCTGAGAGTCCATCTGAGAGGTCAGCAAGGCATGAGGGACCATGAGCAGAGCGTCTTGATCCAGAAATGTGTGGAACTGGTATACAATAAAAAGCTGTGCAAAGTTTCTCCTAGATTATCACCTGATCTTTGAGATTGCGCACAAGGTCTGGAAACACATACATATATGACACAAACATTCTAGCATGGCAGCAAACGCTTTTAAAGCAGTCTATCAAATAACCTAGGACTTGATTTTTCTCTGTGGCATTGCCAAAGTAATGTTAAACTAAATTCAATTTTAGAAATATTGTAATTTGAAAGATTCAGTATTTAAACATTTCCCAATCATATTGGGAAATTATACATTTTATTATGCCATTCTTAGGTGACAGTTGTCAAAACTGAATTCATTATACAGGCTGCAATTATACTTGCTGGCTTCCAGAAAATTAGGCCCAACTGTATAAAGTATTGACATTTATACTTTTTTGCACAGGAGACACAGCATTTCATTCAACTACATGACACTAAATTAGGTTCAATCACCTTAAATAAAACTGTAGTCTTGTCATATTCATGACCTTTAAAAAGACATCAGTGTTATGACCTTGAATAGAAACAAAGACAAAACCTACCCAAATTTAATGTTTTAGCTTTCAGCAAAGCCGCCAATTTCTTCAATAGATGCATATCCTTTGCTCGCTCACTCTTCTTGTCGCTGGTAAATATTAAAAATATACACAATTATTTGTCTGCAACAGTATATATGAAACTGCTATGGAAAAATAATAATTTGTCATTGCACTGATTCCTCTGTCAACATTACTGAACAAGTCAATCTGTCACTATGAAATATCAAAAACACCTGTCAGGCTACCCCCACTTTCTTCGGCAGAAACAGATGCATATGAGGTAGCTGTAAGTTTACATTTTTGTGCACATAATAATGATTTGATAGGGAGATGAAATCCAGTCTCAGTATCTGACTATGTGATGAGCCATAACCATTTATTAAACTTATGTGCCTGCCTAACTTTCAATACATCTGGGAGCTCGCCACAATCAAATAAATTACATAAAATTAATAAAAGATAAATATAAAACATGGCAAGCAGCATGAAGCAAGGGGGCCTTACTCTCCCTCACCAATGGCTGGTGACGAGAATGGACCACCCGACCTTGGGGACAGCTCATGAAAAAAGAGAGTACACCCCCTTCAAATAATTAAAAGAAATTGTCAACTGATAACTTCCCTCATCACAGTTGGTGAACATAGCTCACCAATAGGGCTATGTTCAACTGGTATTCAGAGAAAATTGTATCACTTTTCACTAGATAAGTCAGAGGCTCTACTTAATACAAATGCATATTTCAAGAAATATTATGAGCAAAAGTGTGTGAAAGCAACATGGTGGGAATTCTATACTGTTGTTTTAGTAATTAAATAGTTATTACAAGGGGGGAAATCTTGCTTTTTGGAATGTGCTATTATTACAAGTGAATTTGCTAGAAAAAAGTGAATTAGCTAGAAAAAAAAAAGCGTAGTGTATCTCAGAACTAGAAACTGAATGTGTTAGATTATCCAATATCTGCACATTAAAAAAAAAAAACTTTACAATTCATTTCATAAAATTGACTTAGTTCAACCATGTAATGTAAAGCTCAAGAAGTCTTACCTCAGGGCTAAATGGAAAGGTACGTGAACTGTTTTTACTGTTCCTGATACTGGATCAATAAGGCAGATCTGATAAGTCTGAGGCTGCCAACCCTGACTTGTTACACTGTTCAACCCCATTATTTTATAGCCAGGATAAAGCAATCTAAATATGGGTTGAAAGATATAATAAAAACATAATAATCAACATATACTTCTGTACATAACTATAAGGCTTTAAAATAGCAAATATTTCAATCTCATAAATAAATACAATGCACAAATCTCATATAGGACAATTCCTGGGTAAATGCAGATTGTCAGTTTGCTTGCAGATTTAAAATTATTATCTCACATCTTTAATTTTTTCTGTTCTGTGCTTGCATAAAGCATACAGCTAGCAAATAGATCCCTGAATGAAAACATTTTTATGAGCTTAATTTCAATTATTTTTCTGGTGATTATTCTGTCTTACATTTTAAAATTTCCTCCATTACCAAAAATGTCTTACTTGCAGTGTTTTCCTACATTGAAGGCCCCAACTCTTGGACCTTGTTGGGTACTCCATACTTCCAAAATTCCTCTCCTAGGAGCGTAAATCACAAGGAACTGAGCCACTCTGCTTGGTCCCTGAGGGGTACTAGCTGGAGAAAAGTCTATCTTTATAGATTCCCTTTCATGTAGGTCTTCTGCAATCTGAATCCAACCAACCTGTGCATCACGATAGCCTGTGCATGAAGGATAAACGGGTTAAGATTCCAGATATATTTGGATATAGTGGCTAGTTATATTGCTGGACTAAGAGTGAGGAAGGGAGTTAAAAAAACCATTGGACCACTGTAATCAATTACAATTTATAGACTGCAAATGGAGAGATTTTTATCCTGAGTGTATTGATTCAGGCTAGTAATAATCGTATCTGTGTATAAACAAAATATATGAGAATTCAATATTATACTGCAATGTTACTATTCCAGAGATGATCTTTACGCTTCACAGTCCTTTGTAAATTTGAATATCTGATATTTTAAACACCAACATTAACTATTTAAAATTCATACTTAAAACTGAAATAAATATTCTCTCTCAAATGGAAAAGTAACCATTGTTTACTCCTCCAAACCTATTAAAAGATGCTAAAAGGTACCTTTCCACATACGAACAGAAAGACCTCTTGCAACATCCAATAGAAGAATCCTTCCAAAATCATCAGTAATTGCTGCCAAAGTATTACATGGTGACAAACATATCCTTTCTCCATGTCGACGAGAATCAGGGATTCCAAACCTATAGTCAAATAAAACCAAATGTAGAAAATTATCTCTAAATTTGACTCCCCAATCACTAAATAAAGTAAGATGTTTACAAAATCAGTAAATATATAGTTGTCTATTATTTTAATTCATTCAGGACTAATTTTTGTAGAAAATCAGTTTTCTTCAGTCAAGATATATTGTATTACATTCAATCCAATGCAAACAATTCTTTCGTATTTGGATGATTCTTTCAAAGTACAGAAGTTTTGACAATATGACTATTTCATATTGATTAGCAGTAAACTAAAATTTCAAGAACCCTTAACAATTATAGAAAAGCTCTAATTTAGAAAACTTACCGCATTTCACCTGCCACAATATACAAGAGTTCATATAACCATTAATATGGTTAGCAGTAAACTATGGTTAGCAGTAAACTAAAATTTCAAAACCCTTAACAATTATAGAAAAGCTCTAATTTAGAAAACTTACCGCATTTCACCTGCCACAATATACAAGAGTTCATATAACCATTAATATTTGCTAATGGGAGTTCACAAAATACAATTCGGTGCCTTCGTAAATTTTAGTAATTTTTACTATTTCATGAACTTTTGTGGCATCACATCTAAAACAGGTAAGATGCACAAAGAGCTGTGTGTCTTTTAGATTGTTTCTGTTGATAGTTCTGCTGTGAAATATCACAGCATTTCTTTGGACATAATATCACATTTGCCTCAGCAACTGGCAGCCCCAAAAACCTAAAGAGGGTCTAGCTGCTTTATATTCAGGTTGGAGAAAATTACAGGGCTGTTGACTAGCCTGGGAAATCACAGCAACCATTTATGGGCAGTGTTATCTTTCAAAGACAAATTTTAGGCTTATAGAAATTTGAAGGTTTGGGTTAGAATTCTAAGACAATCAAATAGGGGCAGGTGCAAAACAAACAAAACAAACAATGCATACATTTCTGGTAAACTATAATCCTAGCTTCTTTGGCTTTTTCTTAGACTTTATGATCTGTTTACGCAATTAATGGTTAAGCCTTTGAGAATCCAGCCAAATGTAGTTTACTCAAAACCAAGCATCCTTCAGGACGTTTATTTCTGAATCTAGAAAGAGAGGTTTTTTTTGTTACCAAACTTATCCAGAGCTCACAGTTCTTCCACACAAAAATTTACTTTTTGTTACACTAAAGCCCATGTCACACTGCCCAACGGATGCAAAAAGGACACAGCGGACGAGCAAAATGTTCCATCAGTTGTTATCCGCTCTCAAAAGGGGCAAAAATGTGCATAACCGGAGCAGATAACACGGACGCGGGGAGGACGCAGGGCGGATGCAAAACGGATGCAGAACGGAAGCCCAGCGGATGGAAGCGGATGGGAGCTGATGGCACGTCCGCGAGGCTTCCGGGGGACCTCAGCAAAGCGGACGCGGAACGGATACAGCGGATGCACAGCAGATGCCGAACGGATGAAGCGGATGCACAGCGGATGCACAGCGGAAGCCTAATGGATGCCCGGCGTTAATTGCGCATGCGGGGAGGATGCATTGCATCAGCCCCGCGGATATAATGGAAGCAGCTCGGAAGCAGGTCGCCATTCAGAGGAAAGACCTGCTGCCGGATGGATTGGCTGCCTTGCCTGCCCTGCCTGCATGTCTGCCTGCAAGCCTTGTTGCCAGCCTTGCTGCAAGCCTTGCTGCCAGCCTCCCTGCAAGCTTTGCTGCCAGTCTGCCTGCAAGCCTTGCTGCCAGCCTGCCTGCAAGCCTTGCTGCCAGCCTGCCTACAAGCCTTGCTGCCACCCTCCCTGCCAGCCTTGCTGCCAGCCAGTCTGCCTGCCAGCCTTGGTGCCTGCCTCCCTGCCAGCCTTGGTGCCAGCCTTGGTGCCTGCCAGCCTTCCTGCCTGCCTTGGTGCCAGCCTCCCTGCCAGCCTTGGTTCCTGCCAGCCTCCCTGCCAGCCAGCAACCCCACAACCATGCGGAAGCACAGCAAGCCTCAGCCATCTGCTGCCAGCCCTGGCAAGAGGAACAGGGCTACCATCCCGCCCCCTGGCCCTCACTCTGGTTCTGCTGGGGCTTCTGCAGCACGGGCTCGCTCTTCTGGGGCTGGGGCTTCTGCTGCTTCTGCTTCTGTAGGAGCTGATGACAAGCACTCCAGCACCAGCCACCTCCACAGCACCTGTACCCTTCACCCATGAGACTGAGCGACCAAGAGGAGTGCCAGAGACTCATTTTTGTCTCATAGCTTGCTGTTAATAAAGTCTATTTTTGATTCACACACTTGCTTCATTTCTTTTTTTTAATAAAGTCTTGCTGGAAACTTTTAGAAATGGTTTAAGCCTTTGCATGCTTGTGGGATGGGTTAAGATAGCTGTGGGATGGGTTGACATAGCTGTGGGATGGGCAGGGATACCTGTGGGATGGGTAATAGCAGTGGGATAGATAAACCTCCAGTGCAAGCATAGTGGGACTGTATGGTCCATCCTCCCAGGTGCCACACCTACGGCCCTTTATTATCAATAATAATGTAATAATTATCCACACATGTCAACACAAACACAACTATTTATTAAACGCCCTGTTCATTGTAGGCCAACCAAACATACATGGCCCAATCTCATCAGTGTGATGAGACAGGCTGAAGGAAGCATCCATTAAGCATCTACCATCCTGTCTTGCCACTCCACTGCTCGAGCTGGGGAGTTGCACCATTGTCTCAGGAGGTTGCGCTGCTTCTTTGCTTCATGTGAGGCTCTGTTGGGGCCTTGCACATCCTCAGTGTCGATCAGGTTTCGCCCTTGCCTCCATTCCCCAGGCACCATGTCGCCATTGCCTTGCTGGAGGTCCACGAGCCTGTTCTGCAACACTGGGTAGCGGGTGCGCATGAGATTGATGCAGCAAGCTTCCATGATCCTCCTCACATTCTCTGGGCAATGCTGCATGGTGGTGAGAAGTACCTGGAACCTGTTGGCCAGGATGCCAAAGGCGTTCTCCACCACCCGCCTTGCCCTGGACAGCCTGTAGTTGAAGATCCTCTCTTCACGGGTGAGGAGTCTGGAAGTGTAGGGCTTCATGAGGTAGGTTGTGAGGGAGAAGGCGTCATCCCCCACGATGAAGTAGGGCACATCTTGTGTGTCATTGGGCAGGGGTTCTGGATCTGGGAACCCCACCATGAGGTTGCCTTCCAGCTCCTCCTTGAGGTGACTGGTGTTGTATACCTGGGTATCTGAAGATGAGCTGTTGCCTGAAGCATCGATGTACATGAACTTGTAGTCAGCATCGACCATGGCGAAGAGGATGATGCTGAAGAAGCACTTGTAGTTGAAATAAGTGGACCCCGACTTGGCTGGAGATTTGCAGGCCACGTGCTTGCCATCTATGGCTCCAACGGTGTGGGGGAAGTTCCACTTCTGATACCACTGCTATGCAACTTTCTTCCATCCTTCTTCAGTGGAGGGGTACTGAAGGAGCTCCTCCTTGTATTCTTCGATGATGGCCTGCACCACTTCTCTGACCACAATGCTGATGGCGTTGGATGGCACCCTCCAGCTGTACTGCATGCTCCTGTAGGAGGTCCCTGAGGCCAGGTGGCGCAGAGTGAATGCCACCTTGAGCCCAGGTTCCAGGCTGGGCCGGAAGCTGGTGTTTGCCTTGGTCAACCTGGGTGTCAGCCGCTGCACAACTTCATCAAACATGGCTGGAGGCATCCTCATGAAGTTCTGGAACGCCCGAGTGTCTTCGTTCCTGAGCTCCACCATCAGCTTGTTGTACAGTCCGTCCTCCGCTCTTCTGGCGAACCATCTTCGGATCCAGACTCTTTTTGGGTGGCTCCTTTTCTTCTCGCAGTAGAGTTCACAGAGCTTGCAGATGGCTTCGCACTGTTGCAGAACGATGGTGGCTGCTGAAAGGACTTTGTTACCATCCACGGTGGACATGACTGGATGCTGTGGAAGAGGAAGAGCCAGATGAAGGCTGCAGAGGTCTGCACCGCTGGGCTGCTGTTCTGAAAGTGAGATGCAGGCGAGTTGCTCCCCCTTTTTATAGGCAGTATAGGTTTTCCGCTAGGCATCCTCTAGGCATCCTTTAGGCATCCTCTAGACATCCTTAATATCCGAGAGAGGTCCCCTCTGCGAACGTTTTTTCCGTTTTAAACGCTTTGTTTCTGTGCTGCATCCGCTAGGCATCCGTTCTGCATCTGTTCCGCATCCGTTCCGCTTCCTCCCTGCGTCTGGGTGGATGCGAGTTGCGCGGATGCGTAGCGGATGCCTAGCGGATATAGCGGATGCGTAACGGATGCAGAACGGATCCTAGCGGATGCGTAGTAGATGCAGAACGGACGAACTGGATACATTTTCCGCGCAAAAGTTTTGGGCAGCCCAAAACTTTTGGAGCGGATGAAACGTCCATAAACGGATGCTGGACGGATAGAGAGGAAGCCAAACGGAGGCAGTGAGTACATCGCGTTTTCGAACGGATGGCAAGGTTTTTTGTCCGTTTTACATCCTCTTTGCATCCATTGGTTCAGTGTGACATGGGCTTAAGGTTTCACTGGCATTCCAATGAAATTGCAACAATATAAGAATCCCTTATACTATCAGATTAAGGAGGAAAATGCTAATCAATCTATTTCTACATAGGAAGAATCTCTTCAAGATAAATAACTGCAGCAGGAGGAAAACAGAAACATCTTTATTATAGCACTAAATAACTTGGATGAAATATTTGTAGTCTGCACATAATTTGTGCACAAATGGTTATGGCTCAAGCATCTTTGGGGAATAATGGCAACACTAGTAATGAGATATCTCATAACTTCTCTGGATAAAATAGCTTAAAAGACTTGCCTCACAGGTAAAGGAGTTGCAGGTTCAACCTTGGGTTTCTGCTTCTGCACAGACTCTTCTTCCTGTTTGTTTTTCCAGCCAAGCCAGCCACTTCAATGCAAAGATTAAAATATAAATGCTTCACTTTAAAGGAAACACACAAAAAGAATAAATTGACTACATCTTTCATCTATTATACATTACCTAGCAGCATTAAAGAATGCAGATGTCAGCTTACTTGCAACCGTGAAAGCAACATGAGACAATAATGGCTGTGAACTTCCCTAAAGAGAAGATAAACATGCTGTTGTTCATAAATAGTGAAAAATAATCAGTTCCTTTTTACTAACCTTAGTTCTGAGAACCTTGTTTACAGAAATAAAAGTGTCTGTGCGGTATAGCTAATTTTTATCCTGCATCATCTGCTAAATTATATTGTTTCAGAAAAAGAAATTAACTTCTGTTTGCACTTTTTGATAATGTGCTAACAATACAGTAAAAGCTTTGGGAGCTTCCAATTTTGCAGGTTTAAAAATTTATCATTTTTGACAAAAGTATATGGTGTCAATGTTATTTTCTTTTCTTTACAAATTATTATTATTCATTTAGCAGGAAAGAATTGTACCGAGTAACTTCTAGTCATTGCTACAGAATATGAACTCATATTATCAATTATTAACAATTCCCTATATATAATAACCATACTGTGTAAGAGAATTACACAGATTTAGAAAAAAAGAAGCCCCACATAAAAATAGCATTATTGAATAATATGCTCAACTCTTTCAAAATTTCCTAGCATAAAAATCTAAGCGCTAACATAATTGACCAGAGGCAGAAGACATAATAGGGGTAGAAGTATACATTTCTGCAGAAGGTAAGAGAAGGCCACAGCATTATGGTGTGCCAAAGCAGCGTTCGCTTTGAGGCCCATCAACCATATCTAAAACAATGTTTCAGAAAGTCAGATATTAATTGGCAGAATATACACAAGCCCCATAATTTATTTTATTAGGGATTAGTAAGGATTTTTACACAAATCCATAAAAAGTTCAGTTCTAGAGGTGGGGATAAACTACAGGTAGTTTGTGAGTGACAAGAGCAACTGGGATTACCATCATTAAGTGAACCCTGAGATGCAGGTTACTAAACACAAAGCAGATGGAGTCCCAAGTAAGAAGCACCAGGGTGGGGATGCTTCAGGGGACTGGGGGAGATCCAGCATAGAGTGGAATAGAGAGAGAAGAGGGAGCAGGGAATGTGTATATGAACACAGGAAGAAATAAGGTACATGTGTTTATGTAAACACAGGAAGCTTAGGAAAGGCGGGCACTGATGGATGTTGTTCCTGTATGTAACGGCAGACAAGCCCAAGGAAGACACAGTGAATGTGACTGAAGAAAAGTGGGGGGGGGAGACTTACTGGAATGACTTGTGACCTTCCCTGCTGGCTTCTCAATTGATTATGTTTGTGGGAAGCCAACACAGAAGGTCAGCAATAGCAATCACATAACCACAGATCAGTGGTGGGATTCAATTTTTTTTTACTACCAGTTCTGTGGGGGTGGCTTGGTGGGCATAGCAGGAGTAGGATACTGTAAAATCTCCATTCAGAGGTGGTATTTACTGGTTCTCTGGACTACTCAAAATTTCCACTGCCAGTTTTCCAGAACTGGTCAGAACCTGCTGAATACCACCTCTGCTGCAGATGTGCAACCCGTGGTAAGTGTAAGCTGGTTGCCAAGAATCCTTAGTTCCCCACAACAGCCTAAATTTCAAGAACAATAAATCCCTTCATTCAGTGCAATCATAACTTTGAACAATCACGAAATAAATGGTCCTAATTCAAGGTCTACCTGTAAGCTAATTAGACTATAGATGATAGAGAGAGGACTCATCAAATCTCAACATAATTTCTGCCTTTCCCATTCAAAAACTTCATTGAAACTAAGACTAAACTAAGTTCAGCCTTGAAACCTTAACAGCAACTTTTTCCTTGCAGTTCTGTTGGAAAGGACAGAGGGTAGATTCCCAAACTTTATGCTTCAGATTTAGCATAATATTTCAAATGTAATCAATTCCATCTACTGGAAAGAATTTTTATTAATTTATCAAAGACATATCCAGGAGGCTTTATATACTACTTTAACAGAGTTTTTAAAAAGACATTACTCTGGTTTCCTTTTTCCCTTTAAAAAAACAGGAATGTGAATTTCCAATTTGTAGCTAATGAAGCATGACCATATATTATGAGTACAATATAAATTCTACATAAGAATCTTGCAAAGGTTGCTTAAGCAGGAAAACATACGCTAAGCATGAAAGAAGGTTAAAAAGGTTTTTAAAAGCTCCATAGTTGACACCTGATGACTGCATCCATATATTTTTCTCAAAAGCTATACAAAAGATATTTGCTATTGCCTTCTACTAGGAACTATTTCTCAATCTACCCTACAGATATGAATTTCCAGGCATGTCTCTGAGTGTTATCCAAGCCCAAATCTGACATTAACCAAGATTGAGTAGATAGTGCCCTCTGCTGTGGCCCTCTGGGCAAATTTCTTACCTGAGAAATGTGTGTTCAGCACTAGAGCACTAAATTCTACCCTACAGAAATTCTTTGGGGGGTTTTCCTCCAAAAATTCATGTTCAGTTACCTTTGCAGAGGGGGAAGGCACAAGAGGGTTCGGTTTCTGCAGCTATTAACTATGTGAAAGACTGTATTGGGAACTAGGTCACCAAGCCAGTAGATCCTGATTTACAATAATATCATTATGTAGGTGAGTTTTTTAATTAAAAAGCAAGCTGTTCTTAGTTTCATTTTCCATTAATAGCGAACATCAAAATAGGACAGAATCAACAGGAAAGAAGTGTGTCTTTTATCCAGCCCATTGCATTTTATACCTAATTGGCTGAGCAAGTTCTTTACCTCAAGAGCATAGAAGAATCCAGTGAAAGGATTAGACCCCACAGTAATATACTGAGACATAGCAGGAGGATTGTTCTTTATAGCTGCATTAAATCCGCCAATAGTGGAAGCAGTCTTCATCTGATCAAAAGGTGATAAAGTCATGATACCTATATGACATAATGAAAATAAAGCTCTGAAAAAGAAGTTTCTAAGATCCTAATATCTGTTCTGGAATTGATCCAAATCTGTTCAAACTTTTAAGGATTCCTAACTTTTATTTATTGATTGATTTTATTTATATAGTTACTATACAATTAAAAAGTGTGTTATGTTGAAGCAGGCGCTTTCATTAATATAGCAAAAGTAAGACATATTCTCCATAGTTTTTTGAAGGTTTTCAAAGTTAAAAACTATATTCTAACGGTTAATTTTGTCCCACAGAATCTGACCTAGCAAGAAAGAGATTCTGAATTCCAAATTACTCATATATTAGCTTAAAAAAAACAATATCAGGACTAATACAGAATTATGTCACCTAATATTATTTAGAATACAGGTAGTCTTCAACTTACGATCATAATTGATCCCAACATTTCTGTTGCTAAATGAATCATCTGTAAAGTGAATTTGTCGACCTTTCTTGCCATAGCTATTAAGTGAATCATTGCAGTTATTACATTAGTGTCATGGCTGTTAATGAATATAGCTTTCCCATTGACTTTGCTTGCAAGCAAGTTGCAAAAGGGGATCAATTACCTTGTGATGACCCGGGGTGGGATACAAAACAAACACAGTCACAGAAAACAGGTGAAGCCCCTTTTATTCCTTCACTTTGCTTCCAAGCTCTAAATATTCTTGGCGGAAACCAAAAAAGTCCCACACGGTTACAAGAAGAAGGGAAAAAGCAACACAAACCAGGCAAGATAAGGGCTGGAGGAGTCCAAGATAACACACACTGGGAAGGATACCAAACTCAGAGAGGAACCATCAACTAGAGATATTTCCATGCTTTGTTTCCAGCATTCGCCTGTATGCAAGTCCGTACTCTTATTCAGTTGTCACAGCTGCAGGCCATGAAGAAGATCAAGGCCCTCTTCTCCTGAGTAGACATCTCTCCCTTATCTTCTCCTCCCTGAGTGCCCTAGGATGGATAGGGGATGGGTGTGGATCCTCCTCTGACTGCTCAGCTGGTCTCTGCCCTTCCCCAGCCTCCTTCACAACCTCCGGAGTGACACTTCCACTCCCTGTTGGCTGTTCCTCCTTTCCCTAAGAGTCAGTCTCTACCAGGGGCATGATAGACCCTGGGACACTGCAACCATCATAACTATGAGTCAATTGCCAAGTGCCTGGACTTTGATCAAATGACAATGAAGGAGGCTGCACTGATTGTGTGAAAAATGGCCAAAAATCACTTTTTTCAGTTGTGCTGTAACTTGGAATGGTCACTAAATGAACTGTTGTAAGTCAAGGACTACCGGTAGCTGTAGGCACAACTTACAAATATATTATTAAAAAAACAAAAATTAAAACAAAACTTTAAAACATTATTAAAACATTATATTTTTACACAGTTAAAATGATCAAACACTTAAAAAAATTAAAAGGCCTTATCATGTAATGTTAAGTTGGTCTTGACCCTGTTAGCCATTCAGAAAGCCTTTAAGACCTGTGATGTGTTGATTCATTGGCTTAAGAAGAAAATGTACTTCCCCAGAACAATGATTTATAAATTCTGAAGTCCAGAGCAAGATCAATAACAACTCCATCCTATCAGCAACGTGTTACTGACCTGTTATAAATATTATAATGATACCATAATGAATGATTTAAACTTGAGAAAAGAGTCACTTTTCAACCAGTAGGCCACATCTTGCCTTCATACTCTCCCTCAATGTTGTGGCCTGTCGGCTGCTGGCCCCTCCAACAACCGAATCAGATGAGGAGGAGGCATTGGAGTCAGGGTCAGCATCAAGGCAATCTGAGAGCTCCAAGGGGGAAGAGGGAATGGAGTTGGCAGAGACACAGAGGCAGAGCCAGGGCTGTCCTTCAGCCCTCAGATGAAGAGGCCCCAGATCTGGAGGTGGTTGATGAGGAAGAGGAGGAACAGCTGCGTCCAGTGCCTGACACACCGATGTGCAGAAGGCAGAGGAGAGGAGAGCAGTGGAAATCTGTGGGCCAATACTTGGGATGGAAGAGTCACCGCTGATAGCGAAGCCCCACACTAGCTCTGGGGATAAAATGCAGGGTGCAGAGATGAATAGATGTGGCAGACAACTATTCATCTCCCTGCTGGACAGATTTGTTAGCCTGCATTGAGAGAGAAACTTTTTGCCAGGGCTGCTAGCAATCCTAATAAAGGAATCGTTGATTTAAATACCGAGGGATTGTCATGTTTGGGGAGCTGGGTCAGAACACTCCAAGAGTGATATCATATCATGAGATTTATTTTTTTGGGGGGGGAGGGAGAGAAGGGCCATTTTTGAAAGTTTAACTTAGTTTGTTCTCCTTAAGACCCAAACACACACACACACACACACACACACACATTTAATTTCTAAGAAAACATTTAGATTTATAGTGGATGAAATTGATGATTTTCCTAAAGTCAAGGCTTGAGACACCCATTTCATGGCGAAACCCTTTATACCTGATCATCTTTCTGCCCTAATTATTTGAAAAAGGGGTTGGAAGTTCCTGAGTTATAAACAAATCAGCTGGAAGGCTGCATGCAGTCTACTGAATCTTTATTCTAGCCAAAGGTCAGAGATAGAATAACAAACAAACAAACAAATAAAAAAGTAGAGTAACAGCAATAGCACTTGAACATATATACCACTTCATAGATCTCTCTAAGCGCTTTAGAGTCAACATATTGCCTCCAACAATCTGGGTCCTCATTTTACCAACCTTGGAAGGTTGGAAGGCTAAGTCAACCTTGAGCCAATGAGAATTAAACTGCAGAACTTCTGGCAGCCGGCAGTCAGCAGAAGTAGCTTGCAGTACAGTATTGCGTTCTAACCACTACACCACCACAGCTCTAATGCAGGTCATTGTAATAGTTGATAACAAAACTATGATCAAACTGTGGAGACCTTTTGCTAATAGATGCCAATTTTTCAGGGCTTGTGTATAATATTTTGAGGTTATAAATGATCTGAAAAAAGGATGAAAATCTACTGCCAGTTTGCCCAGTCTACCGATGTAAAAGAAATAAGATATAGGCATTATAAATACAACTACAACAAATTAGCATTTAGTGTTGGTCCATTTCAACATCCCAATTCCACACAAACATTTTTCTTACCTGGGATTTTATAGTATGTTCCTTGTAGTAATACCAAACTCAAAATATTATGTCTTGCACAAAAGAAAGCTTTCCTTAGTTTGGGGAATGTCAGTGAAGTAAGGTGATTGGCTATTCCCCAAACCCATTTTGTCACCCAAGTTCTATTTCTTTCTGACAAACTACAGTATTTACTTCTGTCTGAAATGTAATGTCATTAAATCTTTTGATACCTCAATATTTCAACACTTGAGGCTTGGCTTTGAAGCTGCTGGAGAAGAGAGTCATAATAAGAGCCTTGGATAAATAAATAAAGTGCAGTGTGCAGTCCATATATAT
>BLBF01000018.1:36794059-36806537 GCA_015471245.1 Laticauda colubrina | reverse complement strand
TTTTTTTTAAATAAAATAAATGAAATTAAATAAGAGAGAATTGAATTAAAGAAAGTAACTAAGCAAAATCTATAAGTGTTCCCATAGAAGTATGATATTTATTTAGAAAGGATTGTGTAAAATGTTTAAGACTTAAATGAATATTAATTTTAATGATATAATTTCAATTGCTATGGATTGTTGTTTTAATTATATTATATATCAAAAAAAAACTTTTTTCTTTCTGTTTTAAAATATTGAGTTTATTTTTAGAATGTATTACGCAGAATCCGAATGAAAATTATGTGTTATGTTAAGCTTTAAAATCAGGGGAAGGATAAGTATGACAAGGCATTATATTCCAATCAGTCATTACAGAAGAAATTTTGTGTTAATGAGAAAAAATAATAGACAGCTGAAACAGGACAGACAAAAGATATAAGTATAATGATCTAAATTGAGATGAAATAAATATAATAGAATTAAGAGAGTGAAAAGAGGGGAGAAGCTATATAGAAAATGTAAAATAGTAAATAAGAAATGGAATTGCTATATAAAAGTAAGCATGAACTTGAATTTATGTCTGTACAAAAAGATGTAACTCGGGATCAAACTGCCGTCCAAAAAGATATTTTATGTTTTCTATGTTTTGTGTTTTGTTAGTATATGTTTGTTTGTTAAAAAATTAATAAAAAAATTTTCAAAAAAAAAAATCTTTTGATACCTGTTTAATACAATCATGGCCCAAGGCTTGTAGTAACTCTGATGATAACCCACAAATCATTCGGGATTTTTTTCATGACATTGTTCAAACTTCAGGGCAATACTACTACATTCATGTTGGGAACACTGAAGCACTTCCAGGTTGAGAGGATTAGCTGGTGACCTCATGGGACAACTATGAGGGATCCTTTCATGTCCCCATTAAATAGCCTACCAAATAATCTTGCCATGGCCATCTCACCATGGGACAATTTGCTGTAGGACAAGTTATACTAACATCAAAGAAATGGTAGAATAGAATCATTAAGGAAAGGATACAAAAGGAGGGATAGAATGAAATGTGAATGGCAAAAATTAAAATATTTTTTTATTTATTTTAAATAATTGAATTGTCTTGTGGCGAGTTGTCCCACTGCAAGTTGTTTGTGGTAAGTTGTCCTGTGGCAAGTTGTCCATGTGAGTTTTCCATAGCGAGTTGGTTGTGGTGAGTTGACAGCAGTGAGTTGGCAATGGTGAGTTATCCCATTCTTCTATCTCCTCACAGTAGACCACTTTCTAATAGCTGGGTTGACAGGAGTTGGAGCAGGTGACAGAAGCTCACCCCATCACATAGCCACAGGGTTTCAAATATGAGCCTGCCAATAGTCAGCCCTGCCTCCTACCCACACTCCTATCGGTCATTATTAATGGGAGAAGTCCCAAGGGGAAGAACTGGACCTTCAACCAGTATCAACCTCCATGTGTTGACTTCAATTTTAGGCATCCCTGTTTCTAGTCTGAGAAGTGCACTGGCTAGCTTTTGGGAGTTGCTGGTATAGATCTTAGAAACACAGTTTGGGGCCTTCAGTATTTTTACCTGGCTTCATACAGTACCTGAGCTAAGGTTTTAGCTTAAAACAGTTTCAAAGCAGTCAGTATTTATTCACCTCCTTTGGTAAAGTAGAATTATTTGATGGCATTTATAGATCTTAATGCTGTCTGAGAGAAGTCTATCTGAAGATTATTCAATTGTTGCTTTAAACTTTCTCTAGTACAATACACATGATTTTTTTTAAAAGTAATTCATGGTGAATAAGGTAATACTTACCAACACTAACGTGATCAACAATAGTATCCGCATCCTGCAAACCCCATTTCTTATAGGTTAGTGGAGGTGGCTGCACATTTTCATTGCCTGCAGCTGTAGCTGGCCAATTGATTAGAGATAAATTAGAAATAACAGTTATTTTTAAAACATTTAACATGGATTGGTCAATACATAATGTATTACAAAAATATTTTTAATTGTAAAGTATAGAATAAATTGCACTGTTGATATTATGAGAACCAGTTTGGTGTATAGATAATATTTAGATTACAATGGCAATTGGAACCAGGAATTTCATTACTAAACGATATAGTCGCAAAGCACCAAATCATGTGACTACACTGTTTAACTTCAGCAATTCCAGAAGTCCTGGTTGCCATCATTAAACAAGAACCACATGGGTCCCTATGTGAGGACTTCAGATTATTGCAATTTCTGAATTCCTGGTGGCTTCCCTCGATTGCTTGTGGGAAGCTGGCAGGGAACATCAGAAATCACAACACATGACCATGGCATGATCATAAGTACCAAGTATCTGGATTGCAATGACATGACCATGGAGACCCTATGATTGCTGAATTCTTAGAACTCATAATAACTCCCCTGATTTAGTGTCCCTGTAACTTTGAATTGACATTGAACGAATTATAGTAACCCAAGAATTACCTGTAGTTAAAGGCTCTGGGCTAGAAACTGGGAGAGCACAAGTTTTAGTCCCCATAAAGGCCAGCTGAGGAGTTTGGGCCAGTCACTCTCTCAGCCCTAGGTAGAAAGCAATGGCAAACCACTTCTGAAAAATATTGCCAAGAAAACTGTAAGGACTTTCCCCTAGAATCACCAGGAATCAACACTGACTTGAAAGCATTAAAAAAAAAAAAAAACACTATATAAAAGGAGTTCTGGTTTGAACCTCTTCACAGACAGACCGAAACTGCGATTGTGCGCGGTTTCAATCCGTCTCGCTGCTGGAGCGCCCCAAGCCAGCTGGTTTCAGGGCTTAGCCACCCCATAGAGGTGGTGAAGAGGGGGGAGACTGCCAGCAGGGTTGAAAAGAGCCGCAGCACTCCTCCTCAGCTGGCCATTACTCCCTTTCCCGAAGACGGTTGCAATGGTGGTCAGAAATGGTCACCACAAAGAAGAACTCGACTGGAAAAGAATGTGCAGAAGGAAGATAAGAGAAAGTTTTGGTTGACCGGGCTAAACTGCAAAAGCAACAACTAAGGTACCCTGGAATTTAAACTAAAAAAAAAAAAAGTAACATTGTTCCCAAAGAAGACTTTGAAGCAGTGAAGAAGAGAGAAAGGGGAAAGTTATTTTTTTCTTCTCTCCCTTTCCTTATACTGACAGCTAAGAGATTTAAATAAGAAATTGGAAAAAAAATCCACTTTGACATCAAAAGGCATTTAAGCTGAAAATAAAATGCCAAAGGGATAATAAAGATTTCTGGATACTTAAAAAAAACCTTATATTAAAGAAAGAAAATCTACTAAAATTGAAACCCTATATATAATTTGCTTATGAGTAAGTCCTGCTGAGCTTACTTCCATGGAGACGTACATACCCACTATTGCACACTAAACAAGTAATCAAAATGAAAATCCTTGTTCAACTACAACATTTAGTTGATTGTCTTTAGAAATCCACATGGTTTTTGCAAGGATGTGGGTTGCTGCCATCATAGCTAGCTTACATGTTCTAAATGGTATACAATAAATGTATTGGCATGTTTCTTTTTTCCCCCTGCAAACTATCTAGAGATACTGTTTATGAAAATTATTAAGCCATCTTACTTTTTTTTAGAAAATACAGCAATTGAAAAGGAATTTATCTAGTTCACACCAGCACATTCTTCAGGTACTAACATACAAAGAAGTGTAAATTTAAAAAATAAAATGATTAAATCTTACAAGATTTGGAAGAATTCATTCCTGGTACCTAGTATAACACCAATATATCAAAAACTTATAAGTCAAAATTATTCTGAAACTTCACACAAGAACACTGAACTCTTAGGAAAAACACACACACACCATATATTAAATCAAGCTTGTATTAAACTTGGGTGTTTTATAGCACTAAGTGTTTCACAAGCAGTATGTTGCTGTGCCCTGAACAAACTGTATGACAGAAAAGTAAAACGATGTCCTTTTATAGCAAGTATTGCGAAGAAAGAAACTATTTTAATCAGGCTGGACATACCCCTGGCTACTTGATTTCGGCAAGCCCGGAGAGACTGAAATAAGCTAAAACCATCAATTGTCACAATTGCTGAAGGATATAGGATGCTCAGTTCCTCATTCTAAATAAAAAGAAAGGTACTAAATCACTTTGAGGCAAAAACAATATATATAGTACCCACATATGCTTTCTTGATTGCTGACTCACTATTTCTACAAAAGCACTAAATCCCCTCCCCTCTATTAATATAAATTTTATACAGTACAATTCTCAAATTTTTGGTAAGGCATAGACTATAAGATATCAATGATGATATCCTTAGCTCAGCAAGCAAATAGTCAATGGAACACTATTGTATATCGCTTGTGTCAACATATTCCAATGAAACACAGTACAAGAGATAAAATGAGTGTTAAAGGCTATACGGTCTGAGTTTAATTCACATTCCTGTAATTAAATTAAAACCACAGAATGAGCTGCCAATGCTAAACTATGACTTATATTTGCAAATATAAGCATAACTATCCACACATATTTGTAAAAGCAAATTTGACTTTAGAAATACTTACACATAAGAGAACAGTTAGTCTTGTTGCAATTTCAGTACTTTGTGTATCTATTTTAATACCTGTTCTGTTACTCCAGGATGGCGTGGAATCTCATAAGTTCTACATTTCAACTGCAGGACAGGATCTTCATTTAAAAGCTGTGCCAGAAGTAATACTCCGCTCTTTAAAAATAAAAACATAGCAACATCTACATTAATAACTTTATAGGCAGAAAATTCAAATATGTTCTGCTGCAATTCAGTAAATTAAAATATTAGTTCATACATTAAACCCTTAGATGATTTATAATTAACTGTTTTTGCTTTTTATTTGTATGTGTTTTGTTTTGAGCAAATGATTGTTATTTTTAATTCTTTGAGCCCTCCATAGTCATGTAGTTATGATGTGCAGTTTTATAAATTGAATGAATAAGTGAATATTGTTTTAAAGGGTGCCGCTTGTTCCATTTTTTTTTTGTTTCTCACCTCCTTTATGAATTTGAATAGATACATATTTATGCCTGCTATCAGGATACAATTTGTTTGTTTATTCAATCAATAACCAGCAACATAAAATAAAAAGGAAAATAAACAATTACAATTAGGATCAACGGGGAAAAATAGCTGCAATTATATAATGGCAACTATAAAATAAATCAAATCTGGTATACTCCGAACTCACAAAGACGCATACAAGATCAGATGTGGTGAAACCTGACCCATAGAATCACTAAGAGTTGGATACAGCTGAATGGATAACGTCATCATCATTTACCTAGCTCTAATGAATATAATAAACTCTGTTAAGGTACATCTTTCCATGGACTTGCATGACAGCTCTCCGCAGATGGCGCATGATTCCACAAAGGCACATTTGGGTTGTGTTTTTTTTTTTTGGGGGGGGGGGGGTCCCAACAGGTGTGATGTGCATATCCAAGTACTCTGAATGACATTTCACCCTTCAATAGTGAGTCAATGGACACCCTAAATCGGCCTGCTTTGTAAGGCTCTTTCTTCAAGAAAAAAAATATTGAAAAGTACAGTCAAAAACAAAGCTTTTTCATTATAGAATCATCAAGGCCTGACAGCACAGGATACAGTCTCTAACCCTACAGTGCTCAACTCATGGCCTAGCTCTTGGGGAGGACTAATGAGATCATGAAGCCTTGGAAGCATTCTCTTGATGTAAGAGCTCATATAGTAAGCTCTTAATTGAGTCATGAGTAAGGTTCTCCAGATTTCCAAGGGAAGATTATTCCAGACAATCAGAGTCTGACAAGTGAAAAACACTGATTCCAATCTTACTCCTGCTTCCTGCCCTTTCAGATCTCTTCAGTACATGTGTACCAGAGGGGTAAGTTGCATTTGATGCAGGTTATCTTGAAGTTAAGTGGCCACCTAGCAACATCATGCCAGAGATGACTACATGGCTTACATTATTTTATAGGTTAAAACTAGCACTTTGAATTCTGCTAAAAACCCTATAGGTAGCAGCCATTGCAGAGAAGAGCTCAATGCCCTAGCATTATATGCATGTGGCAGTTCTCACCTTCCACAAAGCTGCCTGTTGTATTTTGCAATGTCCATGGAATTTCCAAAGGCAGCCTCATATAGAATGCAATACAATAAACTCTAAAAGAGATGACAATAGCAAACAACACAGGAAATAGTTGATGTACCTCAGTATAGAAGCGGACATAGCCAGAGGTGAATCCTACAACAATGCAGGTCCAGTCAGGACGGCCTGTGGAGCTCCTGTCTCATATAAAGAACATGGAATAAATTTTATCAAAACTTATTCTCATATAATGCACATACATGCTTTGGATTTAATAAGATAATGTAATTGTTTTAAAAAGTTTGCACTTACCTCTTTTGACTTGCAAGGGGGATACACAATGCACTGGTTACATATTCACTAGAAGTAAAATATAAAAATATTAAACTGTTCAAGAATATTTCCCTACATAAGATATTAAAAAGTTTTAAAGATAAAAATATATACCCAAGCTGCTTTCCAACTACTTTTGTTCCAGTTATTGGGAGAGCTATCTCCCGAGAGTGTGGCCCAAAGGAACTAAAAAAGGATACTTTTAAAAATCTGAATTATAAGCATTTATACACAGGCCAGAATTCTTATCTATACAGTTTTATCCCTGGCTGTTCTGTTATGATGTGTTTGGTACATATGCTTTTTAAACCTAGCAGATTAGATTTACAATTTTCCAAAATGCCAAGTTTTTATATCAGAATGTGCAAAAACCATATGTACTTTCTTGGGTGCATGAAAAAGAATTCCAAGAAATAGGTTCAAAGAAATAGAAGTGTACAGTACTTTTAAGAATGTTCAATTAATTGTCCCTTTTCAACAAGGCATGTGAGGGGCAAAAGGGTGTGTTAATCATGAAAACAAACATATCATGGATAGTATGAAATGTTTAAAAAAGAAATAGTAATATGGTCTGATAACAAGTACCTTTACTGAAACAAAATGCTGAAGGGGCACACTGAACAGAGAAGTGTAATTATACTCCCTCACTGAGGGCAGGAATTGATACCTTTCTACCATCAAATAGTCTAGACCAGGGGTCTCCAACCTTGGCAACTTTAAACCTGGCGGACTTCAACTCCCAGCAAAGTTGGCTGGGGAATTCTGGGAGTTGAAGTCCGCCAGGCTTAAAGTTGCCAAGGTTGGAGACCCCTGGTCTAGGTGACCTCCGCAGTCTTAACTGAGAATATCCAATCCCACAGTTCCATCACTGAGGCTCAGCATAATAAGATCCTGCCATTATTCCTTTAGGAATACAATACAGGGTCCATTTCATCTCTGACCTGCTATTCCTTTGAGGATGAGGAACAAGGTACAAAATAAAATTGATCCAGCTGGTCATTCTATGGGAGACTTTTCTTTTCAAGGGACTAAAGCAAGATATAGGGCTGTCAAACTTGTGGCCCACAGACCAGATGAGACACACGTTGGCCATGGCTATGGCCCCGCCCAGTTTAGCAGAGTCTCAATATGTCACGTGACGCCACCATGATAACATGAGTTTGACAACCCTGATATAGAGGGTAAGACCTGGTTGATATATGCCTCTACCCTGTTGAAGAATGGCTTGTGGAGAAATAAATGCAATTGGACTCACCCATCCTCTTTTTTTTTATTATTATAATCGTTCATCACATACTCAGCCAGATACTCAGACTGGATTTGGCATTTTTCTCTACCTATCAAGTCCTTCCCAAGGACCTCAAATAAGCAGAAGTGGACATTTGATAACAGATAACCAGAGTTGGAAGGGACCTTATAGGTCATCTAGTCCAACCCCCCACCCATCTCCAAGCGGGAGACCTACACCATTTCTGACAAATAGCAGTCCATTCTCTTCCTGAAGGTCTCAAGCGATGGCGCTCTCACAACTTCCGAGGGCAAGCTGTTCCATTGGTTGATTGTTCTCACTGTCAGAAAGTTTCTCCTTATTTCCAGGTTAAATCTCTCCTTGGTCAGTTTCCATCCATTATTCCTTGTCTGGCCTACAGGTGCTTTAGAAAATAGATCGACTATTTCCACTCTGTGGCAGCCCCTCAAATATTGGAAGACCGCTATCGTGTCTCCCCTGGTCCTTCTCTTCACTAGACTAGCCAAGCCCTGTTCCTGTAACCTGTTCCTGTTCTTCATATGTTTTAGTCTACAGTCCCCTAATCATCCTGGTTGCTCTTGATGGCGTTACAGATATCGTCGCAGGATGTAAGCTGTTCCAGTAAACAACTTGCAGCCTCCTAATTTTTTTATAGGACTTGATAACTCTGATTATTCTATTAGCAGAACCAACTACATAGTTTCTCAGTGTTTGAGGCAGGAAACAATAAAAAATAAAGACATGCTCTCAATTTAAGTGAAATCTTGTTGCCCATTCTTATCATCACTCTGTGTGAACATAGGTCCTTCCCAAAATTTCAAGAACAATGCTCAGGTAGCAAGAAATTATTCAACTATATATAGATAATGTGGCAATAGAAAACAGCAGGGTCAAAAGTAGGAGTTCCCAGGGCCTTCTCCTTTCCAAACTTACATTTCTTCAATACTGCAAGGGCCATTCCAGCCAAGAGAGCCACTCCAGCCAACTGCAAATTGCATTTCTTCTTTCCCTTTTTCATTCTGTTTCCATTTCGCTGAGAAGAAGAGAAGAAAAAAACAATTATCTTACAACTTGATGTATCTAAGCATCTGATTAAATAGAAGGTTATTCTTAGACCAACTTGCTCTGTATACCATAATAAAATTCAATACAAGGCCGGGTGGTGTAATTTTTATGTAATAAACATCCTTGTGTTTTTCTTCACATTTTCCAATCTCCTCTGCCACCAGAGTAGCCTTTCAAGATAAAGGAAGGATCTGTAAAATTGCCTTTCAATTGAAAATTCAGTGAGTCATCACAATGACTCCATCCAATTTAATTATTTTAATATCACCATTATAGATACAGATAGCTGAGTTGGGGGGGAAACAAAACTTAAAATAAGAGAAGTGAATCTCTTTCTTCAATTATTCACAATACAAATAGAATAGAATAGAATTCTTTATTGGCCAAGTGTGGTTGGACACACAAGGAATTTGTCTTGATGCAAATGTCCTCAGTGTACATAAAAGAAAAGATACATTCGTCAAGAGTTGAGAATCATAAGGTACAACACTTAATAATAGTAATAGGGTACAATAAGGAATCAAATCATACTAGAAAACAGTCAATATAGATCATAAGGATTCAAGCGACAAAGTTACAGTCATACAGTCACAAGTGGTAGGGGATGGGTGATAAGGAGTGATGAGAAGGTTAATCATAATAGAAGTGCAGACTTTGTAAATAGTTGGACAATACTGAGGGAATTATTTGTTTAGCAGAGTGATGGCGTTTGGGGAAAAACTGTCCTCGTGTTTAGTTGTTCTGGTGTGCTGTGCTCTATAGCATCATTTTGAGAGTAAGAGTTGAAACAGTTTATGTCTGGGATGTGAGGGGTCTGTAAATAACAAGATTGCCAATTTGTGTAGAAGTCCTATCCACTCTAAATCATGCCCGCATATGAAACCATTTTTCATGCAAAGAAAACAAGAGGCAGGGAAGAAAGAAAGTCATAGGAACCAACATTTAAAAAAAAGCTATTTGAGAAGCAAACATCTATCTAATCCTAGTACTGGGGGATAAATATATGTATTTGTGTGTGTGTGTGTGTGTGCGTGTGTGTGTGTATGGTTAAAATGGAATTCAAATTTATTAGCAAAGCTTGAGTTATGTTATTAATTATCATTTATATGTGGCTAAATTTTCAAGAAAAGGGGAGGCTTATTATTTGCAATATCACCATACATTTCACAATATACCTATCACAGATATCAGTTTTAGAGATAAGTCTGTAAAGCTAGATTGATTTTAATAGAATAGCTATTATAAACAATCATTCTCATTTATCATAAACAGAAACATGAGTATGTGGTTTGAATCATAACCTACTCTTATTCAGAATATTATGTATGGATCTCAATTAAAGGTATTTCCTGGAATATATTTTCAAATACAACAGCATAAAACAAAACACTTACGGACAAAAAACACTGCTTTCTGCTCACGAGCTATTACCATGAGATCATTTGTGGGTGACAAAGATATTATACAGTCCTGAAGCCAGGAATTTGCTTGTGTTTTGGATGCCAAGTCTTCTTCTTCTTCCTATAAATGGTGATCATTGAAGTTGTTACTTTCCTGAGCAAAAAATAACTATATATAATTTAAAACAGTTATGTACAACAATATTAGCATTTTAAAAATATGCAAATTAACAATGTGACTGCAATCTTAATGGATGGTTGAAAGCATTTAAACATTATCAAAATTATACATTTTGTTTTATAAATTGTAATATTGTTACCTGTCCTCAAATGCTATCAATACAGAGACAAATCACACAATACAGAGACAAATCACACATATAATAAAGGATAGCTATATGGCAATCTGTATTCATCTTAAATGTGTGTATAATGCATTACAAATTGATTAATGAACTTCAGAGTTTTAATGGATTATTCAAAATGTTTTGATATATATATTGAGCTTGTTTATAAAAGATATAATTAGTAGAATAGTAAATAAAAAGGCTTACAGGCTCTTGAGTTTCTGCTTCATCCCAGGAACCCCAATTCTCTTCTTCCCAGTTTGATGATTTTCCTATATTTACAAAACCTAGTTTAGTTTAGCAAATCAGAGCCATCAGTTACCTGTGCTAAAATAAAATGCTTACATTCCAGTATTCATGAAAATATGATTATTATTTAAATAACAAGATTGATTTTAAAATGCCAGAAATTCCTTGCAGAAATGCAAGAATGTTTTATAATTATCTAAACTGAGAATAAAAGTATGAGAGGTAACCTATGCACATTTTTATGTTAATAACAGGTTCAGTCATACATGATGGCAAATCAAGCAGTTTCCACCTGTTTAAAAAGTGATAAAAGCAATAAAAAGTTATTTATAACTAAGTTGAAGATAAGGTACATTTATCTTTGATTACTAGTTCTAAAAATATTTCTAGATTGCATAAAGGCTGACTGAAATGGATTCAAACAACCCATTTCTTCCCGGTCCTCTGAAGGTGAACCCTGTCTACAACCTTTCCAGAAAAGGAAAGGTGAAAGACTGAATAATTGTCCAACACCATTGAGTCCAATGACTTCTTGATGAAATGACCAAAGCCTATTTCAAGGCCCATGGGGCTAATTCTTCACTCAAGGAAATTGAGATAATTGCAAAGGCAGAACCACAGGTCACCTCCCAGGCAGTTTTAACTATCCAGGGGAAACTTAAATCTAGCAAGCAAATGATCAAGTTTACCAACTAAAACATTTTGACTGTTCAGGAGGCACACAATTAAACTTGCTCCATATGAACCTACAAGACCTTACTTGGTCAAACCTTAAAAGATTGTCATGCAGCTATCGGTACATAACTATTTCAACAGAAAACAAAGAATATTTCACTGCTTATCACCACACTGTAATCCCTAAAATGAGATGGATTCACTCTTTTATCTTTTTCTAATGATGCTCCATCATCTCCAACTCATTTCCTGGAGCTCCTGAGAGAACGAAGATGTATCCTGGGATCAATGCAGGGGCAGAGGCTCCATATGGGCAAATTGATGTAAAAGTTCCATGCCCATTCTAGGCTGTAACTAAGGCCTCAGCTGATCTGTCCATAAGATTTATGTGAAAATGCTCAAACTTCTTCTGGAACCCAACTCCTTCTGGATTTATCAGTCACCTGGGCAGGCCAATCTAACAGGCCAATCTAACCTCACCCCCTTCATGGTAGGGGACACCAGTGAGCCAAAAAGCAATCTGACTATGGCAATGGGATAATGGAAAATAATACCATTTAAAACTCAAACATGTCTCAACTATCCTGAAACAAAACTCAGATGCAATGTGTAACCCCCAGTATGCCCTAGGCCTAAAATGACATGGGACAGGTCCATGGTTGCCAGGATCACCTGAGCTGCCCTGAACTCAATGCCACCAGATAGTAAATTGAAGTTCCTCAAAACCAAGAACCTCAAGATCCCAACCACCAGCTCAGCAATGGAAATGCAGCAGCTTAAGCAAGGATGATGTTGTGCAGCAGAGAGAGCAGTACAACAGCAACAATCTGATCTGTTCCACAGAGTCCAACTTCAACCATAGAACTGCACTCATTTGATTATGATCAGAGGCAGAGCCTCTGAAACTTGTTTTCATAGGGATGATGGTCGGAAAGGATGCAGAGTTTGAGGGCGCTAAAGGTGTATGTGGCATATATATATATTTTGTGTGTGTATGGGATTCTAGGAGTTTGTGACCATCTTTTAGATAGCAGGCATCAGTAATATTCATTCTCTCTCTCTCTCTCTCTCTCTCTCTCTCTCTCTCT
>BLBF01000018.1:36652279-36793959 GCA_015471245.1 Laticauda colubrina | reverse complement strand
AATTTCCTTGTTTAGGATAGTGAAACAGCAATTGGCCCAAATTCACCCAGTAGTCTTCACCCCAAAGGAAGACTAGAAGTGGGATCTCTGCTCCTGGTCATAACTAGGCACCTTAACTAGGCTCTCTTTTATCTCCATCTGCATACTAATCATTTTATAGAGCTCAAACTAGTTTTTGAATAAGCTTAATGCTCTATGCAAGGAGACTAAAACTAATAAGTCCAGTATGTACAGCCCTTTAATTTCAAAATGTGAAATTTTGCAAAACTTCTAGTTTCTTTCAGCATTTTGGAAGCATTTCAAATGTAATGTCTTAAGACATTTGAACGCTGGACTGTTACAAAATGTTTAGACAAGGCATTTCACACCCACTGTTTCAAAACAAAACAGTCTTTATATATTTCTTTATAGGAATAGAACCTACTGTTTCATAGAAGAGAAACACTTGCTCCTGATATACTACTGTATTCCTTTTAGATTGTCACTTGAAGGCAGTTTACTGAACAGATCCACATAGCTGAATGAGTCATTTATCTTTGAACATAATCACAAAAAAATCTGATTATGTAGTGATTTTAATCACTTCATAAACATTATGTTTACATGGATCAACTTATTTTCCCTTCATATTTTTAGACTATTGCAGTATACATAGAAATTAATGAAGCAAACTTAGAAAGCCTTTCTTATAAATACGTTGTTATACTGCATGAAGAAACAGATTTAAGGAGGAACATAGATAAAAACTATGGCTTTGAAAATAAAGTGTCCCTTATATTAAGTACCATATTTAAATATGTTCTTCTTAAGCACCCTTAGGCTTTGTAGGTTTGCTTAATCAATTTCTATATATAATGCAATAATCTAAAAAACTGTTGAAGGGAAAATAGTCGATCCCTGTAAACTTGTTTATGAAATGATTGAAGTAGCATTTGAAACCTGATTTTAGTAGTATTTCATATTATCCAACTCCCAAATTTTGTAATCTGGATGATTTTCTAAAGGTTTATAACACTAATCATGTCATAATAATTCAATTCATTAAAATAGCATGAAATTTGCTAAGGAAGTACCACTGTTCCATATGATGCATAATGGCAAAATTAAATAGTTATTTCAACAGCTTAGTTGCTTTTATTATGTGGGTGTTTCTTCACTGAATATTAAATCTGTGTCACAAGTTAAAAATCAGTTAAATAAACATCTTTTAAGTTTTCAAGACATGCCTCCTCATTCTATAAATTATTTCTTCAAAACCATTTTTATAAATCTTTTCTCTAAAACCATTTTTCTTGTCTAATTAAATGTAGGAAAGAAATTATGTAAAAGGCCTCAGAAGACTGTTTGCCTAACGATTTGTCCATCACTAGGATAACTCTTGGGATCCCTACTGTGGTTTGTGTTACACCACTGTTTCACAAGCTGCGCTGATCGCCAGTTGCTTCCAGGTTCAATTCAAAATATTGGTTATCACCTTTTAAAGTTCTTCATAGCATGGTCTATGCTATCTGAGGAGCCATCTCACCCCAATGGGATTGGCCCACCCCACCAGTGCCAACAGAAGGGGCATACTACAGATCTCATCAGTCAAGGAATTCTGACCATGAAGTCCAAGAGAAAAGCCATTGCTGCCATGGCTCTCATCCTTTGAAACAACATCTCCCCCCCCCACACCAGGTGAGATCCATACCATCCTTCTGATCTTCCAAAAAGGTCTAAAGTCCTGGCTCTGCCAACTGGCCTAGAACCCCAGTGTGGGCATGTCATCCGAGAGGTGACTGATGAATTAAGATAATATCCCATCTCTTCCCCATGTAGCTAGTTCCCTTCTTTCCCATCTTGTTAATTTTAAACAACTTTAGTGTTATTTTAACATTTTAAGTTTTAAACTTGTTTTTATATTGTAAGCAGCCTAGAGACACCATGAGCCTAGATGGATGGCATACATATTTACTAAACAAATGAGTAAATTCTCCCAAAGTCTAGCAGAACAGAAATAAATTTGGTGTGCAGGGAGAAGAGAAAATCAACTGGATTTAGGAAAATGTTCCCCAATATATCCATATGAAAGAGGAAGTTGGGCAGCTTCTCAAAAAGTTGCCAATTCCTCATATTAAGCCTCCCTCCTACTATTGTTTTGGCCATGTGGCATATGGCAGAGCTGTTCTGAATTGATTAAAAAGACTTGTAGAAGCTACTCTGCATACACTTTCCCTAAATTAAATACCAATCTCAATAGGTAAGAAAACAAATAGTCACTAATGAGATGAATCTTACAACTAGAACTGTTTACAGTCACTGGCAATATTTTCACTCAGAAAACAAGCCATAAAACACACATACAATCCCCTCACTACCACAAATTAGGAAGTCAAGTTTCCTCCATTTGCGGAAATTGCAGAGATCAGCATATCTGGAGTGCAACAGATGAGCCTCATCCACATTATCCCACATCTTCTTTTTCTCCAATTCACCTGCTTCACATCATCATGATTATAGATAGGTCCCTTGAATTTTAGTTCATGTTACATTTCACAAAACTGTTAGACATAGGGAAAAAAAAGAATTCACATTAAATAAATAAATGCCAGGTGTTCATCATCTCCATGCCATGTTAATAAGCACACAGAGCAAATGAGTGAAAGATTTCTATCATACTACTCATGACCAACTTCTCAGAGCCAAGCTGTTACGCACCAATAGATGCACTTTTTGTTGCACAGAACAAGACATGGGAATACTGTATTGTGCCTCTGGGAGTGCATTTTGTTTGCTGAGAACTCTCGAAATTGGTGGTAGTTCATGGGAAATTATATAACCATTGAACCTTGTGATCTCCTGCTTTGGTTAACCATCATCAAAGATAAATTATGACTGTTTAGCTAAGGCTGGTTACCAGAGAGAAACAATGAACTTCTTAGATAATAGAACAATCCTCTTTGGATGTTCCTGAGTTAGCAAAGAATTGGGTCAGTTAAAACAGAAGTACAAATAAATTCAGAAACCTTTGTTTCTAATTTAAGATTTATGGAGGACTTGTAGATTTCTTTCTGAATAAGATTATTTCTAATTATTATGTACACTGCTTACATTACCCAAAACAAAATTAGTTTTATTAAGTATAGTAGCTTAGCCCATCTACTTTGGCTAGTTTGTAATGTCTATAGCAGTGTTTTTCAAACTTGGCAACTTTAAGATGTTTGGATTCCCAGAATTGTGGATGTCATGATTGCTCAACTCTCATGCAGGCTGGGGAATCCTGGGAGTTGAAGTTCACACATTTTAAAATTGCCAGGTTTGAGAAATACTGGACTATAAAGTTTGCCAATCTAAAATCCCTATTCACTTTAACTTTACTAGTTTATTGTGACATATAAAACTAGCATGATTTAGTTCTTTAACATTGGATATCATCTCAAAATCTAGACTTACTCAGACTTCTATGACAGATCTTTTGATGCATATGTGGCGTTTGAGCTACATAAAAAGTTTGCTAAGAGAAAATAAACTATGAAGTAAATCTTTGGTGCCTTCTGAGCTTAGTTATTTGCTTGCAGATGTTTCAGTAGCCTGACTAGGAAACATCATCAGTGTTAGTAATATGATCAGCATTGTCACCTAGAGTCATGAAGGTAATGAAAAGTCTGCAAACAAAGAAGTAAGCATCAAGGACTCCACAGTTCAACCCTGAACTATATTATATTCCGTTCTGTTAGAAAATAAACTATCTACAATATCCACGTTCTCATCAATAGCATCTAGGCCTATGTGACTCTTTGCTAAATCATACTTTTCTGTATGTGTGTAGGGTGCTTTCGAGTCAGTACTTTTTATTCATGGCAACTGCCTGGTCAAGTTCTGGCAGTTTTCTTGGCAAAATTTCAGAAGTGGTAAGTCCTTGCCTGCTTCCCTAGGGCTGAGAAGGAGTGACTGGCCCAAGGTCACCCAGCTGGCTTTGCTCTTAAAGACAATACTGTAATCCAGAGTCATCCATAGCCTGATGCCTTAACCACTCACTACACCAAACTGGATCTCTAAACTGTAGGGTTTTGTTGTTGTTGTTGTTGTTTATTTCACTTATTTTAACACAAATTTCGCCATTCATAGTTTGTGGAAATGCTGTCTTTGATTTCAAAAATCATGATGTCAGGTCTAGTCAGCCTGGTGTTGGGATGATGTTTTTAATAAAAACACTGATCAGGCTCAGCCAGCACCTGCAGGATCCACAATAACTCTCCCCGATCATAAACCAGGATACTGAATATCCCGTTGGCCCTAAAAGTACTAGGTTCTTTTATAAAACTGTCCAGTGTCAACTTAATGACAGATTGTTGCAGATTCCACCCACAAGCGGCTGATCCTGAATCAAAAATAGGAAACCCGGTACACACGTGGCTCCTTATCACGTTACCTGGTGCATCCGGGCGGAGGGAAAAGTGGGGGAAATACATGGGCTACTTACCGCAGTCAAATATGAAAAGTACCATGTCTAACACACATATTTACCTTTTCTATGCTCTTTTTACAGGTTAGACCCATTGAAAAACGGCCTGCCTGGGGAGATTAAGTTGAAGGGATGACGACCCCCAAGTCTGCTTATACTTCTTACATGCAAACCTGGAGCTAAAAGAAGTGGAAGGATGGGTGAAGGCAAGTCCCCTTGCTCTGGCCCCGCGGACAGAGGATGAAATGCAAATTACCGTCACGCCACCGCTACCCTCAGCCCCGACCCATCTCCTCCCAACTCGGACCCGGGGCTCGAGGCTCACCGCCGCATTCCTTGGCACCCCACGGTTCCCCCGCGCCGCTCTGTCGCAGATGAGAGCACAGGAAATCCCGCGCCGACTCCAGGTCCTGGAAGCTGCAGAAAGGCACGAGAGTGCAGGCCATGGCGTCGCGGCCGGAGTCTTTCCGCGCCCGGAGACCCCGCAGGCTGCCCCTCCACACACACGTACACACAAACCCGAGTCGCCAGCTGGAGTGCCAACCCCACCCGGAAGCGGTCAAAGGCCCTGCAGACGCTACCACGCAGGCGCCGCCGAACAGACCGGGGGGGGGGAGAAAAAGGGAGGCGAACCAACCCGGAATTGCCAGCGTTGTCCACGTGGTTGGGGAGAGGGGCGAAGTGCTCGGGCTTCGGGGCTTCTCTCTCAGTCGGCGGGCCGGATTGAGAAGAAGGGGAAGGCGAAGGCCTTCGTTGACGCTTTGGCGGCTTCTTCGGACGACGACAGATTTGCCCCACAGCCAATGCGCGCCGTCAGATCGTCAGTGGACGCACAGATTTCGGGCCTTGCGAAAGCGATCGATCTCGTCATGACTGTCTTCATTGGTCGGGAGTTGCAGGCAGATTGGGGAATGTTTTCAATCAGGGGTCTCCAACCTTGGCAACTTTAAGACTTGTGGACTTCAACTCCCAGCTTTGCTGGCTGAGGAACTCTGGGAATTGAAGTCCACAAGTCTTAAAAGTTGCCAAGGTTGGAGACCCCTGCTTTTAGATGCAACAGATTCCCAGTTCTAGTCCAGAGAATACGATGCGTCTTTAGCGTGGACACAAAGTAAAAGATCCCATTTAGGGCTTTGGCACGGAACGAAAAATACATTTTATTTCAAACCCGAAATAAGCCATAAGTGTGACTGAACTGTCTCTGTTTGATCTTGGTTGCTTGATTGAAGAGATTCCCAGTGTGATTTTATAGCGTGAGCAAAGACTGTTGTACAAGCATCCCATGCCCCTCTCCCAGTATGTCATATCCCACTGGCTCAGTGACCCCAGAATTGCTGTGCCTCCTCTCAGCTGCCACCTCCCGAGACCCAGGCCTTTTCTCTCTCTCTCTGTTGCTTCTCTCCAGAATACCAGTACTGAACAGCACTGCTGATTTTACAGGGAGCATTCAAATATGTGTGTTTCAGCTCAGGGATAGGCAACCTGGAACAGCTGCTCCACATACAGGACAGGTGCCACGTTCCTACAAAATTTCCATTTGATTCACTTATTGTGATAAGCTGTCATATAGCTTATCCGGGGTGGGATTCACGATTCTTAACCGGTTCTGTGGGCCTGGGCTAATTTGTGGGTGTGGCTTAGTGGTCATGTGACTGGCTGGGCATGGCTTGTATGTAAATATAAATATTTATGTAAATATTTTTTTTATTAAGAAAAGATCAACTTTTACCCAAAATCAGGCAAAGCAGGCAGGCAGATTGAGTTGCTCATAGTATCACAGATTCATTCAGAGATCTATCTTTCTGCAAGCTGCTACCTGAGTCTGCACTGAAAAATAGAAGCTTCAGTCCTAAGGAAGGTTCAGCTCTGTTTTTAGATTAGAAAGCAAGAAATTCAATGATTTCCTGCTTTCTAGCTTATCTAAATCTCAGAGCACAGCAGAACAGCTGATGGTTGGGGGAAAGGAAAAATAGCAATTTAGCAGGCAAGTTTGATGTCACACATGCCAGGTAAGGAGTGAGTGGGCGGGGAGGGGCGGGGACAGCCAGTGGTGCCGGTTCTCCAAATTGGGCAGAATCATAACCGGTTCTATAGAACCAGTACAACCAGGTAGAATCCCACCCCTGAGCTTATCACAATAAGCTTTTGGCTGAGAAAAACAATAAGCCAAAAGCTTATTGTGATAAGCTCAGGGATGGGATTCTACCTGATCGCACTGGTTCTATAGAACCGATTATGATTTTCTTATGTTTGAGAAAAACTTTTTAAATAATGATTTTTAAATAAATAATTTCTTTTGGCTGAGAAAAACTTTTTCAATAATGATTTTAGTGCGAATCTAGTTAAAAGGGTTTACTATGTGAGCATAGTATTGTGATTTAGGATATTTCTTTATCTTGACAGAATTTTGCTGCTTGGCTCGCTTTCTGTGGAGGTGCACTTTTCTCATCTTTAGCCTCCATAAGATGAAAGACCTTTTAGGCATCTGCTATAACTTTCTTTGTGGGTTAGTGGAGGCTTTTGCCTGTAAAAGCAGGTGACCCAGGTTGTAAGTTTTTTTTTTCTTATTTCCATTTCAAAAAATATTTGTCTGGCACTATGCAACCTCCTTCAAGATTCCTGGATGCAGTTGTTGGGTTGAAAGTGAAGATAAGTCCATTGCAGAGGTGGTATTCAGCAGGTTCTGACCATTTCTGGAGAACCGGTCGCTGAAATTTTGAGTAGTTCGGAGAATCAGTCGTGGAAATTTTGAGTAGTTCAGAATACCACCTCTGACTGGCCCTGCCCTCATCTATTCTCTGCCTCCCGAGTCCCAGCTAATCAGCTGGGGTCTTCTTTTGTTGCCCTGCACAGGAGAACAGAGCTGAAAAGCAGGTTAGTGAGGTGGGGAGAGAATGGAGGTTTTACAGTAACTCCCCTCCCCCCCCCCCCGAGTAGGTTGGAAATGGAGATTTTACAGTATCCTTTCCCTGCCACGCCCACCAAGACATGCCATGCCCACCAAGCCACAACCACAAAACCGGTAGTAAAAAAATTTGAATCCCACCACTGGTCCATTGTCCCTTCATCAGTGCTTAATTTGTGAGGAAAGCTGCACGCTAACATCTGCACTCAAGTTTTCTGTTCCAGCTCATCGGACAGAGTGAAACCAATTATCCAGAGAAGTGGTGAGTTCTCTTTCATTAAATATATTGAGAAAACTAAACAGCTAATTTGGGGGATGTTTTAATTTAAGATTCTTGCATTACCAAGGGTTTAGACTCAAAGGACTATTTAATTCAAAAGCATGAATTCAAAATATATGGAGAAAAACTGGTGGGGAAATAAAGTAATAAGATATGGAGTGGCTCTTAAGATATCCCACAGATGTTTCCTTGCCCTCATACTATTACAGTAGGTTTTAAAAATACCATCGTGAGAAAAATGGGATGAAGTAAAAGCGGAAGGGGCTTGGGTACTCTAGAGAGTTCTGTATTAACTTACTTGTCTTCAAGAATTAGTATTCAGAAAATCCTCTGATAATAAGGGTCCCAGGCCATTCCCATACACAAAAAATGAAAAATTATTAAAGTGATGACCTACAAGTAAAATGAAGATATCTCTTTCACAGAGAATTTAATATAGTGTGTGATCTAAAATGTACCCCACGATTTGTCAAAATTCTTTTGTAAAGTTTACTGAAAAATAAGTGTTCCTTTTGTACAGGCTTTTCTAATTTTAATTAATAGTTTCTTCACTGCAATCCCATTGCACCCTATCATTTATGATTTCAAACAGTACCATCTCTTATTTACTCTTAGAGTAGTCTTCCTGAATTGCCCCAGTGTGAATTTCTGTTTAATGGAGGGTTAATTACTGATTCCCCTACCTGTATTTTCTTTCCTTTCTTTAGCCAAATCGCTGTTCTGCTATAATAGCAAAAAGAAACAAAGACACACGGGAAAAAATCTATAGTAAAGAATTTCCTTGGCAGCACTGGAGTTATTAAGGCACGTTGTTACTAATATTTTAGTTTTAGCAGAAGGAAAAATTAAAACATCAGGATCTGTAAACAGGAAGTATCCAATAAAAGGCAAAAGGGACTAAATATTTCACAAGCCAGCAATTGCTCAAGCCTCACCCCCCTTCAAAATCTCCAAATGGTTTTCAGATTGGGGGGGTAGACTCATGAGAAGATAAGGAAAACCTGAATTGAAATGGCATCTAAATTTCTCAAAAGAAATGAACAAGTAGAGCAATGGTTAAGAAATGTAGGTGGAAATATAGTATGAAAATTGACAGCTGTCATAGCCAAGTCAATGAATGCATCTACGCAACTTGGATGCTCTGTGGCTCCTATCACCAGTCATTGAAATACCTGGTTGGGGAATTCTGGGAGCTAAAGAACACACACCTTAAAGTTGCCAATGTTGAGAAACACTGAACTAGCTCATAAGATATGACCTTCTGCATCTTCCCGGTTCCAAGAATCCACTCTTTTTACATTGTTTGGCTTTTCTTCTTTCGAGCAGATTTTCAAAATGTACCCTACTCCAATCAGATGGCTCTTTGTAAATTGCCCAGAATATAAAACAAGTTAACTTCTTAAAACCAATTATAATGATTAATAAATAACTGAATAATTAATTGAAACCAATTATAAACATAATGGTCTCTGCAGGATAAGAATTTTATAAACAAAACAGTAAGATGTGGATAAAAAAAAGTTGGGGAAAAATAATGCACTACACAAACTCAAGAGAATGCAGCCTGCAATAGTTCTGTTTTCAACACTTCCTTTAAAAAACAGCAAGGAGGGGACTACATTGATCTCTGTTGGGAGACTGCCTGTTCTGTTATGAAAAGGAGTACCTGGAACTTCAGCCCCTCCAATCTTTTGGAAATGTGGGACTGTAAGTAGCTTCTTCTTGGGTATTCTAATAGGCTACAAGGTTGTTGTGGTCCGTAGGTAGCCTGCGGAGACAGCAGGAGAATCGGAAAGTGGGGAAGAACATGGGCCAGTCCTGTTCTTCCCCACTTTCCGACTCTCCTGCTGGGGAGAGTCTGGGGAGGATTCTGATGAAGGTCCTGTGTCTGATACAGAGATGTGGCCAGGGCCATCTGGGAGTTATGTACTGACTCCAGAGCCTCCAGAATCTGACAGTAGTGAGGTAGAGGAACAAGGAGAGCCTGTTCCCAGTGCACATGTGTGCAGAGCTAACAGAAGGCAAGAACAGTTAAGACAAAAGGGGCGACTCAGGAGTAAGGCTTGGAGGTGATTGGCTCTACCATAAGACATAAAGGAGAAGCAAAAGGACAGGAATCTTTGTAGGAAGCAACTTTGTTCGTACTGGTCAGTTTGAAACTTGAAGCTCAGTGTTGAATTTGTGTTCCGTTTTGGCCTCGTATAATTAATTGGATATTTAGTCATTGGCAACATTTCAAGGAAGATAAAGGTGTGTGCTTATCAGGCTTATCCTGAAGGACTTTGGCAAACTTCCACGGACTATTTACAGACTGTTTCAGATTCATTACGGGCTGTGAATGACTAAAATTCATAGCCTTTGAAATAAAGAAAAAGGGGTTTGGGGACTAACATGTGTTTGTTAGTATCTCCATAAGCCTTGCTCAGAGCAAATGTGTTCTAGGACAGTGTTTTTCTTCAATTCCCAAAATTCCCCTGCTGGCATATTGACTTGAAGTCCATTCAACTTAAAATTGCCAAACTAGAAAAATATTGATCTAGAATTCTAGACACTGCAGTATTTGAATTTTAAATTACTGATTAATATAAAGTTTGTCCTCCAACCAGTGTCACCGCAATCTGTTCAAACATCCAAGAAAAAACTGTTTAAAAGCCCATATTTCTGAGACATCTGCAAGACTGAAACTAGAAAGGACTACTTTAATAGCCATGTTGCTTTAGGACAATGGCAATCAGGCTAGTTCCCTTTTTGCTGGCTTTTAGAAATATATGAAAACAGAATTATTTCAGAGAAACTTGTGTCATAATCAGGAAGGGGCAGTCCCTCAGATAATTAATCCCATGCCATGAAGAGCTTTAAAGGTGAAAACCAACACCTGAAACTGAAGTTGGAAATGAACTAGCAACCAATGCAGCATGCAAAACAGAGATGTAATATGTACCACACTAGGGGAACAGATAACTGCCAATGGCATTGAATTTTTCAGGTAGTTGAAGCTTCCAATAGTCTTCAAAGATAACCCATGTGCAGTGCATTACAGAAATCCAAATAGGAGGTGACTAGGGCATGAGTGACAGCAACCAGCACCTTGATCTAAGGATGGGCATAACTGGTGCACAACACGAAGTTGTGCAAAGACCTTCCTAGCCATGACTTTAGGCAGGAATTGAGTCCAGCTGGACTGCTAACGGGATAGTGCCATCCAGCACTAAAGGATGTGGACACTAACATAGTCCTAGAACCAGAAGGCGTCCAAGCTAAAGGTGGGTTGCATGAGTTCAGCTAAAGCTGGTTGTCCCCATCCAGATGCTCACAGCCTCCAAGGGGACGTGCATAAGCACACCAACATGCCTACCGTCCCTGTCCTATTGTTTCTTTTATTTTTCTTCTATGTACCCATTTCATGTATTCATAACTATGTATATACTTATACCTATTATCTTGTAAGTGATTGGCATATCAAAATAAATAAACAAACAAACAAATAAATAAATAAAAAACAAACACCAGGATAAGAAGGTCACAAATTGCTTAATTTGCCAAAGTAGATGTGTATGATTGGGTAGTTCCTAAATGAGGACTGCCTTTATGGTCACTCAGTTAATCTACTACCATCTTATTTAGGACAGACCTGGTACTGGCAAACAGTGACATGAAACCAAGATTTCTAGTATTCAATATCAAAAAGCAGGAACAGAAGTGGAAAACTGCACTAAATCACTGGTCGCCCTTTGCCTGTAACAGTTTATCCAGACATACCACCCCCACCCATTACCATACAATATCCAACACTAAGTCAGTATTGGTTTCTCCAGGATTTCCCCACTTTTTCCATTTCTACCATAAAGCTGTGCGTGGTCCTCCCAACCTCCATTTTCGCTGGCAGATGGCTGCAGAAGGCCATTGTAGCAAAAAACAGAGCTCAGGAGGGCCACATGCAGCTCTCCTGAGCTCCATTTTGCTGGCGGAGGTACTTTTGGTTGGTTCTTTGCTGTTTTCAGGGTAGCCCTACGGGCCAGATCTAAACACCCCATGGGCTGGATCCAGCCCACAGGCCTTGAGTTTTATGTCACTTCACTAGGGGAATGGAAAATATTTTCTATGGCAATGTTTCTCAATCTTAGTTACTCCAACCTTATGTTTCTTCACCTTAGTTACTTTAAGATGTGTGGATAAAATACTCCCAGAGTTCTCCATGCTTGAACTCCACATACCTTAAAGTTGTCATGGTTGAAAAACACTTGTTTGTGGTGTGTAGATTCCTTGTGTAGCGCTGCATCGAATTGAGCGTTTAGCTCAGGAGTGGGATTCTACCAATTCGGACCAATTCTATAGAATCGGTTGTTATGATTCTATACAGTTTGAAGAACCGACAAATTGTGCCCCTGGCTGCCCCCCCTTCCCCTCCCTTCCCAGTCAGTCCTTATCATGCATGCACGACATCGCGCACATGCCTGACATCGCTGACTGTGTTTTCCCCTGCCCAGTTACTCAAGATATTTCTTTTTTATCCCTCCCAAAGATCAGCTGTTCCGATGATCTCTGTCTTACTGCTTTGCACAGGAAGCTTCCCTGAGGCCCAGGAGGCAAAAAAAACCAGGGGGGTTGTTGCCGCAAAAAAGAAGAAGCCACACCCACCCAGTCACATGGCCATGGCCACCTAGCCACGGCTACAAAACTGGTTGTTAAAAATTTGAATTCCAGTCCTGCTTTAGCTATTTCTAAATGATAAAAGGAAACTAAAATTGTGGCACATCAGAGGAGCATGCTCCAAGAAGACTCATACTTTGGAAGCAATGGTTCACCCCATTTATTATTCCTTCATTTTGAAAGTTATTCAGCTAACCTTTCTAAATTAGCATAACAAGGATACTAGCAGTCCACAAAAATTTTTACTGCTGGATGTTGGAGGAAGAGGATGGGCAGTTTCTTCTCTCAACTAACATTTTCCTGCATTTCTATATTTCTTTAAAAAGGATGATGGAAGAATCCTATGATTCTGTCAAATTTGTAACTAAAAATAAGTAGCTTGAACATATTGCATAACCCAGCCATAGATATCTGTCCACAAAAGCATTGGGGAGGTGTTGTTTGTACAGTAACCTACATAGGCAGGAATGTAAACATTTTATTAGGGAAAAAAATCTGCAGCCAGGTGGTGTTGGCCCTCTTTTTCTACAGCAGATCTTGTACCACAAACGCTCAGGATGATCAGAGCTAGAGCTGAAAACTGTGCATTTATGAGCCATCAAGAGCTGCAAAGAAAAATAATTTTGCCCGATGTGCTATTATTGTTATTTTCAACAATGACAGAAAAAATATGCTTTGCAGAACTCTTAGTATCCAGTAGGCTTATGGATCTTCACCCAACATTTTCTTTAGACTTGTTTTAAAAAAATGTCATGCAGTTGTAAATGCTCCTTGATATGTAAGAGTACTTTATTTCTTGATGTGTTATATTTTTTCCCCTAAGTTATCGTGCAATTACCGATAAAAGGCAAATAGATAAATAACAAAGTGCCTCAGGTGATAGCAAATTTACAACCTACATTTTCATGTTACAGCGTGCTTCATTAATTTCACTTAGTATTTATATAATACATGTTCTATATATATTTGGCTAATTGGCAAAGGAAAATGAGATCTGCCCCTTTGTTCCATCTGTCAATCACCCCTGGTCTTTTACCTTTATCTATTTATTTATTTTATTGCAATTTCTTTTATTGTGAGCTCCTTCTCGATCTATGGGTATGCTGAGTGCAGCAATAGATTCCTGCTAAAAACCAGTATCAATCAATCAGATTAGAGATGTGAGGGACATTGGAGGCCTTCTAGTAGAACCCCTGCTCAAGGAAACCTTATACCATTTCAGACAGGTAGGCTGTCCTGTCTTTTCTTAAAAACTTCCAATGATGAAGCATCTATAACTTTTGAAAGCAAGTTGTTCCACTGATTAATTGTTCTTGCTCTTAAGAAGTTTCTCTTTAATTCTGGGTTGCTTTTCTCCTTGATTCGTTGCCATCCATTGTTTCTTGTCTTGCCTTCCAGTGCTTTGGAGAATAGGTTGACCCCCTCTTCTTTCTGGAAGCCCCTCAAATACTGGAATACTGCTATTATGTCCTCCCAGTCCTCCTTTTCTATAAAGTAGCCATACTGAAATCCTGCAATGTTCTTCATAAGTGTTTGTCTCCATCTTAGTTGTTTTTCTTTACACTTTTTCCAAGGTCTTAGCATCATTTCTGTAATGCAGTGACCAAAACTGGATCAGTATTCCAGATGTGGTCTTACTAAGAATTTATAAAGCGCTAGTAATACTTCATGCGATTTTGATTCTATGCATGTATGTATGAAATGAATGTATTCAATGCCTGTATGTATACTGTCCAATGCCAATCAGCCAGGATTGCAACTTGCAGGACAAAGATAGGCTTTGCATACCTTTAAGAGTTCTTTGGAGAAGACATTCATAAATTAGACAAATAATGTCTTATAAGCAAGCGTATAGATTTCTAGACTGAGCCACTATCCAGATCTAAATATAATTTCATCTTATATAGATTGTTACAAAAGAATCTTACAGTGGATTTCTACAGTGTTAGATGACTCACTAAAACTGCTGAATAACCATCCCAGTCATTGTACAACACTTTTTATACCATTTGTGTTCTCAGGTTTTCTACCCTTGGTAACCAACGTCACTGATGCCTTTTAGAAACCTTATTCTGATTCTGTAACAGGCATTTTCAACTATGTCTCAAGCTATTTATTATTTTCCTTTAAATAAACAGGAATGAGCCATTTCTATGACAACCAAAGTAACATTTTTATCATTTGTGTTCTTACCACAATTTTATATATGTTTACCAATTCACATTTTGTTATTATTTTTCTTTATAAAATGAATGGCTTTTAAAAGGGTGGGGAAGTCCTTACAGTATTTTACAATACAGTCCCAAAACATCTCCACTCAACATCAGCCATAATGATTTTATTAACATTTATTCCCAAGGAAATGTCTGTGTGTGTGATTGCAATTTTGATTTAAAACAAACCATAATATTTAAAATGGCATTTTATTTACAATGCAATCATTTGCAAAGAGATCAATGGAATTAATGCTTCTTCTAACATCAGCCAAAAATCTGTTTGACACTGGCCATTTGAGACTACTTATCCAGAATATGATTTCACATCTTATATGAAAGCACTTTCCTTGGAAAAAAAGGCTGTCTCACTTCTAGGTAGTGCACATTTTTCTCACAGCTACCAAAAAGTTCCACACAGCTTGCAGACATTTATTTTTCACTGAAACAATTCTTTAAGGGGAGATGTTCTTTTATAAATATAAAAAAATGTTGAAAATTACAGCCTTGATTTCTCTCACACACTTCTAACTGTAATCATTCCAACATGCTAAAACGTAAGAAGGCTTTGTCACTCGTATTTAAATGTAAGAATTCTTGTTGTCCTCTGCTGAATGTGATGGAATATATACACTAAGACAGGGGTCACCAACCTTTTGGACCTCAGGGACCACCAAACTTATAATTTTAAATCCCAGGGACCACTGACCGGTTCTGTGGGCATGGCCTAATTTGTGGGTGTGGCTTGGTGGTCATGTGACTGGCTGGGCATGACTTGTATGTAAATATTATAAATATTTATATAAATATTGATTTTTTTTAATAAAAAAGAGAAACTTTTACCCCAAATCAGGTAAAGCAAGCAGGCAGATTGAGTTGCTCACAGAATCACAGATTCATTCAGAGATCTATCTGTCTGCCATCGGCTAGCTCAGTCTGTCACATAAAATTTGCTTGCTGTGAGTCTGCATTGAATAATAGAACTTTCAGTCCTAAGGGAGGTTCAGCTGTGCTTAAAAGCAGAGCCGAAGATCTAAAAACTAGCTAGAAAGCAAGAAATCCAACCATTTCCTGCTTCCTAGTTAATCTAAATTTCCCAGCACAACAGAACAGCTGACGTTTGGAAAAATAGCAATTTAGCAGGCAAGTTTGCTGAATAAGGAGTGAGTGGGCAGGGAGGATTCCCATGGGCCATGTGGGCGGCACAGCCTTGTGTTTCTGTGCAGCCTGGATTAATTGCTTTTGGGAGGGTGCTCTGGGGGTGAGATTTCTCTGTGGCCCATCAAAATTTTCTCGTGGCCCATCAGTGGGCCGTGGCCCACCAGTTGGCAACCACTGCACTAAGAAGTCTTGATGTCACCAGACTAGGCTACAGTGTGGAAAACTTTAACATTTAATGAAATTACAAGAGGAATAGACTCAGGAGCAAACTAAGTCTTTACCAATTGTTCTTTTTAGATTCCAAGTGAGTGTCTTCCATATGCAACTGTCATTAACAGAAGTGCCTAGATAAATACCGACCTCTATGTTTTGATCAATCAAGGCTTTCACATTTTGTGGTGGCGCAGTGGTTAGAATGCAGTATTACAGGCTAATTCCACTGACTGTCAGGGGTTAAATCCTCACTGGCTCATGGTTGAGTCACCTTCCATCCTTCCATATCAGTAAAATGAGGACTTGGATTGTTGACGGCAATACACTGATTCTGTAAACTGCTTAGAGAGGGCTGTATAGCACAGTGAAGCGGTGTATAAGACGAAGTGCTATTGCTATTTCACTTTTTAACAAGACAGAAAAATAGTAGCAAGGTCACTAGCCCTGATGATACTTGTGCCACATGCAACATTCTCTGCTAAAGATAACAGCCAGTGTCAGTTTTGCCACATTTGAGCTCTTAAGCCGGTTAATCTTTTTGAATAATAAAACCAATACAGCCATGTGGCTTTGGTGCTTTATGCCTAATTGCCAGATTTTGTATCAGTTTGCAAAACAAAGAAACAGAAAATAATGCATGCTTGGGCACATACTTAGTGTGCCCTACCTGTGTAATGGCTAAAGTACATGCACAGAAGCATGCAGCAATAAAGCTCATGTTCTTTTATCTTATACCAGCCTGCTCTTATCTTGAAAAAAAATCAACCAGTAAGTTTAAGGGAAAGTCTTATCCTTTATTCTCCCCACTTCATTCAAACCAGCATTTTTTACCTAATGAGGGATGTTTCCTGCCAAATTCACCTCGTTAACTTCCTATTGGAATCACTTCTGAAATTGAACTCATAGTTTCAAGACTTCACCTGTTTAGTATGTGCCTGTAGCGTTTTTGCAGGGAATGCGGGATGATTAAATGAGATCCAATTAGACAAGATTATACCTTCAAAGGAGCAAGAGCTAAAGATTATACAGAAAATAACAATTATCTGAAATAAGCAGATACAAGCTGCCAACTTTTCTTTGGATCGTTGCAAACTTAGAAACTCAGGATTCAAAAAAAAAAAAAAAAACCTGAAGAGGCAGGTCCTTGCTTATCCAAGCACCATTTCTATTTTTTTAGCTGATCAAGTTCATGAGAATTTTTTAAGGGCCCATAGTAGCATTCTCCAATCTGTTGATCTCTTGATGTATGGACTACAAAACCTATAACTCCCAGTCACTATAAGTAGGTATAGGCTAACAATCTAAATAAGACGGAGATCACCAAGTAGGAGAAACCTGCTATTGTGCTAATAAAGGAATACGTCCTATTTAGCAAGTAATTTGAAAGCAAAACAGTGCAGTAGGTTAAATTCAAGATCTTAAGTTTATTTTCCTCTCCAATATTTTTCCTTCCCTTTGAATGATACTAGAACTATGTTCATGCATTAGTGGGGATATTCTGTTCCTATTACATACATACAGAAATCATCCTTAGGCATGGTTGCATCTCATAAAAACAGGAATTCCTGGTGAAATACAGTAAAAATTCAGATACCTATTAGAGGGCAGTAAAGGATTACGTTTATCTGTATTTCTCTGGTGCCATCTTATGGTACCATATTTCTGCAACTCAGATTTAGTAACCCAACATTGGGAATACAGTACAGTACAGCATTATAAACTTAATGAAACGTAAAATATTCATTTCTTTCTGAATTAGCATTTTTCCTCCACAGGAAAAATAATTGAAAAGTAATTCAGAATAATAAACATATTTATTACTATATATTAATAAACATATTTAGAAGAAAAGTATTCTTCTGGAAGCAGACTAAGGCTATAAAGCCACAGTTTAACGTAGAAATATTTCGCAAGTTCCATTCCTCTTCCAAACAGCCACAAAAAGAGATGGAGGAGAGAAAGAGAAGGCTGACCATGGTGATATATTGGAGCAGGGAGTTCTTGATTCTAGTCCTCAATTTGTACAGAAACAGTTAGATAACTTAGATAACAGTTAACAGTTAGATAAGTTAGATTGGGAAGTTTTGTGAAATATCTATCTTCCAATCTGTATTGGACCAGTGTGGTAGATTATAGCCCATAGTCAGTGAAGAGGCCTTCATCCTACAGTAGATTGAGTCAGACTGTTGCTGCTGCTAATGATGATGTCCACAATTTTATCAGTTTTCAAAAACAATGGTGAATTTACACTTATCTTTGTGAAATAAACAACTATGTTTTTCTCTTTATATAGTACCAGGGCATCCAAGCAAGGGAAGGGGTCAAAGAAGTCAAGAAGGCAGTCACAACCACATGTCCAAAACCCCTACCCCTTTATAGATACTTCACATGCTCTGCATACATTAAATGCTTCAATGATGCAGTCATAACCACAATCTTGATTTTTCTGAGTTGCCACTTTCCAAGTTGCCCGGTGGATGATCTTGAAGCATCTTTTCTAAATATGTTTACATCACTGTCCCAACATGTAGTTAGCTTCTCTGTCTCTGTCTCTGTCTCTGTCTCTGTCTCTCTGTCTCTCTGTCTCTGTCTCTGTCTCTGTCTCTCTCTCTCTCTCTCTCTCTCTCTCTCCCTCTCCCTCTCCCTCCCTCTCTGTGTGTGTGTGTTTCCAGGAGAGACATCTTTGTATGTGCCACTGCATCATTAATAGAATGTATTGTAAGACATTGTGAGCTGTGATGACGCAGTGGTTCAAATGCAGTATTGCAGGCCAACTCTGCTCATTGCCTGGAGTTTGATCCTGACTAGCTCAAGGTTGTCTCAGCCGTCCATCTTTCTGAGGTCGATAAAATGAGGATGCAGACTGTTAGGGGCAATATACTGACTCTGTAAACCACTCAGAGAGGACTGTAAAGCACTGTGAAGTGATATATAAGCCTAGGTGCTATTGCTATTGAAGTATAGTAGCAATAGCACCCAGTTGCCACTATACATCTAGCAGATCGACCTATTTAAGCCATGCTGCTATTCTACTACATGTGCCCGAGGTGCCAGACCTTACATTTAATTAAAATAAATGGAATTTCTACACAACACTTGTTCTCTAACACAGATGAGATTTGCAGCATTTTATCTCAGTATTTTATCTCCTCAGTTCTCAACAGCCTTCTGGGCAAAAAGAAAAAAAGGAGAAAAAAGAAGGGAGAGCTTTTAAGCTACCTGTTTTGATTTCATCATTTATAATTGGAATTAGTTTTGTATAGTGTCCCAGAATGAAAGTGGACTCATAAATCATTAAGAGGTTTAAATAGGATTTTAGTTTGTCCTTTGCTGCTATTATCTTTTGTATTTGAAATTAAGTTCAATTCTGCTGCGCTTGATCTTAATCTCCTTAGGAATGGCGGACAATTTAGGCAACTCTATTACCAATGCTGGTGGATTTCTGCCACATCAGTGCAGTGATCCTCTAAGGATCAGAACTTGCAAAGGAAAACCTAGTGGTTATATCAGCATCTCTTTGCTACCATGAAGAAGTCAATAATCTGTTTTTCCAGTGTGCCATCCTTGGATCATTGAGTGCAGCTTGTTGTGACCAAGAGATATTCCAAACACAATAGGTTTCTTTGTTTCATTTAGAACAGTTCCTGCTTGGGATTTTAACATTTCTCAAACTAATGCATATGCAAATAAATACAGGCTAATTTCAGCGAAAGTTGAAAGAGGATCTAAAATACATAGACTATATGGACTGGAAAGTATTGAATCAAGAGGACTCTGGTAGCATAGTTATTGTATTGAGAGGCATAAGTTTCATGTGCTACAGCTCTCTTCTTGTTACAGTAAAGTAACTAGTTGTGTAGGATTTAAACTGGGATGAGATAGGGAAGGGAAAGGAGAGGGAAGACAGGATGATTATGTACATGCAAGTTACAGGTGAGACCAAGGGTAGGAGCTTCATTGATTAATAATTGTAATGGGTAAAAACCCATTGTTTGTTGAGGCTTTTTCAGATAGCTTGCAAATTTTTGATCTCAGTTTAGCACCCTCTCATTTGATTGTGCTGTTAAAGTTTTCCAAACTAGCTGCTTTGACATTTGTAATACAGCAGTATTCAATATTCAAGGAAGCTGATCTAATAATTTTATTTTGTCTTTGTTTTAAGTCCTGATGCTGAACTTATGCCATTCGTTCTTTTACACAAAATTTGGCCTGTCCAGGGGGGCATTGCTGACAGTTGATGGCATGAATCCTAGTCTTCTTTCTGTGATAATTTTTCCCCGGACCAGAGTCCAGCTGAAAGAAAAAGAATGGGGATGAATCTCAACTCCCCCCTTTCCTTTACAAGAAATAAAATAGTTGTGTATCTAAAGATCTAGGAACCACTGTCATACTTGTATTGGCCTTAAATTCCATTGAGTTCAATAAAACCTTAAAAGTCATTTGATGGATTTTCCCCCTCCTCCCTCTGCTCTCTTTGAAATGGAACACATAGTGTTTTCTAGGAAGAGACTGAATACAGTATGGTTCTTTTTTGTACAGAACAGTGATTATTGATATTTCCTGGTCAGATTACTCTGCCTTTAAAGATAACATTTATACTTTTGCAACTTTTATTTTACTTCCCATTCCTTCCCCCACTTTTATTTAATTACAACTGCTATTTTATCAGTTCCATTTTTGAAATCTGGGTTTCATGGAAAGCTTTATTGCATACCCACCACACCAGGATCAAAAACTCAGAGTCACATTAGTCACTGTGGCATGTTTAACTTGTGACACAATATATATTCTCTCTTTCTCTTTCTCTCTCTTCCCCACCCCACCCCCTGTGCATATACATAGATATACACACAGTATATTATAGTATCTTATTCCAACAACATAAGGCATTAGTAACTACTGAAACAGGAGGAGGATTTGCAATCTTCTAAACTTAATCCATCCATCAAGTCATCCAACAAAATATATTTTAATTAAACAAAAACTGCTGGAAATTTTGCTTTGCCTGTCTTTTGCAGAATACGGATTGGACCAAAAGATAATTAGGCCCAGGAAAACATCTAAGTAATTTGATCTTTCATATTTATCTTATGAGAATTTTACAGCTGGGTGTTGAGAAGTCATCGCAATATTTGCCAAATATTATGATGATAAGTGATGTTCCTGATCTCATGGGCATCTGTGGGGATGTGATATCAAGTACCTTATGATGTCATCATGCAAATTACTTGAATGACTTCTATGTGACCTTTGCATTGTGATGTAGCTGCCACAAATTACATAATTCACATTCTTTGCCTGATGATGGACATGATACCAGTGTGGCTCTATTGGTTCTCTGTGCCTATTCTGCAGGACCAGATAAAAGCCAATTGATATACTAAGCATATCCCAACAATGCTCCCCCTCAACGAAAGTGAAACTCACACCAAGAGATGGAAACAAGTATAATACCTGATAATACCATCAAACAAAATATGTACATTTTAGTCATTCATTTTGCAAAGAAACATTTTTTTAAACAATGCAGATGATGTCAACGACATTACAACAATTACAGAAAATTTAAGTGTGACAGTGAAAGAATTATGGGCCTGATAACTAGGAGAAAAAAATCTGGGGTGTCCCTCTTCCCTCAGTGCTTCTGATGAATTTATTTTGCTGAATGGTTAATCCAGGGCTACTATTCCATCTGCCACTACAATCAGCCCACAGCATTCAGTGAAGCAGATGGTCGCCTTATTACAGGTCCATGATCCATGGCCTGTTGGAATCAGGCCACACAGCTGGATATGAACAGCGGGTGAGCAAGCAAAACCACAAACCATCTCCTCCCTTGCCTGTGGAAGAATTGTCTTTGTCAGGGTAATGATTTAAGAGCTGACCAGCTGCTATGATTATGTAATTCTAGGAATGAGTCTGCAAGTTTTTTGGGCTGATATCACTTTAAGAGCCTGTCATAAGAAGAGGCCATGTGGGGCATATCTCTCTCTCCTTGTGTGCTTCCGTACTGTAACTGCTGATTGCTGTTTGTTTGAGGTCTGACTAAAGTACGTGCATGTATATGTTCTTTGTAGGTAAAACCACTATTTAAGTATAAACATCTGATTGCTGTCTTTGCTCCTGGGTTGTCTCACATAGTCACACTATACACACTCTGAAGTCTTCCATGAAACCATCCCTGGTACCAAAAAGGTTGGGAATCGCTGTGTTATTGTATCCATCAGGGATTTTACTAGGGCTCATTTATCAGCTTCAGTTATGATTGTTCCATACAAACTGGAACAGTTAGCAGCTATATATATATGGAAACTTTGTTTAAGTTGAGATCGCAACTCCTAAAATTCCTAATCAAAATGGAAGTTAGCTCGGCATTCTGGGAGTTGGAGTAAACACATCTGGAGGATGGAACATAGGGAAGCCCAAAATATGCATATACACCTACAACTTATGGCATGAACTATGAGACTGAAGAAGCAAGCAATAGATACTATATCTATCTATCTATCTATCTATCTATCTATCTATCTATCTATCTATCTATCTATCTATCTATCTATCTATCTACATATACTGTTCAGCTTCGTTCGGGTATTATCCCACGTCATTGTAGTTGTGCTTTTAAAGTTACAGCAATGTTTCAGCAGAATCTCATCTGCCATCATTCTGTATTGTGTTTGTCTGTGAGTCAGGCTATCACAGCTGTTTTAGTTTTAAATTTGAGGCTAGCCTACACTGTGCCAGAATGGTTTTCTCTTCATCCTGATTGGTTGGGAATCTTGGTCTGTGTTTATTGGTCTTGGAGTTTGCTGTGTTCTGTTTGGTTAGTGTTTCTAATATCTTCTGTCAGTTTTAAATTTGAGGCCAGCCAATCAAAATTTGAGACCAGCCAATCAACCAATTTCAGTTTTAAATTTTAAATTTGAGGCCAGTCAGTCAAGACACAAAAAAAGCCACAAAACAGACAGAAGATATTAGAAACACGAACCAAGCATCTTCATCCTGATTGGTTGGGAGTCTTGCTCTGTGTTTATTGGTCTTGGAGTTTGCTGTGTTCTGCTTGATTGATGTTTCTAATATCTTCTGTCTGTTTTGTGGCTTTTTTGTGTCTTGATTGGCTGGCAACATTGTGTTCCTGTATTGGAGGCTTTTAGTGCAGCTTGGCTCCGAGTAAATGGACGGCTATCAATTATTAGGAAGCTAGGTTTCATCTGGTGCCTGGTTGGGGTGTGTTTGAGCTGGAGGTATCAGGGGGGATCTGTTTGTGCCCAGGTGTTTGCCTGGCTAGTGGTGTGGAGATTTTTTTGTTTGTGAGTGCAGGCTTCCAAATAATTGACAGGTTTTTTTTTGCAATTGACATATATATATAGTTAAAGTTGTAGCAACGTTTCAGCAGAATCTCATCTGCCATCTTCAGGCTTCTGTATGGATATGGGTCTTACAGCTCCTGGTTTTAAATTTGAGGCTGGTCCATTTTGATTGGCTAGGAGCCTGGGTCTGTGTTCACTGGACTTGGAATTTGATTGATTGGTGTTTCTGGTTTCTTCTGTCTGTGGCTTTGATTGGCTGGCAACACTCTGTTCTTGTGTTGGAGGCTTTCAGTGCAGCTTCATGTGAAAGGACGGCTGTTATTCATTAGCAAGCTAGGCTTCACCTGGGTGCCTGGTGGGGGGGTGTTTGAGTTGGAGGCATCAGAGGGAGTCTGTCTGTGCTCAGGTGTTTGTCTGTTTTGTGGCGTGGAGATCTTTCTATTTGAGAGTGCAGGTTTCCAAATGATTGACAGTCTTCTGGAATCATCTCTTCTATTCATGCTTTCAGGTCTTTTTTCAATCTCTATGGCTTCTCTGATGATTCTGTGATTGGGGTTTTCTATAGTGGCTAGGGTTTTAGTGCCATTGAAGTTGATGTTGTGACCTGTGGTTTTCATGTGTTGGACTAGTGAAGAGGTGTGTTCCAGCTTTTTTACTGCATTTTTGTGTTCATCTAGGCGGGTACTTATTCTTCTCTTGGTCTGTCCAATGTATGTGGCCGGGCATGATGTACAGGGAATTTCGTATATGCCTTGGTTTTCCAGGTCCATTTTGTCTTTGGGGTTTCTCAGGATGGCTGCTATTTTTTTGTCTGTTTTGAAGGCAGTCTTGATGTGATGCTTGTGTAGTATCTTACTGATTTTGTCTGTAGTACCTCTTATGTAGGGCAAGACAGCTGTTCCATAGGTCTGTTGGTCTTCTAGGTCTCTGTTATGTCTTGGTGTGTTTTTGTGGATCAAGTTGGTGATTCTGTTTTTTTGGAAGCCATTGGCTGTCAATACTTCAGTCAGGGTGCATAGTTCAGTCTTTATATAAAGACCCTGAAGAAGAAGGAATAGACCAATAGAAGAATAAGTACCCGCCTAGATGAACACAAAAATGCAGTAAAAAAGCTGGAACACACCTCCTCACTAGTCCAACACATGAAAACCACAGGTCACAACATCAACTTCAATGGCACTAAAACCCTAGCCACTATAGAAAACCCCAACCACAGAATAATCAGAGAAGCCATAGAGATTGAAAAAAGACCTGAAAGCATGAATAGAAGAGATGATTCCAGCAGACTGTCAATCATTTGGAAACCTGCACTCTCAAATAGAAAGATCTCCACGCCACAAAACAGACAAACACCTGAGCACAAACAGACTCCCTCTGATGCCTCCAACTCGAACACCCCCCCACCAGGCACCCAGGTGAAACCTGGCTTCCTAATGGATAGCAGCCATCCTTTCACACGAAGCCAAGCTGCACTGAAAGCCTCCAACACAGGAACAGAGTGTTGCCAGTCAATCAAAGCCACAAAACAGACAGAAGAAACCAGAAATACCAATCAATCAAACTCCAAGTCCAGTGAACACAGACCAAAACTCCCAGCCAATCAGAATAGGCCAGCCTCGAATTTGAAACCAAAAGCTGTGAGACCCACATCCATACAGAAGCCTGATGATGGCAGATGAGATTCTGCTGAAACGTTGCTACAACTTTGAAAGCACTACAATGACGTGGGATAATACCCGAAGCTGAACAGCACATACACACACACACACACACACACACACACACACACACACTTATGTTTGCATATCCCACCAGACTATATGAAGCATATTATATCTTAAAGGAATATGTAAGCCTAACCTCTCAGAGCAATAATAAGACTGTTGTGCTACAGTTGGCTAGGTTTTCATAATATTCTTAGGCATAAATCATGATTTACAAGCCACAATTGCTTAACAGATCACATTATGATCTCGTATGTTATGCAAATATTAAAGCACAACACTGACTTGAGACAGAGTCTTTTAAAATAATTTGATATGCTGAGTGCTACAAGTGTTTCTGAAATAGGCACTGCCCATGGTTAGCTATTGGTAACTGGACTTCATTTTAAAAGCCAGCTATTATTTATCATTGTTGGCAACTGCAAGGAAACTGAATTCTGACGGATGATTAAATATAGTGAGAGTTGAATGTTGAATTTAGTGCCATTCATTCAAACCAACTTTGACTGCACTATTGGGAGAAGATTTCTAGCAACTAACTCTATCCCTTAGTTTGTTCACTTCTTTACCATAAGACTTTGTGGAAATGTATTTTCTCGACCCATATGCCAATGATTTGTAAATAGAAGCTGAGATTTTCTCAGGAAAGACTTGAATAGTTCAAAACGTTCTAGAATTTACCTACCAAAATTATTTATGCCCCAGAAAAGGTCTATTTATTTTTCATACACACACACACACACACACACACACACACACACACACACACAAAAATATGTTTATAGGAAGGAGCTGCCAAATATTCTTGAGGGAACAGTCAACCATTCTTCAGTCAATGTAATGACCAGGAACACTCAAGTTCTCATATTCCAGATAACTGTACTTATAACCCCAGAGAATGTTTGAATAATCCTTGGGCAATTCTTTCAACTGAGTTTTTTTAAGAATGGTATGCTCCTTGTCATAAACACAGCCGTTGATTGACAGTGATAAAAGAACAGAGCAAAGTGGTCTGGCAGAACATGTGACACCACTCAAATTATACAGTTTATGAAATAGACTGGACTTCACCAGATGAACAGTACAGTGTAGGAGGTCAAGTATTAGTTGCCAAGCTATGTGTCAGATGAGCTGCTGAAATGTGCTTGGAAAATGACAGCTCGAAGTTGGGTGTACAGTATTTACTGCTTTTTGTCTATGAGCAAAATAGAAAAAACATCAACCTCAATTAAGTGAACATAGTTTGAGTTTGGGAACATATTTGGGTGTAGAGGTTAAGGCACTAGGCTAAAAACTGAATTCTAGTCTTCATTAGGCTCAGAGGCAACTGGATGACTCAGGGTCACTCATTCTCTCTCTCTTTCTGCAATAATTTTAAAAAATCTTGCCAATAAAACTTCAGAGGCTAGTCCAAATAGTTGCCAGGGATCAATACTGACTGAAAGGCACAAAGAAGTGTTTTGAATTTTTCCTTGTTTTTTCCCCTTGTTTGGGGATTATAAATTTGTTATTTTGTTAACTGGATGGTCTCATTCTCCTTTTCTCAGAATCAATTATCTCAACTTTATGTAAACTCCATCACTGTTTAAACAAATTAGTAAAGTTTTTGTTGTTCAACACAAATTAGTTCAATTTCTACTGTTTAAAATTGGCTGTCTTATAGTTAATAGCCCATACTGTTATTTTATGATTAATAAATTTAAGTAATGACAATTGAAAATGAAATAATTTATTCTCATATATTCCCAGAGCCCTTTTTAAAAAAGTTGTATAACTGTATTTCTTTGCTCTTCAGATTAACTTTTAAGTTATTTAAATTTTTTCATAATGAATGAGTATATTTTCTTGCTCATGTATTTTTAAAGTTTTAGTGATTTTGCAGTTTCGGCTTAATAGTGTTTGTAATAAGTGAATTGGCTTTTACCTTTCAGATATTTACTAAAAGTTAATTTTCATTGTATATAGAAGAGTTTAACTTATTCAATTATTTTGTGCTTCATTGAAATTGTACTCAATTCAATGACCACAATAAAGATTTAAAAAGTCACAGCATACACAACCATTACATGTACTCTGGAAGAATGCAGCGATTGTATATAAAAGTGCTCGTTATAGACAAGCGAAGCACTTAGAAAAATGCTGTGGGACCAGATCCCAGACTGCATCTCAGACTTTATTGATATTGCCACTTATCTTCTTTCATATGCATTATGTGAATTTGCATAATACATACAAGAGGTTGTGGGAATAAAAGAATCTTTTCTCAAAAAGAGGCTTGCACAAGGAAGTAAGACATGACAACTTTGCAGTGGGGATAACTACATCACAAATAATTTAAACAGAACAATATGATTTTTTAAAACAATTTCAATATTCAGATATAAAGAAAGGATACAGAAAAGAGAAACAGAAAAAAGGAGAAAAGAAAGCACAAAGAGAAAAAGGACAAAAATATAAGATAGATAAGAAAGCAGGTATTTTTAAATACCTTGACCACACAGAGCAATACTGATTGGAGGGAGAAAGTAAATCCCAAATCACGTGACTCAATGCATGTAGGCTTTCAGAATTCACAGAGGAGTCAAGAAAGTCAAGATGTGCTTTATCACAAGCACAACCATGAGATAAAAACATGCACCCTTTTAATATGTGTTGCAGGATTTAATCATACTGTTGTACTGCCTTCTTGACTTTCTTTCTTCACCCTTCCTTATATAGGGTTTATTTACAAAACAGAAAAATTGCATTTCCATACTGGGACACAGTGAAATATACTAAGTTCTAATAGTCTAGACAGAGGTAAACAGGAATAAAAGTATTTGTTAAAGCTTACGAGAAAACTAAGTTGATAGCCTAATAATTTAAATAATATTTAAATAATTATACAATTAATTCAGGATGGGGCAAATGGTTCTTGCTTCTCATTATATACACACATACACATACACATATATGTATGTATATCAGAAGAAAACACACACCAACCGCTACCTCAATGCCTAATCCCACCACCACCCAGCACAGATAAACTCCATGGTCAAAACACTGATTGCCAGAACCAAACGCCTGGCAGACAAGACACACATAAAGACTGAACTATGCACCCTGACTAAAGTACTGACAGCCAATGGTTCCACAAAAGCAAAATCACAGGCCTGATTCACAAAAACACACTGAGACATAAGGGAGACCTAGAAGATGAACAGACCTATGGAACAGCTGTCCTGCCCTACATAAGAGGTACTACAGACAAAATCAGTAAGATACTACACAGGCATCACATCAAGACTGCCTTCAAAACAGACAGAAAAATATCAGCCATCCTTAGAAACCCCAAAGATAAAACTGACCTGGAAAACCAAAGCATATACGAAGTCCCCTGTGCATCATACCCGGCCACATACATTGGACAAACCAATAGAAGAATAACTACCAGCCTGGATTAACACAAAAATGCAGTAAAAATGCTGGAACACATTTCCTCACTAGTCCAACACATGAAAGCCACAGGTCATAGCATCAACTTCAGTGGCACCAAAGTCCCAAGCCACTATAGAAAACTCCAGCCACAGAATTATTAGAGAAGCCGTAGAAAAAAGACCTGAAAGCATGAATAGAAGAGATGATTCCACCAGACTGTTAATCATTTGGAAGCCTGCACTGTCAAACAAAAAAATCTCCACACAACAAGCCAGGCTAACACCTGGGCACAAACAGACTCCCCCTGATATCTCCAGCTCAAACACACCTCAACCAAGCACCCAGATGAAACCTAGCTTCCTAACAAATGATAGCCGTCCATTTACTCGGAGCCAAGCTGCACTAAAAGCCTCCAATACAGGAACACAATGTTGCCAGCCAATCAAGACACAAAAAAGCCACAAAACAGACATTAATGTTGTCTAAAACAGACATTAATCTAATACGAAGATATTAGAAACACCAATCAAGCAGAACACAGCAAACTCCAAGACCAATAAACACAGACCAAGACTCCCAACCAATCAGGATGAAGAAAAAACCATTCTGGCACAGCAGTAGGCCAGCCCCAAATTTAAAACAGAAATAACTGTAAGAGTCTGATTCACAGACGAACCTAATACAGAAGCCTGATGATGCAGATGCGATTCTGCCGAAACATGACTACAACTTTAAAAGCACAGCTAGAAGGACGTGGGAAAATACCTGAACAAAGCTGAACAGCATATATATACATATATGTATGTATATAATTGAATCTGTAGACTGATCAGTAGACAGTAGGCTCCCTCTAAAAATGTCTTTGCTTAGAGAGTTGCAAGTATCATGAGGAATTCTGAAGCATGTAAGTTTCAGTTCTTGTCTGTCATACAGAAAATCTCACCATACTGTTACCTATGGAGATACTCAATCATCCAGCTTTTGATTGTCCCAAAGATACTTTTCAAAAGGTAACTGAACTTTCTTGAGGTTTTCCCCCTTGAAAATGTTTTACTTTCATCCAAGAAGCTTCTTCAGTTCTGATTGAATGTTGGGAATAGAAGGAATAGCTTGAGATCTCAAAATATTCCTGTCCTAAAAGCAAGCAATGTTATAGAATATGTTTTAAAAAATAGCAGTTGATCCTAACTATATTAAAAAACCTCAAATCCGAGCTATATGCTTATTATGAATTGCAGTTCCAAAGTTAAGTCTGGTTTATACACGTTAAACCGTAACAGAGATCCAGCATGGTATAAAGTTAAAATGTTCATCTAGGATGGGGAGGTTCAACTACCCTTCTATTCTCAACTGAAGAAGCCTACTAGGTCAGGGTTTACCAATCTTTTGGACCTCAGGGACCACCAAACTCATAATTTTAAATCCCGGGGGCCACTAATGAATTTTGACTGATGGTGGCTTGCTGATGTTAGTGGAGAGATCTTACCTCTCTCTCCCTCCCTCTCCCTCACACACACAGAGGTGGGGTGGGATTCAAATTTCTTAACTGGTTCTGTAGGTGTGGTCTAATTTGTGGGTGAGGCTTGGTGGTCGTGTGACTGGCTAGACATGTCTTGTATTATATTTATATAAATATTGATTTTTTTTATAAAAAAAAGAGCAACTTTTACCCAAAATCAGGCAAAGCAGGCAGGCAGATTGAGTTGCTCACAGAATCACAGATTCATTCAGACACCTGTGAGATCGGCTACCTAAGCCTGTCACATAAAATTTGCTTGCAAGGAAACCCATAAAATTTGCAAGCAAGAAAACTCACAAAATTAACTCACAACATACTGTTAGGGATAACATTGTTCACCCTAACTGTTTTAGGTGAAATACTAACTATGAATCATAGTTAGTGTATGCAGCTTTAACTGTAAAATAGCAACTGTGGGTGTGGTTATGAAAACCATATAAAAGTAGCAAGGCTACAGCTTGCTCACTCTCTCTGGCTTTGATGGTCCCTGATTAATGCTTGGAAGCAAGACTGCATTGCTCGAACGGGAGAGACAACAACGGACTGATTTATGTGAACTGACAATAGGATATTCTACATGGACTTTGCTAACTGAATATCCCTGAATGGACTGACTACATGGTAAATGAATATTGGACTGTTTTTGACTATGCTATAAACTTATACTGGAATAAAATATATTCTTGATAGCACAAGCGTATCTGTTATTTTTACTGTATGTTAATAAACATACAAACTTAGCTCACTCATTTATCTGTGTGCCTATCTGACTAACGCTGCACATTCTGTTTAGCTTGTCTACCTAACCCTGGTTGGGGAACCCAGGCTTAACACATACCATGTATGTAAATATTGATTTTTTTAATAAAAAAGAGCAACTTTTACCCAAAATCAGGCAAAACAGGCAGGCAGATTGAGTTGCTCACAGAATCAGATTACTTAGAGATCCATGTTTCTGCCACTGGCTAACTGAGTCTGCACTGCTTCAGTCTTAAGGAAGATTCAGCTGTTTAAAAACAGAGCCAAAGATCTAAAGATTAGCGAGAAGTCAAGAAATCTGACGATTTCCTGCTTTCTAGCTAATCTAAATCTCCCCGCACAGCATAAGAGCTGAAGGAAAAAAGTAACTTAGCAGGCAAGTTTGCCTGGTAAAGAGTGAGTTGAGTGTGTGGGGAGGGAGGGCCATGAGGGTGGCGCAGCCTTGTGTTCCTGTGCAGCCTGGATTAATTGCTCTGGGGGTGACATTTCTCTGCGGACCACCAAAATTTTCTCCTGGAACACCAGTGGGCCGCGGCTCACTTGTTGGTGACCGCTTCACTAGGTGACTCTGGGATAGTCATTCTCAGCTCACTTTTCTTGCAGGGGCTTTCATTGTAGGGAAGAAAAGGGAGAAGGTCCTGTGTATGCGATCTTGAGCTCTTGAACAAATGGCAGGATATAAACCTGTGATCGCAAACCTATTGCCACGCGTAACAGAAGTGGCATGCAGAGCCATTTCCCCAGCATGCGAGAGCTCGCCTGGAAGAGCCGCACTGCACATGTGCACGTACCGTCGCCCAACAGCTGATTGTCGGGTATATGGTGTGCATGTGCAGGGGTGCACAGGGGACACATGCACATGGGCAGAGATATGCAGCGTGCGCAGGTGTATGCACAGATGCATGGCACATTGAGGGATCATGCACGCATGGCTCATGGGAGTGATCGCATGCATGCGCAGAGACGCACAGCATGTGGGATCGTGCACGCATGTGCAGACACATGTGGCGTGATCACGCATGCACACGCAAGTGCATGGCATAAAAGAGGAATCGCATGTGCATGCACAGACGAGCAGCACTGCAAGGGGATCACACGTACAGGCGCAGGGCATGTGGGGGGGGCAGCATGCATTGTCTTCTGGGTGCTGGCACACAAGCACGAGCGCATGAGCGTGCACACAATTTTCAGCACAAGAGCTGAAAAAGGTTTGCCACCACTGATGTAAACAAACAAATAAAATGATTAAGATTGTATGAACTCAATCTTTAAATCTGCCCTGTGTATTTCAAATCTATGCAATGAAAATTTTGTTTATTACATTGAATTTGTACTAACTTCAGAAAATTGAAAATTGACTAAAACAAACCACAACTTGTAAACCTATCAAGTAATCACAAAGCCTATTAGCTAAGCTTATTCAGTTAGGCAGGGAGATAAAGGAGTCCAGCAAATGAGAAGCTGTTATCATGATCATTTCTTATGGACTGCTGCATTCCAATTAAATCTTTTTGCTCTAACCTACAACCCTATTTCCCTTCTTAAGACCAACCTATCTGAAGATATAATTAGTACTGTACTATTGACATAAAAATGAGCTATTAGGAAAAGAACTGCCTGAATTACTAGAGGTATATTCTAGCATTATGTACGATGATAATCCGAGACAACATACGGTTACCTCAACATCAAGTACAGTTATAAAGCATCAACAAGTTTTTCCAGGCTTATTGGTGACACTGAAAACATTTGTACAGCTCTTAATTTAAGCTGCTTGCTCCTATGGTCACAAATGGAGAAATCCATGTGGTGCTTCTGAAAATCAAAAAATATCAATGGAACTGGGATGACAATAAACATCTGCACCTGCAAATATCTTGTATATATATTAAGAGTATTTAAAGCTGGTTACATAATTTTTGGAATAGTGCTGTAAACTTAGTTACTGTATATATAATGCAGATGGTACTTGAAGAATCCCATATGGAACTTCTTGATAAAAAGAACAACTAACTGAAGTATCATTATTAACACAAATCCTTTTCTACTGCTATTTTAGTTCTGCATAGTTTTCACACAACTGACATCTTGTTTTTCTGTTTTTTCTTCTTATGTCTTCTGCAGGTGCTGAGGAAAGAGGCTTTGATTTGATTTGCAAAAGCTGTGGATCAGTCCTGACATCTTGGTGCCCAGAACAGTACTTTTTCTTAAAAAGCATTTGGGGCACAGAAGACTGAGATTGGATTATTTGTAGCACCTTAGCTTTAGCCTCAGTCCTTTTTTAAAAATAAAAATTTATTATAATTTTGATACAGAATAAAAACTAACATGAACTAATATTAGGAATGAACAAAGAATGAAAGAAGGAAGAAAAAAGCAAAAATACAAGTGCAGAAATTAAAGAAAAGGAAAAAAAGTGACTCAATTTTTCTTTTACAGTTGAATCTTTCCACTTTTGGGCATATAATAGTTCTGCTGCAGTCATATATCAAAACAAAATTCTGTATTTTTCCCAGTTCCTTATCCATCAGTCCCAAAAGAAAAAAATATTATTTCAATTGTGTTATGTATCTTTAAAATATTCTATATTGTATCAAAATTTCCTGGTTTTTTACATATTTACCAAGCATTATAAATGTCCCTTCTTATTGATTATATTTCTTGCATTACTTTGAAAAACATTTATACAAAAAGTTATAACTTTGGATGACATGCATCAACATCATTTTATAAAAATTCTCTTTAAAACTATGATATAGTGTAAAATTCAATCCATTCAATCACATATTCTGCCATTGACTGTATATAACATAAGTTTTTAGTCTATTTTGCCATACATTTTTTCATTTGTTATTCTTTTATCTACTTTTAATTTTTTCTAATAATTATACATACAAAATGCATAGACATGAATATTCTTATCCCATCAGTATTTCTCTTGTCGCTATTCAACAGTTTTCTTTACAAAATTATAATGTATCAGAGCAAGTCAACCATTTCTGTTTTGTAATCATTTTCTTCTATAAAATGCTTTCTGTGCTGACAGCCACAAAAGGCATTTTTGGGCACAGCCTAAGTATTCCATATGCTTAGTGTGGCACATCTAACAAAATTATTTTTTAAATCTACATTAACTTTTGCTTTATCGTACTGTAGACATCTATGCTATCCAATTCTCAAATCATAGCCTAACTCCAAAAGCCTCCTGTTTCTTAACAACTTTCATTCTTTCCATCCAGACCAAACAGCTGCAAAATATAATTTCAAATCAGGTAAGCTCAATTCTCCTTTCTTTTGCATCTTGTAACACCTTATATTCAACTCAAAGATTTCCCCCCTGCTATGCAAATTTAGATATGTCTTTCTGGGATTGTTCAAATGGCACATACTGTACATCAAAACTAGCATTGTCTGAAACATTATAGGCAAGACATGAATCCTAATCACATAAATTCTCCCCAAAGATTACAATTTTCTCCCACCAACCCCAGTACTTCTCTGTGATGGCCTTCTCAAAATCTCTGGTTAAGTGCTGTACTGCAGGCCACTTCTGCTGACTCGGTTGCCTGCAATTTGGCAGTTCGAATCTCACCAGGCTCAAGGTTGACTCAGCCTTCCATCCTTCTGAGGTGGGTGAAATGAGAACTCAGATTCTTGGGGGCAATATGTAAAATGGCTTAGAGAGGGCTGTAAAGAACTCTAAAGAGGTATACAAGTCTAAGTGCTATATCCTGCATTAGGTAGATTTGACTGCTCTTTCAACAAATAGATTGGGCTTAATTCAAAATTTTAACCACTACCACCTTCGCTCCAGGTTTACATAAATCAAACTGAAGTTTGCAAGTCTTAAAGTTGCCAAGTTTGGAGACCTCTGACATAAATGCACGTTCAAAATCTTTTCTATGTACTATACTCTTTTTTAAAAAATAAATTTTATTAATTACATTTCAGTGCTTAATAAACAACATGCTATCTGGGTATTTAATTTGCTTAACAATATAGATTCCTTTCTTACTCTCCACCCTTTTTTCTGGTAGAATAACTGGTAGAATAAGTTCCAAGTTTGATAATATTCTGTCTTCTTTCTGCTTGATTTTCAGTGTAAGTCTATTTATTTCTGCACGATCTAGTATCTTAATTATCTCTTCCATCTTGCGGTGTTTCTTCATCTTTCCAATATTGTGTGAAGATAATCATCGGTGCTGTTAAAAGAAGTACTATACCCTTAACTGGCAATTAACATAGGAATTCTTTGTTTATATATGCTGTACTTCATATTATGAGTATAATGTCTCAACTATTTACTTTTGGCATCCCCTTTTGAAGAATAGTCACAGCAGTTTTCACTCCATTCTTTTACGTCCAGCTCACCTCAACTTTTCCAGCAATTCAACAGTGGAGATTCAATCTGAATTTCTGAAAAGGTAGAATTAAGACGATGCTATTTGGTCTAATTCTGCCTGTTCCTGGTCGCCACTGCAGAACTCTGCTTTAAGTAACTTTTAAACCAAAGCAGACAGAGTCGGGTTGCGAGTCTCACAGTCTGGATGCAAAATGTTGCCAAAGATCTTTCCCTGCAATGTAATGAGGTAGCCGCTAGGCAAAAGCGTAGAAACTAAAGCGGGGTGAGGGAGGGACTGGTTTTTCACTGGGACCCTTGTTGGACACGTATCTCCCCGTTTCCAGCGGCTTGGAAAACATACAGGTCAAACTCCACGTGGGTTTCCCGCGTCGTTCGCGGCCGGAAAAATCTCCTCCGTCGGAATTCGACAGCGTGAAGAGAAGGAGGAGGAGCAGCCCGAAAGGGCGGGAGGTGTGGATTTGCGTTCGTGCTCGGCGGGGGGGTGGGAGGGAGGCTCAACAATGAATGAAGGCGCGAGCCTCTCCGCAGGGCCGCGCGGCTGAAGCGCCCCTAGCGTTTTCTCCGCCCTGCCCGCGACCGGCTGCTTTTTGCGACTCCGCGTCCTTCGCGGGCAGCTCAGCGCCAGCCGTGGTCCCCAGTCGGCTCAGGAAGGAGGGGAACGGGGAGGAGCAGCAGGAGCAGCAGCGGCCACCGCCGCCGCCGGCGAATGCGGGGAGGGAAGAGCTCCGGCTCTCCTCCGCAGCGCGGCCGGCTACTCACCTGAGCGCGCAGTGGCGGCAGCGGGAGGAGGAGTCGCCGCCGCCGCCGCCGCCGTGATCCCGGCCCAGGGGGCGGCGGCGAGGGCAGCCGACCCAGAAGCCATGGCAGGCACTCCGGGAGTCTAAGAGGGGGGGCTGCCTTCGCCTCGCTAAAGAGCTCCAGCGGAGAAACCGCCCCGTAGAGGCCTGCCAGCCCGGAGCGGGAAAGGCCGGTAGGCGGTCGTGGGGCCGGCCCTTCCCAGTCTTGGCCCGGACCGGCTTTGCAGGGCGGCGCAACCGCACGCGCAAGATGTCCACCCGCACGCCGCTGCCCACCGTCAACGAGCGGGACACGGAGAACGTGAGTGCAGCCGGGGTTGCTTTTGCGGCCGGGGCTTCCTTCGCGCGGCCAGTCGAGGGGCTCCGAGGGCGAAGCCCCGGCTTTGCTTTCGTGAGGAAACCGAGAGAGGACTGAGGTGTTCTTCGGGGTGACGCCCGGCGCCTCTTTCGTCTCAGGCGAGAGGTCAACACCCCCCACTTTCCCCCCCTCCGGGGAGGCCTTCTCTGGATCCCCCTCCCGCCCCCGACCTCGTATTGCAGCCACGCCTCGGTGGGATGCTTCCCTCCCCTCCCTTCGCCACACCCGGGGCCGGCTTCTTTTCCCCGGGCGACTTTCTGTCCTTCCTTCGTGCTGCGAGACTCCGGTTCCCCCTCCTCCCCCCGCAGTGCAGCCGCTGGGAAATATTTCTGGTGTGTCTCGTTGTGCTGTTGGCCTGCCAGTCTCGATTTACGTGGAAGCTTTCCAGATGATTTGGATCGTCGGTCGTCCACGGGCAAGCAGGAGGTGGGGAAGGAACGGGTAATCTGGGCAGAAGGTAACCTTGCAGGTTTAACTTTCTGCTCGGATCTCTCGATGCCTCTGCTAGTACTGAAATTACCCACTGGAATGGGCATCCATATTTTTTTTTTTTCCCCTTTGGGATCCTCTCGGGATCCAGCAGTTATTCTGTGTCTGCCAGCCCGGATCTTCTAGGCCAAACAAGAGATGCCTATATGGTGACCTCCAAAAGTAGGGCTGCTCTGTCAATCCACCATCCATAGCAAGGAGTAAGATTCCTCCCCCCCCCTCCCCCACGCACAATTTTTCTGGGACTTAGTTTTCTTTTTGTCTTGTGCAGCATTCCTACATCGGTTCATCTCAACAATTACTGTTGGATGCTGCCCTCACATATAACTGCCTCAGAAATAAAAAGGAATGGTTAGTTTTCACTGGATGGTTGTTATAGGAACGGTACAATAGGGGAAAACAAGAATGAAAAAAGTCTTAATACATGCAAGTATTTTTAAATGGTGGTGTAAAACACAGAGACACACTCAAGGATGCAAGATGTTCGACTTGGGGGAGCAGAAATATGACTGGAATGCCCATTTCACATTGTTAATAGTTGCTTGACTTCAGGAAGAGAAGTTGAATATCCAGGTTGTATAAAATCTGACACTATATACTGTTTCTGGTAATATGTCAGAATTTATTACAAGTGAGAGGGAAAGGACATTTGAGATGCAATAATGCAGTAAAAGTTGAATCGACCCATAGTTTTACAGTGTTCATATGAAATATGCCATCACTGTTGATGGTGCTTATTTTTCTAAGCAAACATAAGCTCTGTTCATTCTTTTCTGGAATCACTGACAGTATGTTCAGCACCATTTATCAGTTCTGATTTGAATAGTTGCAGTTAATGGGAAAGTGTGTGGCAGCAATGATGGGAAGGAAAGGAAATGCTGACTGTAAAATTAGCTTTGCTTTCCCTGGCTCAATGTAATTTAAGAATTCCAGACTTTTTTAATCAGAATGGTGTATGAAGTAATTGTATGGACACCTACCATATCTTATTGCCATACCTCAGTAATTCTGATCTCTTTTGGCTTAGCTAATACTTTCATGTGTAAAGTAAAAACAATAGTTTTTAATGAAGTGTAAGGATCCTGTCTCATTTCCATTATAAGGAAAAGAAGTTATGGCAGGAAAGATGCTTAGATCTTTTTTGTGCATAGAAGTATATATTTATCGTCACTCAGCATAACTAAAAAAAATATTGTTGAAAGGAGTCAGTACTTAACATCTGTTGATAATATTCCTCCCAAAAAGTACATAAAATAGCAAAAATTGGCCTTAAATTAACTTTTACACGAAGCAAGAACTATTGTTGCTTACCAACTTGGCTAAAACTATGAAGTGTCTTTCTAAATAATGGTAAGTTGCTTACTTTTGAAAATGTGATGCATCTGTGCATTGAAACTTGAGGGCATGGTTGCAATGAGAAACAGGTGATAGACTTTAGAAATAAATAAGGTCTCTGAAGTTCCTTCACTGTAGATTGAATAGAGTTAGTGGGTAATTGGATTTGAATAAGTGCAGGACAAACAAGTCATGAATGTGGTTCTCAGGGTAAAATTGATTAGGGAAAAACATGAATTAGCAACTCTAGAATATTGAAAAAGATTATTTAATTTCTCTAATAAGCTTCAAGCAAGGGTATCTGTTTTAGCAACCCTAGAATTTATTGTACACTGTGTATTAGAATTTTTATTTAATTTCCTTATTTGTGGTTAGATTGTTCTAATGAATTAAAATCTGAAGTATGGTTGCTATTGTCTCTTTTCCCATATATAATTTTCCTAGAGTGAGTCAGCAATTGATAAAATAATTGAAATACTGTAGTTAAACGGTTGCTTTTAAAATATTTTTTATTTTAATTTGTAGTCCTTTCCCCGGTTGAATATTCTTATTCTCAAGTTTTTACAATTATTATTATACTAAATATTATCCAGAAAGGTACTGATATTTTTAAATAGGATTTCAAAGAATTGATTTCTCTTTGTCTGCACTCACTGCAGCCTCTGCAAAGAAAAATGAAGGATAATAGTTTCTCTAGACACAATGCTCTTGGCTATCAGAAACTCTTCCAGAGGCAAAATCTGTTTAACTTCAAAAGGAATGTGATTTGAAGATAAAGTGCCAACATTCTAGATTTTCAGCCAACCCTTGATTTGAAAGATAGGGGAGAAAATATGTTTTACATTGATTGCCTGATTTTAACATTTTGCATGCTGGGTTTTAAAGTTTTGAGTTGAATGTTTTATTTCTTTTATTCTTTGTATGGATGACAGTCCTCTACTGTTTGGTTGTTCCTCTTATAATAGTTAAAATGAGTTCATTAAATAAAACATTATTTAGTGTTCATATGAATGTTCTTAGGATTCTGGTAGTCAACTCCAAATATTTTATTTCAACATTTATTTTAATAGTAATGCATAGAAATTCTAGGGAGAAAGCTAGAACTTCTGTGTAAGATTTAAGTAATAAAAAGATGGCAGGTTTTGTTTTTTTACCTGGGATTACAAAAAGGTAGAGGTTGAGAAGGTACAGGAGAGTAATGTGTAGATATAATACAGTACTACTATCACTGTCATATTCCCAAACTGGATAGAGCTAGGATCCATTTTGGGAGACAGTTTAAGGAATTTTAAGGGCTGTCGGAGGTGCTTTAAGCAAGGGATATTGCCCTTTTCAACCCAAATCAAACTGTCTGAAATATAAAAAAGGCCTTAGATTTTTTTGCATGATCATCCAGTTGGCTTCTGGAGACCACAAAAAGGATACTTGATGGGCTGTGCTTTTTATGTGCCTGGCATGGAATATGAGAATGCTTACATTTGACATTTACTCATATTAAATGGAATTTTTATTTGTATTGAACAAACTTGTTAGTTTCACTTTTAAATGTTCAACAACTCTTTGTTGACTTCTGTAGATTGGGCCCACTTTCATATGAGTAGCTTGTATTGTTGCTGTAGGAAATCAAATTTGATTAACTGATTATGCAGCCACTTTTTAACTTATATTACATTCCTCTAATTTTAGAATAATAAGGTTTTCTCAGCTTGTAGTCCATCTCACTTCCTGTGTATGGATGAGAATGTAGATAGAATTCAGACTGTTTTGATAATGTAAAAATTAGTTCCACTGTATCTACTTTTCTGGAAATGGGTTTTGTTTGCTGGACTTGGAAGCACCAGAGAAGTTTGCAGGAGGCTCTAGAGATCTAGCCTTTAAGGAAAGTCCATCACCAGAAGTAAAGTCCAAGGTTGATTTCCAAGTTTGTTTTAGATAAAGACTGCCTGAAGTCAGACTCAACTCCTGTTGACTACCTTATTTCCCCTGTAGTTTGCTTGGGAATAGTACAAAAGTCATCTACTGTTGTCTAGTTCAAATGTTTTAAATAGTGAATATCCTTTTTGTTAGCTCTTCGTAGCCTAAATTTGATGAGTCTTGCTTTCCTTTAAGAAAATTGAGATAACTCAGTTACTGTGCACAACAATCACCCTATTATAGTTTGGAAATAAGGAATGCACCATCTGCCATAAAGCACCAGAAATGAGGGTTGCCAAACGAGGTTTTTTAGAAACTCTAACAGATATAGGATATAGGACCAAGGAATGTTAATGCTTGTCTCACGGTTGATGCACGTCAGATAATAAGCTATTTCCAGGGTTTTTCTAGAGTAATGTACAGATGAAATTACTTTCAAATTAGTCATCTCATGTTATCAATTATCAACAGGTACATTAAGGGAAAAGATCGATTGAAAATCTAACAGTAAAGTGTATGTATGGAAAGATTGCCTGAGAAATCCAGTTGAGAAAAGCAATGACACAGTCCAAACCATATTGTATTGCAACATCTGACACTACTGGATTCATTGGAACAGTCTGAGATGATTATGATGATGACAATGACCACATAATTATAGTAATTTTTCTACTACTTCTGCAGCATATGCAGGAATCTATTGCATCTCAAATAGCTCAAGTAATCAAGTGATCTGCAGTATCAAAAATATTTTTTTTAATGTACACATACTTTTTAAGGAGAATGTATTTTCCTTTTGATGAAAGCTTCTATATAAAGTTTCATGTTAATTTTTAAAAATATCTTCCCCAAATATGGGATATAAAAGATTTCTAAAAATCACATCATTTTTTTTAACTTTCAGAACCAGGATATTGCTTTCCAAGTTGGACATTTAATTACGTAACTATAATAGATATTATGTTAACCATCTCATACATTAAAATACCACAATATTTCCTCTGTAATTGCCACAACTACCCTTGTATGTCAGGCACAGTTACATTACACTACGCTTTACCAACTGCCTAGTGATGGACTTGCCTGTCCCAATTACTGTAGTTAAGTGAGGATTATCTGTATACTATTCATAAGTCAGTTCTACTAAGTTTAATGAAACTTCTACCAAGGTCTGTATTCTCAACTTAAATGACTTTTAAAAACATGAAAGAAACAAAAAGTAGGTGAGTTATTAAAATCATGTATCTCTGACTAGTAGGTATGAACTAATTGTGAATTTACACATTAATTTACAGCAAATCAGTATTCAGTTGTTACTTTTCATATAATAAATAATGGTATTATGTCTCCTAATTAATATGGGACACTGAATTAATTTCTCAATAAGAGATGTGTGTATTTTGTGAACCAGTCTCTCCATCTCCTAAATGTGCAGTTGGACACAAAGTGTGATAGGACAACTTCAGAGTCATTGAGAGTTGGGTAGCGTATAGATTTGATAAATTATGGCTAGTTACACAGCCAGATATTTAGACTGGATTTGGCAGTTATCAAGTCCTTCCCAAGGACTCCACCACCACTCTCTTTAACTTTTTTGACTCCCCTATTCCCGCTTACAGCCATAATGTGTTAGACTTGTAGGCAACATTCAAGGCTAGCTCTAATTATGAAGTAGAGGGATTGCGTTAGTGAGTAGTTCCATTTTTGTTTTATTATAAAATAAAAAATATTTAATAAATTTGGGAGAGGTGGCTTATGAGCAAACTGACTGAAAATAGTGTAAAGAAATCAAATTATTTGGCATTGTAAGTCATCATTTTACATGGCTGCTGCTGTTTTAAAGGGATTAAGCAGTTATAATGTACTTTCATGTACTTTGTAAAAATTCTGTTGCAATATCAGTACAAACATTTTGGATGTACGTATTTTGTTGTTTGCTTCATTACATGTAAATGTCAAGCTCTTGAACAGTGGTGGTATTCTACTGGTTCTGGCAGTTTGGGCGAACCAGCAATAAAAAAACAGCTACCAGTATTTCTTTTTTTTTTCTCCTCCTGACAGTCAGCTGTGCCGACAATCAGCTGTGCCGGGATCCCCCTCGCTATCTTACTGCTTTGCCCAGGAGGCTTCCCTGAGGCCCAGGAGGCAAAAAAACGGAGCGCAGAGGGTGCTGCTGCAAAAAAAGAAGCCACACCCAACCAGCCACATGGCCACACCCACCTGGCCACGCCCACAGAACCAGTAGTAAAAATATTTGTATTCCACCCCTGCTCCTGAGGATTGGGATAGAATATGGTAGCAATATCTTGCTATTGTTTGTAACTCCTGAGCTCTGATTCAGTGATAAAACAATGCATCTAATAAATAACATTGTGTTATATCCCTTATGACTGCATGATGTCTGTGCAACCTTTCACAGTTCCTTTTCAGTGATCAGCAAGGTATCTGACCATCTGAATTGATGAATCAATACTGCTGACCACATGTTGAGAAAGAAGACTGAGTTGAATGGTTTACATTTCTGCCTTCAGAAGTACTAACTTACCTCTGATTTGAGGCAGCATTGGACATTTTCAGTTAATAGATTTCATGACACATTGTTGTATTTTTTTAATCAGGAAATATAAATGGTTAGTTTCAGTTTGGCTGAAAATCACAAGAATATTATTTATTAATTAAGATTGACCTGTGTTAATTTCTTCTGTATCATCTGGAGGTGGAAAAATACTTTTTGTGAGGGCAGGGCATGTCTTCCTTCAATGTGTTCTTGGACTCTTAGGTTTAGACAAAGTAGTGATGGAGAATCACCTATCTTTAGTGCACTATTATAATAACATATGCCATTGGCTCTTTTTATGCTTATGCTACCATTATAAAATGTACAAAGGAGACTGCTACAGTGATGAGATAAAGTTTGAGAACCCGTTAGAATTATCCATAATCCTGCAGTACCATGACCTACAATGTGATCAGAGCTTTATCTAAGTTCTATTAATAGATAAAGAGATTCTGGTTAAACAAACAACATGCAATTACGTCTTTACTGAACACATTACCAGGCTATTGAGATCCAACTCAACTTAAAGCAGGATTTTCACTGCATTGTTTAGTAAGATTTACTGAAAAAGCAAATGATAAAAGTTCCAGAAATCTCAGTGTCTAGAATGCTTTCACTTTAGAACCCAGTTTATTTTTCAGTTTATTAGCAGATAGGTTTTCTCAACTTTTTCTTTTGTTCTTCAGAACCAATGAGATGATTGTTTTCTTCTCAGTTAACTGAATATATGTATCTGTTTATCTTTGTTTTCAAAACTATATTCTTAATCTTCATAGGCTTTGAAGAAACCACTATTCAACTTGATCAAATTCAGTGTCTTTGCTGGAAAAAGTACATTATGCCTCAGCCAGTCCTTACAACACAGGCATATGAAAGTAAATGATACCCGAGTCAAAAGAAATTGCTGGAGACCTTAGAAGAAGATTGTTGATGCTTATGAGGCTGAAAAACTATTGCCAAAGACTTTAGCTTCCATCAGTCCAGTCATACAGAAAATGTACACATAAAGAAAACATTTCTGTTTCCAAAGTTGTCTAGCAAAAATTACTATAGCAGCAAAGCATACAAGAGCTTGAGAAATTGCAATGGATCTGCTAGTTACTTTTGCATTATCTATGTTGGAGTTCATAAGGGCTTTGCATCAAGGAGGAAACAATTAGTTCACATTCCAGCTTGCCCAGGACTATATGAATGACCCATCAGGCTTGTGGAATAATGCTTTGCCCACAACTGAGCTGAAAGTGGGTGGTGGTGTTTGTTTGTTTGCATTAATGAAAAATGTCATTGCAGTAAGTGGGAAAGCAAGCTCCCACTCCAAATTCAGTTATAGTCAAATGTGAATTTCAGCAGAGTTGCTTCTATATTAGCAGCATCTTGTGATCTGCTTAGAGGCTTATTGTATCTTGCTTATTTTTGTTTTGAGGGTTCTTTTCAGATGCTGTTTGTGGTTTGAACAGTTTTGTAGTTTTATGTCCTTGGCCGTTGAACCCTGTGTTTCGTGGTTAGAATTAGGTTATATTGTTAAAATGCAGTATTTCATTCTGGCTAAATATGAGAAACCTACTATCCAAGTTTGAGACCTCAACTTTTCAGTCTGTGGCCTCAATTAGATTAGAGAAATATTCTGCAGGATTGGGAGTATCATGTGGGAGCCCCTTTGTTCTCTAAGGATCTGGACAGGTCACAGTCCCTGAGGAAATGGTGGATTTTGGGTTATACCAGCAAACATTCCATAGGAAACTGTTAAGTTACTTGTCTGTGACTTGAACTTTAAATGAGTATAGGATACGCAACAGATAGTTCATGTTTTGGAGTCTGATTTTAATAAAAGATTGTATGATGTCAAACAAGGAATCAATGTAAGTAACAGTGAGTTGAAGCAATTTTATAAAGAGAAATACCATCAGCCAAAATACCATCAAACTCGTGTGATGGATTGATCAACAGGTATACAAAATACCATTGTTGCTAAAGGAGATACCAGCAGTTATCAAGTAAAGTTTCCATACAGGTAGTCCTTGACTTACAAGCATTTGTTTAGTGATGCTCAAAGTTACAACAGCACTGAAAAAAGTGACTTATGAGTGACATGAATTCTCACACTTATGACCAATACAGTAGCCCCACAGTCACGTGATCAGACTTTGGGTGCTTGGCAACTTCTGACAGGCAAAATCAATGGGGGAAGCCAGATTTGCTTAAAATTAAAATATGTGTGTCTATAAAATAATAGATACTTAAAACCATGATAAATAATTATTAAAAACTACAAAAGCTATTCTTGTCCCTTGGCTCCTGTAAAAGACGAAGGTTTCCATCTTTTCTTAGCAATAGGTGTGTCTTCTGACTCTTGTCTGCAACTTGTCATGCTCTGGTTCATTTTCAAAGCTTGGTTCTTGTCATTCAGAGTGCAGAAAATCTGCTTTACACAAATGTATTGTAGGGAAGGGAAATAAAACTTTAATGAACCTCATTTTTTAGAGTTGGGTATTTTTTTCCTTTTCACTTTCCAAAATGCACTCAGTGTTTCTAAAAGTCAGGGTTTTTATTCTTTCTTTTTTTACATTGCACAATGTGACATTGTTTTGAATCTCGATAAGCTGTTCTTGTAGGTTCATAGTGCTCGAAATGTCTTCAACCATATCTTCAATGTCAATAACAAATGGGTTGTATACTCTTTATGTCAGACAATTCAGCATTTTCAAAAGCATGTTTTATATTGGGAAAAAAAGCAGTTTTATTTTCCTTTGTTTTCTTAGTCCATATTTCCTGCTTTCTTTTCAAAGTGGTCACTTTCTCTGTTACAGTAAACCAATCACTGCTTATGATCTTGTACTGAATATTCAGTTTACTGAGTTCCATGAGCTGTGTGACTGAAAAGCATTTTTTTTCATTATCTACATACTATAAATATATATACTCAAGGTGTAATTTGACAGTGGTAACTATTCCATTTCTCCAACATGCCTTTGGGATAATCCATACATATGGGTTGATTCTGCCTTTCTTCCCAGAGCCTGAGTCATCAATCTTTGCCACGCCTCTTCCTGTCAGGGCAGGAAGCCCCCTAGCCCCAGTCATGACTTAGTCTTGGCCCTATAGAGATGTGGCAAAGGCTGGCTCTATAATAATTTCTACAGAAAGCTGCAGTTTAAGCGTGGATTCTCCCAAAGGTTTGCAAACTCCCTAAAAAGAAACAAAACATTGCTAACAGGTAGCAATTCTGCCTGCTCCATTTTTTCACAGCCTCCTGAACTACCAATTGGCCTAACAGCCCAGGCAGACAAAGGGGAGCCCTAAAACGATCCCCCACTCCCGGGGGAATGCTGAAGCCACGATTGCCCCCAGGGCACCATTGTGCACTCAGGCTTAACCAGATAGTTCCAGAGCAGCTGCTTTCGCTTTTGTGCTTACCCGCTGATTTTCGGGGCTGGCGGTGGTCATTTTGACCGTGTGGCAAATTGTGCCGGCTATCCAGGAAACTGGTCGGGCCGCCACTGCCACAGCCCAGAAAAGGCTTCCAGGGCTTGAATTCCCATCTGGGCAGGAGGATTGGAGGATCGAGAGAGCTCTCCTCCTAGCAAGGCAGCATGGAGCCCACAAGTGCAAAACGATCCAAGTAGAGTCCCAGGAAGGCCAGATTTGCAAGTAAAGAGGCTGCTAACAAGATAAAGGCAAAGGTTCTTTATTCTAGAAAGCCCACAAGAGCAGAAGAAAAAAGGTAAAAAGCATTGGGAAAGCTCAGAAGCAAACAAACCAGGAGAGTATTCCTCCTCCCCCCAGCCAGAGCCTGGCAGTTCCTTCCCTCAGTCGCCATTAGCACAGGAATTGCCTGCAGCTTCCAGGGCTTGGTCACTAGGAGATAGTGAGCAAAGATTTATCCCATGTGCTGAGGAAATCCAAACCCAAAAATTTCTTTTTGATTGCATGATTCCTAGCCCTGCAGATTTACAGGTCAGGGACAGAGCTGGAATACCTGAGGCCACTTTTACTGCAACTGCAGCAGGAATGCGCTTAGCAGATAGATTAGTCCCAGAATTATCAGAGGACCTTAAGGCCCTTATTGCTCAGGCCATATTTCACAGTGTAGACTCCACCCTGAAGGGGAGGACCTTTCATCTTCCCCAAGATCTGATTCTCAGCCATTTCAGCCAGTGCAATACCAGGTCTCCATGGGATTCCCTAAACACCAGAGGGACACTTCTCCAGCCCACTGTATCAGAAGCAGGGCATCTGGGATGGAAGAGAAAGTTCAGGGAGAGCAGGGATTCTCAGAAGATGAGGACCTATCACCTGATCCACCCCCATTCATGGGGCTGTTTAAATCTCCCCTCCACAAGGCTAGGACCACTGTCCAGATTGATCCTCCACCCACTATACCACCCAACTGCTTCACCTGATACTTGGGCCCAACAGCAAGTTTTTTTCTGAGCCCACAGTTCTCCAACAGGAGATTCCTTGTCACAAGTTATTTCTGGATGTAGTTCAGAGATAATGGGTACAGCCAGGATCCTTCCCTACCTCAGGGGGTAATGATAATTTTTCTTTCAGTATGGCTCCTCTCCTTACTGAGTCACTTCAACTTCTGGATGAACCTTTGGCGTCCTTGATCTCTCCCTCTTCAATATTGGGTGACATAGCAGAGGCCCGTAAGGCAGAGGACAAGAAGGCAGAATAAAATTTCCACAGGACACGCCAGGTCAACGCTTGCATGGTCAAAGCAGCTGCGGCCATCTACTTTTTCACTAGGACGTCCCTTCTCTGGCTCCGCCAATTACAGGCTAGGAAATCAGAACGCATCAGGACATCAACATATTGGTGGCGGCCAATGAATTTGCAGCAGACTCCTTCCTGCATGCAGCCTGATTTTTCTCCAGGGCTCTGGCCTCCACCATTACCTCATTGTTTGCTGTGGCTACGACAGTGGCAAGCAGATGCTAGAATCAAATGGAAAGTGGCCTCAGCTCCCTACATGGGTTCTTCCTTATTTGGAGAGGCCTTAAATCCCTTCCTAGTCGAGAACAAAGATAAGAGGAAGGTATTCTCCTCTCTTAAGAGGAGGGCTGATCGGAGGGCTTCTTCCTATATCTGCAGGCAGCTTAAGGAAAGAGCTTATGGACATGGCAGTCCAGCATCTGCTGGACATCCAGGCCATCAAGCCAGTACCGGAGGTCCAGAGGGGCATGCATTTTACTCCATTCTATTTGTAGTTCCCAAGTCCTCGGGGGATGGGGTGGAGAGTGATCCTGGATCTCAAAAAGCTCAACGCTCATTTCGAGTACAAGAGATTCAAAATGCAATCTCTGCAGTCAGTCCTGGAAGGCATCGGGGATGGGGGGCAATCTAATATCCATCGGTCTGACGGAGGCTTGCCTCCACATTCCTATCTATCTCTCCCATCAGGTTTCTCAGGTTCTATTATGCAGGGGGGCATTATCAATACAAGACCCTACCATTTGGATTGTCATCAGCCCCCAGAACCTTTACAAAAGTGCTGGCAGTGCTGGCCGCATGCCTCAGAACAACCCCATTGGATAACAATCCAATGCTATCTGGATGACATCCTTGTCCAGTCCAGTTCCAGCCAACAAGCCAGGTCAGACCTGAATTATACAATCCGGGTTCAACAGGACCACGGATTTTCCATCAATTTTCAGAAAAGGCAGCTAATACCATTCACCCACCTTCTTCATTTGGGCGCAGTGATAGATTACCATTCTATGCGAGGTCTATTTATCCCAGAAGCGTCAGGACACATCAAGTCCTTGGTCACTCAGATCACAGCGGAGTGAGCAGCTAGTGGTGCTTTCCCAACTTCTGGTGAAATTAATCTTGTGCATAGCCATAGTACCATGGGCCCGATTGCACACCAGACCTCTCCAATCTTTCCTTCTACCATTCCAGAGATCAGGTACCAGCACCTCCAACGTCAGGGTCCTACTACAGTTGGATGTTCTCAGATCCCTCAGATGGTAAGTTTTCCCAGCAATCACCAAGGGGTCTCTATTCAAGGAACCCAATCTCATAACAGTCATTTCAGATGCGAGCCTGTTAGGATGGGTGGTCCATCTACAGTCCCAGCTTGTACAGGGACAATGGTCCTAAGCAGACCTTCAACACAACATAAACTGGTTAGAACTGAGAGCCATTCACTTGGCTCTCAGACACTTTCAAAGCACAGTGACCGGTCAACACGTACTGATCCTAACGGACAATGTAGTAGCCAAAGCACATGTCAATTGCCTGGGAGGGGCCTACTCCAGATCCCTCATGTCCAAAACAGAGCAACTAGGAATCAGGGCAGAAGCTCATCTATTATCAATCAAGGCAGAGCACATATTGGGGACGGCAAATGTACAGGCAAATTACCTGAGCAGAACCCAGGTAGACAACATCTAGTGGCATCTCCACCCAGATCTGTTTCAAGAAATATCTCAGAAATTTGTCATCCGCTCCTTCCTCAAAATATCTGTTAATCTCAAACCACCAACAGTCCACAGATATCCTTCTTGGAACCTGTCTACAGTGTTACAAGCTCTTACTTTGGCACTGTTTGAACCTCTTCAATCTATAAGCCTGCGCTTCTTAACACTCAAAGTTGCCTTCTTAGTGGCCATCATATCGTCCAGGCGTATATTGGAATTGGCAGCTCTTTCAGTCAGGGAAGACCTCTGCACATTCCACAACAAAAGGGTTGTCCTGTGCCTCGATCCCTCCTTCATCCCAAAGGTAAACTCTCGTTTCCACAGGGCTCAGGAAGTCATTCTACCTGACTTTTGCTCTGCTTCATCGCATGAGATGGCACAAATTGGATTTTTGGAGGGCTCTTCGCAGATGCATCAAACGTACATCAGCATATCGCAAAACTAAAGCCCTTTTCATTTCAGCCATCTTCTATGACCCAGGCTCCTCCAGCACATGGACGGGTAACAGCCCACTTGACCAGAAGTGCAGCTACCATAGCTGCCTGGACAACACAGGCCTCACTTGAGGATATTTGCAGGGTGGCAACATGGTCCACCCCATCTCCATTCGTAAGGCACTACACACTGGATACATACGGCTCAGCAGAGGTGGCCTTCAGTAGAAGAGTGCTACAGCAAGTACATACAGATGGGAGTGCACAGGACCAGACTTCTTCCCGCCCATAGGGACTACCAGCTTTGGTATGTCCCATATGTCTGGATTATCCCAAAGGCATGTTGGAGAATAGGCGTTGGCTTACCTGAATGCAGTTTCTCAAATATGCTTTGGGATCCACTCCCCCCTGGTCCAGTGTCCAGGTGGAAGGCAGAGCCAACACCATAAAAGAAGATCATCAGGTGGCAGCGCCTTTGTCATGACTGGGGCTAGGGGGCTTCCTGCCCCAACAGGAAGAGACGCGGCAAAGATTGATGACTCAGTCTCTGGGCAGAAAGGCTGAATCAACCCATATGTGTGGATTATCCCAAGGCATGCTGAGAAACTGCCTTCAAGTTAGCCAATGCTTATTCCTTGCTGAATTCATTCCCAGAATTTAGATTCATCATGGCTGTAAACCATGGGAGATTTTAAAAAATTAGTTTTGCAGTTTGCCAGGCAATGTAAGAACAAGAGCATCCTGTGCAGAATATATAGTTTTATCTATATAGTCTAGATTGTCAACTCACTGTCATTTAAGTTATTTTTTAAAAGCTCTGTTTTTGCCATCAAAGTTCTGTGTTCAGCTTCAAGATGCCTTTTTAGATCATTCTAGTTTAGTCATTCATTACTTAGTACCTCACCCCAGATTTCACACTATGGCTTGACAATTCCATGATCAATAAGAAATGTGAAACTTGTCTAAAAAGATTCTCTTTGTACTGTCACTTTACCATATTTTGTGGTTATACAACTCCAAATTGGTTTTTTAAAAGTTAGTGCTATATTCACAACTTAGATTATTCACCTTTTCTGCTTTTTTTACATACAGCAACCAGATATTTCATACAACATACCCACTGTATCACATAATAACTTAACTGTATAGCAAGATATAATAATTAAGTGTACAGGAAACAAACCTATTTATATTGCAGTACAGAATTTTTAGTCAAGGCTACTGTGAGTCAGTAAGAAGGGAAGACCTATAAATGTTGAAAATTTTGAGTTTGCGGAAGAAGGGATGACTCTCAAAGGAAGCAGAAAGGTTGTGTATACACTCAAATTCACCTCTTTTTATTGAAAATCTATGTAGTGCTATTGAATCAGCTTTCATCATCATGAACCCTGTGCAGAAGGAACTTTCAGTTTATCAACAGGTCTGTGGTGTTCCACCCTAAAAGGCTTGGGAACTCACTTTAAATTCTTGACTCACAAGTGAAAAACCACTGAATTAGAAATAGCAAATCAGATATAAGTGTTGGACATAGTTTTCCACTATGTCACCCACTCTTTGGAACATCATTCCTTCTGAGGTTAAAATGTCCTGTCCCTGTTGTTTTTTCCGAAGTCCTGAAAAGCTTGGAGCCCTCAGCATGGGATAGAGCCCAGCTCTTGGTTGTATGGATAACAGGTTAGTTCATGCCTAGCGCTATGTCTTTTTAATGTTATTTTGTTACATATTTTGTGTTTTTATTTGTTTTATTGTAAGTTTTATATATATATATTCGTAGATTGGTAGATTTTCATGGGTACAGGTATGCAGGTCTTCATGTGTTTGGGTCTTTTCCCATGTAAGATTGAAAGTATCTTTGCGACGTTTCAACAAGGTCCCACTCGCCATCTTCAGGCTGATGTTTTCGGCTCCGTGCTTGTGTGAGCAAAGCATGATCTGAGCTGCCATCTCTCTATAAATATTGGTGGGGAAGTTGGATGTGTTGTCATTTCTTGATTGGTTGATGGAGTTGATGTTTGCAGATTGGCTGGCTTTTTTGAAAGAACATGTGTGGCTGAAGTATTGGCTGTGTGTCTATCAGCCTCCTGTGTTGTCACAACCTGGGTAATGAGCTGCGTGATGGCCTTCTGAATTCTGTCATTTTGACATCCTGGATCTTGTGCTGTTATCTCCTGAGTTGTAATGACCTGAGTCATGGGCTGTGTGATGACCTTCTGAGTTCTATTGTTGTGACATCCTGGGTCTTGTGCTGTAATCTCCTGGGTCATTGGCTGTGTTGTAACATCCTGAGTTTTGTGGTGTAACCTCTTGAGTTCTGTGATATGATATCCTAAGCTGGTGGCTGTGATATGACGTTCCGGGTTTTGGTTTGGCTCCGAGTTTGAGGCCTGGCTATGTGTTCATGGCATGTCTCCGTTTGCTTGGTTTGGAGGTCAGGGTATGTGGCAGCTGGTGATGCAGCCATGGTCTGGTTTCTGGATGGTGGTTGCCTTATGTCTGTGGGGTGGGTTTGGGTTTGATTCTGGCGAGGGAGATTGGTGGTGGCATCATGAGTTGTTTTTGGTCCGGTGTTGGTTTTCGTGGCTGGGACTTGTTTGTTGATAAGGGCTAGTTTCCAGATGTCTGGTAGGTGGGAGGTATCATCCCATTTATTCATGTTATGGGGGTGTTTCTCTATTTCGATGGCTTCCCTGGAGAAGTTATTTGGCCCCATGGAAAAGAAAACCTAAACAATTTCCTAACACACCTAAATAGCACACACCCCAAAATCAAATTCACCATGGAAATGGAAACAAACAAACAACTACCATTCCTAGATGTACTAATCTACAAAAAAAACAGATGGCACACAAGGACACAGCATATACCAGAAGAAAACACACACCAACCGCTACCTCAATGCCCAATCCCACCACCACCCAGCACAGATAAACTCCATGGTCAAAACACTGATTGCCAGAACCAAACGCCTGGCAGACAAGACACACATAAAGACTGAACTATGCACCCTGACTAAAGTACTGACAGCCAATGGTTCCACAAAAGCAAAATCACAGGCCTGATTCACAAAAACACACTGAGACATAAGGGAGACCTAGAAGATGAACAGACCTATGGAACAGCTGTCCTGCCCTACATAAGAGGTACTACAGACAAAATCAGTAAGATACTACACAGGCATCACATCAAGACTGCCTTCAAGGAAGGAGAACATTTTAATTACATAATGTTTTAAAATATAAGTGAAATGGGGGGGAAGTAACTACGCAAAATGTATAAGTGTTCCCATAGAAGCATGTTACTTACTTGAAAAGGAATGTATAAAATGTTTAAGATTTATGAATAGTAAAGCAACAGAAAAGATAAAGATTGAAGATAAAGATTGAAGATAAAGATTGAAATAACTTGTAAAGAAACAGGACTTATTTAGAGATAATGGGTGAAAATATAACTGAAAAAGAGATGCTGTAAAAATACATGAGACTGTATTGTTGTATTTGTATTAGAAAATATTTAGAAAATTTGGAACAACATATGATTATAAAATGGGATAAAATATTCAATGTAATTTCACGAAAATCTTTTCTCCTTTGAACAAAATAAATGAAATGAAATATGAGAGAATTGAATTAAGAAGGAATGGGAACATTTTAATTACATAATGTCTTAAAATATAAGTGAAGGTGGGGGGGAAGCAACTCGGTAAAATTTATAAGTGTTCCCATAGAAGCATGATACTTACTTGAAAAGAAAGGTATAATATGTTTAACATTTACATGAATATTAATCCTAACGATAGAGTTCAATTGGTATGGATTGTTGTAATTATATATTTATAATTTTTTTCTTTTTTAAAATATAGTGTTTAGCTTTAGAATGTACTAAGCAGAATCCGAATGAAAGCTATGTATTATTTTAAGTATTAAATTTAGAGGAAAGATATAAAGGCGTCATACTCCAATCAGTGATTACAGGATAAATTTTGTGTTAATGAGAAAACATAATAAAACAGCTGAAACAGGACAGAGAAAGGATATAACTATAATTATTTAAATTGAAATGAAATAAATAAAATAGAATTAAGAGAGTGAAAAGAGGGGAGAAGCTATATAGAAAATGTTGAATGGTAATAAGATATGTAATAGTATATAAAAGCGAGCATGACCTTGAATTTATGTCTGTACGAAGAGATGGAACCCGGGATCAAGCTGCTTTCAAAAAAGATGTTTTATGTTTTTATGTTATGTGTTTTGTTTGTATATATTTGTCTTTTAAAAATAAATAAAAAATTTTGGGGAAAAAAAAAAGACTGCCTTCAAAACAGACAGAAAAATAGCAGCCATCCAAAGAAACCCCAATGATAAAATTGACCTGGGAAACCAAGGCATGTATGAAGTCCCCTGCGCATCTTGTCCTGCCACATACATCGTACAGACCAATAGAAGAATAAGTACCCACCTGGACGAATACAAAAATGCAGCAAAAAAAGCTGGAACAAACTTTCTTACTAGTCCAACACATGAAAGCCACAGGGGTGGCTTCAGTGGCACCAAAAACCTAGCCACTATAGAAAACCCCAGCTACAGAATTATCAGAGAAGCCATAGAGATTGAAAAAAGACCTGAAAGCATGAATAGAAGAGATGATTCCACCAGACTGTCAATTATCTGGAAGCCTGCACTCTCACACACACACACACACACAAATCCACACCACAAGCCAAGCAAACACCTGGGCACAAACAGACCCCCCCTGATACCTCCAACTCAAACACACCTCAACCAAGCACCAAGATGAAACCTAGCTTCCTAATAAATGATAGTTTTCCATTTACTCGAAGCCAAGCCGCCACTAAAAGCCTTCAATACAGGAAGCACAATGTTGCCAGCCAATCAAGACAAAAAAATGCTACAAAACAAGACAGAAGATATTAGAAATACCAATCAAGCAGAACACAGCAAACTCCAAGACCAAAAAACACAGAGCAAGACTCCCAACCAATCAGGATGAAGAAAAAACCATTCTTACACAGCAGTAGGCTAGCACCAAATGTAAAACAAAAGCGGCTGTGAAAGCCTGATTCACAGATGAACACAATGCACAAGCTTGATGATGGTCAATGAGATTCTGCCGAAACATCACTGCAACTTTAAAAGCACAACTATAATGACGTGGGAAAATACCTGAACAAAGCTGAATACCAGTGTGTGTGTGTGTGTGTGTGTGTGTGTGTGTGTGTGTGTGTATGCTGTTCAGCTTTGTTTAAATATTTTCCCACGTCCTTATAGCTGTGCTTTTAAAGTTGTAGCAATGTTTCGGCAGAATCTCTTCTGCCATCATCAGGCTTCTTTATTGTGTTCGTCTGTGAATCAGACTCTTCCAGTTATTTCTGTTTTAAATTTGGGGCTGGCCTATTGCTGTGCCAGAATGGTTTTTTCTTCATCCTGATCGGTTGGGAGTCTTGGTCTGTGTTTATTGGTCTTGGAGTTTGCTGTGTTCTGCTTGATTGGTGTTTCTAATATCTTCTGTCTGTTTTGTGGCTTTTTTTGTGTCTTGATTGGCTGGCAACATTGTGTTCCTGTATTGGAGGCTTTTGGTGCAGTTGGCTCCAAGTAAATGGACGGCTATCATTTGTTAGGAAGCTAGGTGTCATCTGGGTGCTTGGTTGGGGTGTGTTTGAGCTGGAGGTATTGGGGAGTCTGTTTGTGCCCAGGTGTTTGCCTGTGGTGTGGAGATTTTTTTGTTTGAGAGTGCAGGCTTGTAAATGATTGACAGGCTTCCAAATGATTGACATTAAGAAAACAGATAGATAGATAGATAGATAGATAGATAGATAGATAGATAGATAGATAGATAGATAGATATGCTGTTCAGCTTCGTTCGGGTATTATCCCACGTCATTGTAGTTGTGCTTTTAAAGTTGTTGTAGCGTTTCGACAGAATCTTATCTGCCATCATCAGACTTCTGTATTGTGTTCGTCTGTGAGTCAGGCTAATACAGAAGCCTGATGATGGCAGATGAGATTCTGCCGAAACGTTGCTACAACTTTAAAAGCACAACTACAATGACGTGGGATAATACCCGAACGAAGCTGAACAGCATATATATATTTATACATTTATACACACACATATTCATCCATCCCCCACCTCCTTTCCAGCTTATAGTTTTAACATAAAACGTAATGTTCTTTATAGAGCATTATGTATCCCAATAATTATCTGTTGAATGTGTAAGTGCTTCATCAATTATGTAAGTCCATCTATTAAAATCCAGAAGAAAGGATGGTCCTATGTTCTGACTGGAAAGGCTGTTATATTCAGTTGTGTGCCATTATCACCCTGTTAGCATGGTATATCAATTTCTAGTGGCTTAGGAATAGACAGGATGAGTTACTGAGACTTCATTCATTGTTGTGCAGATATATAAAATAATTTTACCCTTTCTTATGAGATAAGAAAATAAAGTAGGGAGGCTTCAAGAATTAGTGCAAAGATTCAAGCTGAAAGATTCAGTTTGGAAATATGAGTACTGGAAATTTGTTTAAAGTTTGGAAACAAATTTTTCAAATCAATTTGATAGTTTGCTTCAAAAATGATTTGATTTGAGTACTCCATTTTTAAATAGTACTGAAGATGCTCCTGCTTCCTTCCCTTTTTTTTCAATTTGAAGGAAGTGTATGGGTGACAGTTGCTGTTACATATAAAAAATAGTTTGATCAGAGGACATATCTATAAAAAAGTGGAAACTGGTAGAATATCTGCTTCAAAGCCAGATGGTATTTTAATATTTGGACAAGGACTGCTTACTTTACTTATTGTCTACCAGTGATGGTGGTGTTGAAAATAACCATGGCAAATCATTTTGTCTTTATGATGGCTTTCTTCAAACAGCTGAATGGAGATAGATGCAAACAGCTGCACTATAGCAGAGTCCATAGTGTTGTTGGTAATTTATGAATTTATCCTGAATAGAAGATTAAGCACCATTCCAGTTCAGCTGCCTTAATGTCTCTGCACATGAGATAAAATTATTTGTCCTGAGGGGCTTTGTAGGCTCTAGTGTTCCCCTAGAATATAAACAGCAAATATTAGTAAATCTATCAGAGTTCTAGAAGGCTGCTGGCTCCAGAAAAATAGTATGTGAAAGAACTGACCTATTGTCCAGCATATGAAACTGAAATATATGCTATCAAAAGCTAATGCTCAGCTATGACAAAAGTTTTGTTGTAAAAGGCTTAAATTGTTATCCATTTTTAGTGTGCTACAGTAGTTTAGATTAAATTAAATTCATCGAATTTGTATGTCACCTAACACACAGTGACTCTGGATCTAAATGTAGCTTATCCTGCCATTCTTGCTAAAAAAAATCCCACTGCCACAACAATAATGTGATCATGCATTCCTAAGGTAGACTTATTTCTAGTTCCAAAGTGTTCGCATCCCAGCTTAGCAGGTAGGAACACCAGCTATTCTTATGAAACCTGAAAATTGATGGGAATGCTAATGAAATTAATTTATGAAACTAATTTGGGAGACAAATTAAGAGATTGTTAGTTAAATAAAATAGCTTATGGTGGGAATTTGGGAATTTAGACATCGTTATAGCAATGTGTGTTTAAGGGAATATTCGTGGTATGTCTTATTGCAGTGCCATTATAGCACTAGAAAACCTCTACTGAACATTTGTAGTTAAAGGCACTATTCTTGAGTATGTGTGTGTCTATTATGTATTATATATACACAAATACACAGATTCTTTGACTATAAATGATAATTTGCATGATGTAATACCATTGCTAAATGGAATAACTATATTTTATTTGTCTTTCACAACAGGTGTTCTGTTTTATTATTCAAAAACTTTAAAGTGTATTCTAATTACAACATATTACATAAATCAGAAGCCAGATTTAATTTGGTTTAATTTTATATTTTTTCCCAGGAAATTATTACCTATATAACCCTTGAAAAAAATCCTAGCATTTTCCCCGCAAGCATAGGGTCTCATGATTTTTCTTTGACATATTCATCATCTAGGTTAATCTTAATTAACATTTCATATACAGGTAGACAGATGATATCTCCAGAACATAAATGATATCCAATTCAAATTTAGCTCCTACGAAAATGAAACTTTTTTTTATCAAGTTTAAATCTTTCAAAAATTCTATAATAATTAAACCAATCACAAACAAATCTTTCATTTACTAATTCTTTTGTTTTTTATCTTAAATCACTCTTCAAACATCTTCAAATGTCAAATATCTCTTATTATGTATTAAGTAATGAATATTTCCTACTGAGTGATGATCTATTTGGTTGCAACAGGAACTGACTGATACATTTGTTACCTGAGCCTAACCATCATGGGCTAAGAAACAGTGAGTGGCTAGAATAGAATAGAATAGAATAGAATAGAATAGAATAGAATAGAATAGAACAAAACAGAACAGAACAGAACAGAACAGAACAGAACAGAACAGAACAGAACAGAATGAAAAAACTGTTCTTGTGTCTAGTTCTGGTGTGCAGTGTGCTCTATAGTGTCATTTTGAGGGAAGGAGTTGAAACAGCTTATGTCTGGGATATGAGGGATCTGTAAATATTTTCATAGCCCTCTTTTTGACTTGTGCAGCATACAGGTCCTCAATGGCAGGTTTGTAGTAATTGTTTTTTTCTGCACTCCTAATTATCCTCTGAAGTCTGTCCCTGTCCTGTTGGGTTACAGAACCCAACTAGACAGTTATAGAGGTGCAGATGATAGACTCAATAGCTCCTCAGTAGAACTGGATCAGCAGCTCCTTGAGCAGTTTGAACTTTCTGAGTTGGCGCAGAAAGAACATTCTTTGTTGTGTTGTTTTGATGACGTTTTTAATGTTAAGTGTCCATTTTATGTCATGTGATATAACAGAATCTAGAAATTTTAAGGTCTCTACTGTTGATACTGTGTTGTCTAGTATTGTAAGAAGTGGTAGTATGGGAGGGTTTAAAGTCATTCAATTGGCTTTTATGCTTAAGGTAGGAATAGAACGCACAGTCTCCTGGTTTCTGGTGTGTTAACCACTAAGACTGGTTCTCAAATTATTGTAATAACTTTTGTAATTACTTTTGTATTGTATTGTAGTAACTTTTGTTATGGTCAACATTTGCAAGTGAATGATTTTAGATTAGGGATTTATTGGATTCCCGAGGATTTGTTTCACCATTTCTAGATGTAGCAGTTTGTGTATGAAATGTTTCTGTGTCTATATTGATGAGAGCATGTGTAGAAGCATCATGCAAATAGGATGATTTGCTTTTTAAGTGTAATGTAGTCATTATTCATTTCTGCCTTGGAAAGTACTCATGAGCAGCATCCGCATGAAGGAAATATGACACAAGAAGAAAAGGCTGGCATAACTGAATAAGAGTGGGAAGAAACATGCTGTTATATCTTTAAAGATAAGTGTATTTGCGTATGCTGACTAAAATTCCTTAGTTAGGAAGTTTGTTTGTTTACCAGGCTTTTTATGACATGTTTTCAAAACTGTTCTCTGAAAGCAACATACTAATTAAGACAATAAAACAAAAAATAAATGCAAAGAGTAGCATAATTGGAAGGAAAGTTGTATACTCAGAAACAAATATGGTTTACAAAACCCATACAAAAAATAATTGGGAGCTAACAAGCAGAATATTCTTTATGTATGTCAGTATGCTGCATTTATCTCTTCGTGGGTTTGAGCAAAAGTTTTTTGACTTGTAACCCTCTGTTAGAATTACCTGCTTGCATAGTGTGAATGCTTTTGATAAACTCTGCATTGTTTGTGCTTATGGTATGAAGGCCAAAATATACTAAAAGGTTGAAACCCTTATTTATATTTTTGCTATCTTATTAAATAAGATAATTAGATAATCAAAACCATGGTGAATGAGTAAGGTCAATATCTGTGGTCCATCAGGTGGCAATCAGCTTATGGAAGATTATGATTTGGAATTTTAGACAAATAAAAGATACATGGATGAATTAACAAATGAAATAAAAACAAGTAAAATAGATACATTGTGTGTTTCTGAAATCAAAGGAAAAATACAATATCTGTAGGTCTGCAAAGTTTTTCCATGCATAATGCAGGGAAGTGAAATAAGGGTATAATTATGAATGAAAAGACTACAAGGCTTGTTAGATAATAAAAATTGAAATCACATGATTTATTATAAAAGCACAGGAAAAGAGGAATCTATTCCAAGGAAAGGTGATAATGAAAAAATAAAGATGCATTTTAGGAAAATGTGTTAAATGATCTGAATTAATATGATATATGAGAAAAAGTTGTTCTATTAGATGATATGAGGAATAAATAAACTAGAAATCAAGAATTTTTGACCACTTAGGAAGTTTCTGCCGAGAAAAAGAACTGTTTCAAATACATAGTTTAAAACTGTCAATATTTTTACAGGGTGTTGTTGTTTTTTTTCTTCTTTGAGTGCTTTTTATCATACGATTTCAATCAAGAGTCATTTCAGGTTTCCAGATAAATGAAGCTCTTTTGTCCCTCTGCTATGGCTCTCTATTGGATGATCCCACCACTGGCTGGCTCTGCCCCTCACCCTCCCCTCCCATTCACTCCTTCCCTGCTGAGAAGAGAAGGGAAATAGCAGCGGATGGAGACTTGCTCCATATTCCAGAGTGGGAGCGAAGCGCCTCTCTACTTGCCTCTTTTTCCGGCCCTTGTTGGTGCTGTGCAAACCTTGTACTAAGTTTAAGTGTGCTACCCGAGGTGCTACAAGAGCAGCAAGCAGCCATGGAGGCAGCAAGAGGAATATGGGGGATGCACTACTTTCTCTCTGTCCCAATACACTGACTGGGCCGGCTGTGGCTAATGCCTCTGTTCTCACTGCCTCCATGGCTGCTCCTTGCTCTTGCAGTGCCTCGTGCAGCACACTTGAACTTAGCACGCTTCATAATGGGGAGACTGTGTGCCCTCCTCCTCCTCCTCCTGTTGAGGTAATTTCCCGTTAGGAGAATGAGCACATACAGGGAGATGTAGTGAGAGAAGTGTTTTGAATAATACACACATAGCACACAGATACACTGTACAGTTAATGTAGGTTTTTACTTTCAATAAAGTTTTAAGCAAAGTTCAAAACAAGCAGTCCAAAGTCATTCACAGATAAATCAGACAGTTTTCAGTCCAGGCATAATCCAATAACAAATCCAGTGTCAGAAACAGGTCAGTATCAGACTTACATCAAATCCAAGAACAGCAGTCAATACAGGAACAGCAAAACTCTCCAACAGAAGGAAAAAGACTCACTCACACTCTCTTCTGAGACTAAGACTAAACAACCCAGGTTTCTGGCTCCATCTTATAACCATTTGAGAAACCATACCCAATTACATTTTTGCATTTTCTTAAAGATACAGTTTTAAAATGTCTATCCTGATTTGTATATTTCTGACCCAAATACCTGTTAGGTGACTTACATTCCTAACAGAGCCCATTACAATGTAAAGTATTGGCTGTAGGTGGCCCAGCCAGTGTCTTGGGGCGGAGAAAAGTTGCTCATCTTCCCAGCAGCTATTCTGACCTACGCTTCCCAAGATCATGAAACAGATTCCTCGTCCCAATAAAACCCCTTTTATTTACATTTAAGGGAATTCCTCTCCAACAAAGTCCTGGCAAACAGACTTTCATGAGATTTCACAACTACTGACCTATATCAGGCTTGGAGAGTTGCCAGGCCGATACCTTCCAAACATCATGCTGTAAAAGCAATTACTTGGCAAGAATCTTCACCCTAATGAATTGGACTAATTGTCTCCTGCAAACATCACTCCCCTTTCGCTCCTTTTCTGTATGGGAGGGGCTATTCACCATCCACCTGAGCCTTTACTCCGGAGTCGACCTTTGTTCCTTAACTGTTCCCTTCTCCTGGCAGCTTTACACATGCACACACTGGGAACAGGCTCCAGCTGTTCTTCTGCCCCACTGATCTCCGACTCCAAAGGCAGCTGATAGCTGTCAGACAACCCTGGCCCCATCTCTGCCTCCTACGCAGAGCACTCATCAGAACCTTCCCCTGACTCCAGGACTGGCCCATGTTCTTCCCCAACTTTCTTACTGTCTTAAGTCTGCCGCCAGCTCTGCTGGCGGGCCACAACAACAGCCAGCACCAACAAGTGCCAGAAAAAGAGGCAAGTCAAGGAGCACTTTACTCCTGGAATACGGAATAAGTCTTCATCCACTGTCGTCGCCCTTCTCAGGGCAGGTGAAAAGTGAGTAGTGGAAGGGGAGGGCAAAGGGCAGGGGAAGCCAGTGGTGTGATCATCTGCCACGGAGCCACAGGAGAGGGCCCATAAAGCCGCATGTGGCTCTAGAGCTGCACATTGCTGACGCCCAATTTAGAAGAAGCATAATCAAAAGTAATAAATGAGAATAAAACATTTAAAAGGAAAGGTTAATCCAGTATGAAAATGTTATAAAGATACATTAATCTCCCAACAAAATGCAAAGGAAATGTACAGTGGGAAAGAGCAGGTAAAAGTAACTGCTTGCAACAGATTGAAAAGGTTTATGCTGCAGAATGCCAGAGATATCTGTATAGCAATATTATGGGAAACATGAAAAAGAATGCTTAATAAAACAATGAAGTAAATGAGGATGTGGATGGAAATGTTTGTTGATTTTCAGAAAGTAAAGTAGTAAGTAGCCCTGAATTATAGACTGATTTGCATGAATCTGGAGTGGAAGATTGGTTAAAATTAATAATAAATGGATATTTAGGGAACATTGAACATGGAGTAAAACAAGTTTGTATGAAATCCCCTTGGATACTGAAACCGGTCTCTGGTGCCCAAAAGGTTGGGGGCTGCTGCTGTAGAGCACCATGAAGTGAGTATATAAGTCTAAGTGTTTTTTCTAGTACTAGTGCTATGTTTCATTTTGGTGTGCCAATTTGTGAGTCAAATATTTTATATCAAATATTGCTTCTATATCATATCAAGAACAGCCTAATGTATAAGTAAACATAATAAATCAGCATTGAACAAATAATGCAAAGATTTTCATTCTCTATGTACTGTATATCCAATACAGGCTGACCTAATAAAACACTAGTTATTCCCTAGCTATTTTTTGCAGTCATTTTTCCTATGTAGGCAAGAGGAGTTTCCGAGAAGAAGTTAGCATATGACCCTGAGTTTTGTCTTTCCATACAAAAGTCCAGGAATAAAATAATAGTTAAAATTTGTTTGCCATGCTGTACCTACAAATTATCAATACGTTTGTATTATGTGGTTGATCCAAATGCTTGGATATACATACAACCCCAACACTCAAAAAGGTAGTAATAGCCTCCTCCTCTGAATTGAACTAGCCTTCTAAAGTTTATAGTTCTTCGCATGTCTATAGTGTATTATATTGTCCTATATAGAGTTGAGATATTTTTAACTAACAAACAAATTAAGTGGTGAGTTGTGCTATATTCAATGTAGGTTCAAGATGAAATGAATCTATATCACAAATAACATTTTAAAAAAAAACTTAACCTCTAAAAATGCAGAATATTAACTAGATATATAGCATTTGATAAGAAGCCAAATGCATTATTTTCCATTATGGTACACATTTCCATTAAAAATTAAACATTAATATTTAATAAATAATCAGTAGACTATTGTAATAGAAATTAACTTAGTCTAATATCTGTATGTGATTTTCAGTTATTAATCCTTTCCATTATATTTGAATTGAAAATTATTTCAATTCTGAACTAAAATGTCCAAGTTTCAATTTAATAAAGAAACATATTAAGTAAGGAAAGCATAGCATTTGCTTATTTTTAAAACATTATTTAGTTTCTTTAACTATTTTAGAAATCATAAATCCTATACAGTTTAAAGTAGTGATTCTTGTTGTTTTTAATCTTGTAGCACACTTCTGCTGATGGATATTCTGAATCTCATATCCAACCCACAAAATCAAGTAGTCGACAGAATATACCACGTTGCAGAAACTCAATCACCTCTGTAAATGAAGAGCATCCTCACATTGGGAACTATCGCTTATTAAAAACAATAGGAAAAGGAAATTTTGCTAAAGTGAAGCTGGCTAGACATGTTCTTACAGGTAGAGAGGTAAGTTTTTTTTAGGCTAGGCTTGATAACTATTATTTTATTTGCAAAATGTGTGTGCAATATTTTCATTTGTTGAAAATGAAATCCAGCATATAAAGTTGTGTTTTTTTTCTTTTTGGCTGTCTGTAGTGTACATACTTGAACTTCATTCTTGAGGTGCGGCAGCTTTGTTAGTACCATAAGACATATAATGCCAGCAGCTCTGTGGGCAGATTTTGGTCTTTCACTATATTTTTGTAAAACAGTGTATATAAATTTTTAAAGTACAGTGTGGGTGGAAGAGAAAGTATTCTCTTCTTGGCTTACTTATCCCTCTTTTTTCTGATGAGATTTTTAAATTCTAAATTAAAATAAACAATTCTTACATACTGTAAAAATTTTAACTGGTTAAAGAAGTTATTTTTTGCCTTTTCATCCTTAGGTTGCTGTCAAAATTATAGATAAAACCCAGTTAAATCCTACCAGTCTACAAAAGGTAATGTTTCTGTCATAATACATTAGCATTTTGGATTCAAGAGCCCAATGTCTTATTTTTCTTTCTTTCTTTTCTTTCTTAGCTCATACAAGATAACTGAAAAACACTGAGAATAGTAGTCTGCTTGAGTTGCTTGTAGTTTACATTGAGAATGACAGCTACAATACATCCTGATTTAATATGGGAATAGGTAATAATCACTAGTTGACTTATTATAGAAGAAGGAGAAAGGAGTGCTGGGGGAGGGAAGTTAAAAGAGGACTCAGCCTAGAATTACGATGTGTCCACAAACACTCCAGTTCCCCTGGAGTTCCATTAACACTTATCTAGCCCCAGTTTACTACTGACTTTTAGTTAATTAGAGTCTTGTGTATAGGTTTGAGCAATAAATCCTCTGACCTGGAATTTAATACTTGATACTCACCTTCTAAAACTGAACTATTTTGGAGAATTCTTTGTGCTTCTATTGAGTAACTTAACAGGCTGAGGTGATGGTCAAGACATAACTTCAACCTTGTGAGTTGGGTTGGACTGAGCGAACGTAACTGGCCCCACCTGACTTCTATGGCTAAGACTGGACTGGAACTCACAGTCTCATACTTTCTATCATGGTGCCTTAATCACTAGACCAAAGTGTTTCTCTGATTTTTAAAAAATATAATAAGATATTATTGCAAAAGTGTTTAATGGCGTGCTTGCTGAGGTGCATTTGACAAGAAATGTAAATGAAAGTTATGCTTTGTTGATGTAGGCTGTGAGTAATATGTGAGAAAAATGTCAATCTGGTGTACAACTTCTCTTAAAATTAAAATACTTATTTTAAAAATGCAGTTATTATCAGAAATATTGTCTTCTCATCCTAGCATTTAGCTAGGCCACTATTCAGTTGGAAGTGAGCTATCAAATCCAAACATAACCATGGCAGGTATTTTTCAGAATGTGGCTTGAAATAGCTTCTGCCTAGTGAGCTGCTATATTGTGCACCGCAACCATTTGGATACACTTGTTTGAAAATTTTTGTGAACAGGTCTGCCATGTTTGGTGATCTTCTGAAGAGCAATACAATTTTCATGTCAGTTTAGTTTATTTGTCATCTCACAAATCCTTTGCTTTATCTAAATTAACATTTTATTAAACTAGCATAAATAAATGCTTTACCTGCTCCTTGAACTGGTTGAGATATCAGTTTACTTTAAAAAAAAACTTTAAAAAATCAATGTTTCAATTGTTCATTGACACCAAACTGTTTTCATGTTAATTTATGTTTGCACAATATCTGTCTTACTTTGTTGATTTGATATACTGCTGCTATACTGTTGTATTGAAATGCTTCTGCAAGAGATGATAATTTTATGGAGCCTTAAAAAAGTATTTCTTCAGATCTTGTGATTTTCTTATTATTGTGTTTTTCATGTGAATGGCCAATCTGAAAAATTGATAAGATCAGTTCCTGTTAAACTTCAGATAGTAGCTGAATGTGGAAAGAAATTTTAGAAAGTCATATACATTTATATTATAACTCAGACCTGAAAGGATATTGGCAATAAAGCTAAGAGACCATTGAAATCAATTTGAAAATTTAGAGATCATTAAAGGTAAATCCAATTGAGAATAATACAACTCATTTAAGAACTTATCCTTTACTTGTATAGATATACAATATGCAGTAGCATACAAAGTTTTAAACCAAACTCCTAAATATATATTCTTTTAATATTTATATAATTTACTAAAGTTGTATAAAAATTATTCAGATACATGGGTTTTTTTTAACAGTTGTTTCGAGAAGTACGAATAATGAAAATACTGAATCATCCGAATATAGGTAGGAATCTTAGATTTTTCTTCTACATTCAATTTATTTTTTATAAATTATATTGAATTTTGGAAAACCTTTGAAACAAAATAGTTAATATTTTGTTTTGTGAACATCATTATACACAATTTCTAGATTTTTAATAAATATTGCTTTTGGTTTTTAAAGAATTCATGCTTTCCCATATAAAACAAACAATAATTCTTCTGGAAAATAATTATTTAATTGTAAGTATATAGTAATACGGATGCAGATTGTTTCATTTATTTCTGCACAGGCAGTGAATTTTCTAATTGGTTTTCCAGCTTTGCCATGGCAGAATCATAGTCTAAAATCCAGTTTTGGAATTCCCTTACATAATCAACCTTTTATGTCATTACATAGTAAAATCTACGTATTCTAGATTATTTCCTTGAAAGAAACCCTATTTTAAAACAAAAGACAAGCACTTTTGTTATATGTATTTGATTCAAATGCTTTTTGCTTTCAAAAATGTCTTCTTGCCAATGTAGTTGGCAAAGTCTTAATATCCAGCATACCAATTTAGAAACAGATAAAGTCTAAAAACCTGGCCCTAGTCTATGCTCTGCCCCTTTGGCCTTGAAATTTTCTCTCTGCTTAGCAATGAAAAGAAACTGATTACAGTACTGTAATTCAAATTCTCATTGTGAAAACATCTATAATCAGGATTGTAATTCTGGGCTGATTAGCATAGTAGTTAAAAATAATGCAGTAAGCCGTGTATCAGGAATTCCTGTTTCAAATTTTGCTGCTGTGAATTCACTAGCAATTTTAGGAAGCCATTTTCTCAGATTCAGTTTTCCTCACCCAGCATGGCAAAGATAATACATTCCTATTGTTCATCTTCTGGGATTGCTACAAGGATTACAATGAAATAATGCATGCAATGTGCTATGAATCTTTACAAGCACTATATGCTATTATTTATTATTAATTTATGAAAATGTGATAATGGTTTTATCAAAATAGACTTTAAAGATTTACTGAAAATTGGTACCACTTCATAATGAAAGTGTGTAACTTTCCCTTTCTGGTTTAGTTTCTCCCATCTTTAAAGACCTACTATGTGATGACAATTCTTCTGGCTGGTGAGGGGTAGAACAATATTGTTCGAGAGACAAGTTATTGTTTCTGAATTGACCAGAGGGCTTGTTTCATACAAGGTACACACATTGTTGCATAGAGAGTACGGACTTGCAGCTCCTGCTTTCATCAGAATAAGCAGGTTTCCAGGATGCTAAAATCTTGTCAACTTAAACTCTTCCATCATCATAGACATGTTGCTTATATATTCCAGGGCATTGTCCTTTTGGTTCTTAACAGTTCTGCTGTCTCCTTTGGGAAATTCTTGTCTTCTTCAGGGGAATCAAAACAGGCACTATTCTAATCCAGTCTAATTAATTCTAAGAGAATAGTGAATGGTTTTGATTTCAAGAGCCACTTATGTAGAACCAAACTATGATTTCAGCATGCATTTCTTCAAATATGTGATGTAGATGAGATACATCAATTTAGAAATGAAGTATTTAGTTTTGTTTTCAAATATTCTTGGTTGCTTATGGTTAGGCAATTTATTACCATTTTATCTTTCAGTTAAACTATTTGAAGTTATTGAAACAGAGAAAACATTATATTTAATAATGGAATATGCTAGTGGAGGTAAGTTAATGTTCTGTTCTACTTCTAATGTGTGGAATATGTAATGCAGATGTTAGAAAGTGGGGTGGAGAATTGTGAAAACAATGATGAAATTATTTCCACCTCATGGGAACCATAGTTGAGCTGGAAGTTAGGGTTATCTGGAAGTTACTATTTTTTTGGCTATTGTTGGTGGAGGCTGTTTTATGCTTTGTTTCTCTGAAAAACACAAGCTGAGCTACAACCTAGTTTTCAATAGATAATGTAATGAATCCCATTTTAGACTTTAACTGAGGGCTCCTCTGATATCAGATTTTTCACAAAAAACTTCATTCCTACTGATATTTAGTTTATGAAGGGGAAGAATGCTTCTTACCTTTACCCTTAATTATGATATTAAAATATAATCTGAATACAAATTTTATTTTATTATAGGAAGCAGACACATAGTTTTCTCTATGAATTAATATAAAATGAAAATATTATGTTTTAAAGATAATTTAATTATTTGTAAAACTTCGTAAATACAGAATATATATTTCAGACATTAGTATTATACAGTGTAATAATATTAAATTTATTTTAGGGGAAGTATTTGACTACTTGGTTGCACATGGAAGAATGAAAGAGAAAGAGGCCCGTGCAAAATTTAGGCAGGTATGAAATAAATAAAAACATATATACTTCCAAATAAAATTAAGTTTGGTTCTTAGTTCTCAAATGAAATTTCAGATATTAAAACTAATTTTATTTTTTTTAACAAAATAGAAATTTTGGATCAGCTATCTTTAAAGTAAATATAAATGTGTTGCAGTTTTCCTTTTTTTTTTTTTTAAATAAAGTTTAAATTAGGTTTTCATACATACAAAATACAAGTAAAACATCTTTTTTGAAAATAGCATGGTCCTGGGTTGAACTTCTTTATACAGATAAAAAACTCAATTTCATGCTCCTTTTTGTATTCTATTCCATATCTTATACTATTCTACATTTTCTATGTAGTTTTTCTCCTCTTTTAATTTTCTCAATTTTATTTTGATTATTGTATCTCAATTCAAATCATTATATTTATACTTTTGTCTGTTCTGTTTCAATTTCATATTGTCTTTTCTCATGAAACAAATTTTCTCCTGTTGTTACTAATTGGAGAATGACACCTTTATATATTTTAATTACATCCATTCAACTCTTATTTATACTTCAATATATACCTTAAGGTTATGACCTTCAATATAATATAATACAAAACTTCCAATCGAATTCTGCTGGTACATTCTTATAATACACCCTATTTTTTTTTAAAAAAAGATTATAAATATATGTAATTATAAACCCTCATTCCATTCCAATTAAGTTCTATCATTAATAATCATTAAAATCTTCACATCTTTAACACTTCTTTTCAGTTAAATATCATACTTCCTTAAAGACACATATAATCTCCATAATTAATTTTTCCCTTATTTCTCTTCACATATGTTTTGTAAATCATTAAATATTCATTTTGTTACATTTATTTATTGACAAGCATTCCACTGAATTATGATAGCTATTTTATCAAACATTTTAATCATACATGGTTTCATATTTTCTAAAATTATTTCTTTCTCCCATGAGCTGTTCAGAGCATCCAGAAGTGGGAGGTGCTTCAGTCTCTTCTGGAACGGCTGGGCTTAAAACTCTGGGACGCTCCTCCTCCTCCACGAGACACCTCCCCAGCGTCCCCCAGTTTTAGCTCAGCCTTCGTGGTAAGAGGTTGTGCATTCCCTGACTGGAACAGTTTTCTGATTCAGGTTTGCTCTTGGGTTATTTCGGCTTGTAAAAATTTTCCCCATTTAATTTGGCTTTTTTCAGGCTTGTGCCTCTATTAGGTTGTCTCGATCAGTTTTAAAAACAGTTTCTTTGTAACTAGTGGAGTCTGCCACTCCGCAGGCAGCCTGAGGCAACCACCTCAGGCAATTACCTTATCTAACTTTCCGATCGTCTTCTCTTCAATCGTAGCGGAGCGCTTGCAGCCGCAGCTCACTTTGCCTTGCCATTTCGTCTGACAGGAGCATTTAACTCGCAAATTAGAGCTTCAGCAGCGGCTCGTTAAACTTCTCAGACATTAGCAGTGGAGATTCTGGCTTCCTGCCTTTTTCAACGGCTAGCTCAAGTTTGCGCCTAAATATCACAGGCGCCATTCCCCACTGGTTTCCCTTTTTGGGGACCGGGGCAGTACCTTCCCACTTCGTTCTCCCTGGGTTTAGCTCTCCCTTGTCTGGCTGACGTTGGACAAGCAGGCTAGTAATTAAACAGGCATTTCCTTGCAATTGTTCCTCTCAACTCCCAATTGCCCTGATATATTTCAAGGTACCTGAATCGGGAGGGAGGCCATCAATGCTCTGTGATGTCAGTGGCCTCCCGGACTTCTATATGCGTTTCCTCCACTCCCACTAATACCCAGGTTGATCCAGAAGTTATTGGAAGAACGAGCGGAATTGATATTGGTCGCTCCTTACTGGCCCAGGTGAACATGGTTCGCAGACTTACAGGACCTGTCGAGAGAACAACTTTGGAAAATTCCACCGTCAAAGGTTTCTCTCTCCCAAGGGCCGATACTTCACCTGAACCCACAATGGCTCAGTCTAGCCGCATGGAGGTTGAGCGGAGCCGTTTAAGGGCTCAACAGATTTCAGAGGATGCTATTGCCACCATTCAAGCATCCAGACGGTCCTCAACAAATCATATATACGAGGCCACATGGTCCGCTTTCTCTCACTGGTGCCAGGGATCTAAGATCGACCCAACTGCCCCATCAATAGGACAATTATTGGACTTTTTACAGGAGGGGTTGACCAAGGGCCTATCTCCAAATACTTTACGCAGACTGGTGATGGCTTTAGCCTTGATGATATCCTGGGGTGACCTCTGTTCCATAGCGCACCATCCACATGTCCACAGCTTTCTTAAGGGTGCTGCAAACTTACAACCTCCTGTAATTCACTGCTATCCCACCTGGGACCTCAACAAGGTGTTAACCACACTTAGAACTGGCCCGTTCGAGCCTTTAAGAACCGCTAGTCTCAAATTCCTGACGTATAAGGTGGTCTTTTTAATTGCGATCACATCAGCAAGGAGGATTTTCAAATTGGCGGCATTGTCAATGAGAAAGGACCTGTGTGTGTTTCATGCGGACAGAGTGGTTCTCCGATTGGATCCATCATTCATTCCTAAAGTAAATTCAGCCTTCCACAGAGCGCAGGAGTTGGTGCTTCCAAATTTTTGTCCGAAACCATCTCATAGACTGGAGCATCAATGGCATCGAGTTGACGTTCGAAGGGCTTTAAGCATCTATCTAGACTGCACGGTGGCATTTTGAAAATCTGAGGCTCTATTCCTATGCTTCAACCCATCCACTTTAGGATAAAAGGTGTCGTCGATGGCCATTGGTAGATGGTTGAGAGCCACCATAGCGAAAAGTTATGAATGCCAGTCCATCTCAGTTCCTAAGGGCATTACAGCCCACTCAACAAGGAGTGCAGCAACATCAGCAGTATGGGCCACACGGGCTTCCATAGACGAAATTTGCAGAGCGGCAACTTGGGCATCACCATCTCCCTTTGTCAGAAATTATAAAATTGATGTCTATGCCTCAGCGGATGCTTCATCTGGCAGAAGAATTCTGCAGAGGGTCCACAGAGTTTAGGAGTGGATTTCAATCCAGACGGAGTCCCTCCCTAAGAACAGCCCAAGCTGTTCTTGGTATGTCCCACTTCTGGATGCTCTGAACAGCTCATGGGAGAAAGGGAGTTGGTACTTACCTGATACGCCAATTCTCTGTAAGTTGTGAAGAGCATCCAGCCCCACCCATTTATTTCCGTCGGGGGTTCCGTTTCAGTCAGGGATCTGGATTAGGTGATGAGTTCCAGACTTTGGCACTTAGTCTTCGCAAAACTGGGGGACGCTGGGGAGGTGTCCAGTGGAGGAGGAGGAGCGTCCCAGAGTTTTAAGCCCAGCCTTTCCAGAAGAGACTGAAGCACCTCCCACTTCTGGATGCTCTTCACAGCTCACAGAGAACAGGTGTATCAGGTAACTACCAACACCCTGTTTCTAATATAATACTATCTTATGTACCTTTGCAGAATCCCTTTTTCCATTAAATTTTCACCCATTATCTCTAAATAGGCCTTGTTTCTCTATATTTTGTTTCTGTCCTTTATAACTTCTTTTCCTTTCTTTCTACCCTCTCTTCTCCCTCCCTTTTTACCCCTTTGTCTCTCTATTTCTAATTCTCTCTTCTGCACTTCCCTCTTCTGTTGCTTTCTGATTTTATACTTATTTTTCACTCTTTTTGTTTGGAGTTGTTTTTCCCAATCTTAAATTTTCCATTCTCTTTCCCCTCTTTCTTTTTTCCCCCCAACTAAGATTACTTGTTCATTAAAGATGGCTCCTTCTTTGTCCCAATCTTCTTGTTCTGCAGGCATTTCTTGTTTCTCATAATTCCAAATCTCCATTTCTAAAAACTGAAATACGAAGCCAAAAGAACCTCTTCCTTCTTCTGCATCTTCTTTGTACTTTTTAAGTTCCATTTTCAGTTCTTCTAAAAATGGAGCCATTTTCAACAGTTTTAAACAACCACCCGATTGATTTTAATCATTCAAAACAATAACCAAGAATCCAGAAATCATCAAGTAATCCAAATAGTCCCAAATTATTTCTTCTTATTTCTTTACCACTTTCTCTTCCTGGAGTTTTTGTTGCGATATTTCAGTTAAAATGTATCTTTTGGAAGTCTTGTTGAAATTTTGCTGTAAATTCTTTTTAATTCTAGGAAGTGTCCTCCCTTCCAGATCTTGCCCTTTTATTCTTTTTCTCTCCTTTCCTGCTTTCAAAAGCTTTTGATTATCCAGAAATCTTTATTATCCCTTTGACTTTTTATTTTCAGCATTAAATGCCTATTAATTTCAAAGTGGATTATTTTCCAGTTTCTTGCTTAAGTGTCTCAGCTGTCAGTATAGGAAAAGGAGGAAAAGAAACCAAATCTTTTCCCTTTTCTCTCTCCTTCGCTGCTTCAAAGTCTTCTTTGGGAACAATGTTATTGTTTTTTTTTAATAGTTTCAATTCCAGGGTACCTTATTTGTTGCTTTTGCTGTTTGACCCAGTCAACCAAAACTTTCTCTTCTTATCTTCCTCCTGCACATTCTTTTCCGGTCGAGTTCTTCTTTGTGGTGGCCATTTCTGACCACTGCTACAGCTGCCTTCAGGAAAGGGAGTAATGGCCAGCTGGGGAGGAGAGAGAGTCTCCTCAACCCTGCAGGCAGTCTCCCCCCTCTTCACCACCTCTACGGGGTGGCTTAGCCCTGAAAGCAGCCGGCTTGGGGAGCTCCAGTGGCAAGCATGGATCAAAGCCTTGCAGAAATGAGGTTTCAGTCTGTCGCCGAAGAAGCTCAAACTGGAAGTCCCCAAATGTATTGCAGATTTCAAAACAATATAATTAACAAGAATTTAATTTATCTTTTTTAAAAATTGTGCCATTTTCTATTATGCTGTGAATCTTGAAAATCTTTGAAAATTAATAGATAATTCTAATTTAATAAATTATATTTATAAAAGAAGTAGAAACAAAAAGGAATGAAAACATGTTTGTTAGCATGCTTACATGCTATGGTATCAGCTCCTTTTTTTACCCTACTGTCTCCACCCAACATCTGAACCCTAGGGCTAACCCTCTTCAGTGGTAGATCCACTGTTAATATATTATTGCCATTGACTCTTTCTCAATTTTCTACCCACTACTCCTGCTCCTTCCAACCTCAATCTTCAGAGAATGTGTGACTTTTTCATATGGGTAAATGATTCATCCTCAAAAATGCAATAAAAACAAATGTTTTATAAAAGATACAGTACACGTGGCAGCAGAATGAGGACTTTCTAAAACAGCCAGTTTGGCACAGGAAAAATCAAGTCAGGAATGGCTTCTAGGGGTCAGTGAATCTTTGGCAGCTTCCTGCAGTTGGCTCTCCATATGCCTTTCCTAATCAATAGTTTAACATAGTTCATAGTGACTTGGTAATTGTATATATGGCTAGCACATAATGTGGATGACATTAAGTGCCAAACAAGAATGGATGTGGATGCGGATGTAGATCTATTTATGTAGATAACAATAAATAATATTAACATTTGAATGGGAGGAGTGTATTTTTGGCCTTTAGTGTTTTGGGGAAATCTACTGCATCTTTTAAATCCCTTTGTCCTGACTTTAGGTTGGTTGAAATACTTGCTTAAAATACAGTACAAATTATGCTTATCTAGTTTTTGGTATATCATGTCACCTTCTTTAGGGAAGCTATAGTTTTACAAAAAGATCATTTTCCTCCTTCAGTGGCAATTCATTGCATTCCTAATATGCATGAGTCTAGAACAAAGAAGAGGTTTCAGCCCCTCTGTTGTTTAAATTGCATTAAAGTATGAGCATAATGATTGAAATATTAAAATTACAGTTTTAATATAGAAAATATATTAATTGACAAGATTTAAATTTCAAAAACTAATAAGGCATAATAATTTTGGTTAAAGTAAAGCATTCCAAAACATGGGAACTAGCGAGAGCTAAGATAATTGAATCTCAATCATTATGATATAAAAAGCCACTGACTGAAACCTCTTCTCTGCCTAGAATTCGTTAACCATGATGGGTATCTGGATGAGGAATCATTGTACTGACCAGCTTCTGTGTTGTCCAAGCCAGCTCTAAGGTTAATGTTAATTGTGATTTGATAAAGCAACCCAATATTAAAAAACCACAATTGCAAAAATTGATCACTGAATGTAACCATTAAATGATTAATAAGTCATTTTTATTTTACCTAACAGCCTCCTATCACAGTTGACATCATATTATAATACATATAGACATATTGTAAACATTATATTAAGTTGCTATTGCAGATTGATTTTAAATGCCTTACAACTATACAGATACAATTATTGTTAGGATTGTCTTTATGTGTTATTTTACTAAAAAAGACAATTATATTTCAGATTGTGTCTGCTGTGCAGTACTGTCATCAAAAGTGCATTGTTCATCGTGATCTCAAGGTATATTAATTTTTTTCTTTAAGAATTGAAACTTTAAAATAAATTTGTGAACAACATTTTAGAGATAGATTTAGATTTTCTAAATGGTCTTCATCTTACATCTCTGAGAAAATAATACAAATTATTTGAATGAATGCTTCTCTACAGAAAAGCATATGTTATATGTAACAGATTCAATGCTGACTTAAAGGACATGCTTTTTTCTTGTATTTTTTCTGTAATGTGTCCCAACCTTGTCTAGTTTCTCTATGTGAAATTTTGTTATATTAATTTTTATGCCTCCCAAATCCCTCTTTCAATGTCACTGAAATAGCTTCTTTTAGTTAAAGGTCTTTCTAATGCCTGTTGTTTCTTTAGGTCATTATTTAGTATTATGTGTGTGGAAACGCAATCATGTACAACAAAAACGTGATCTGACTAAGCTACTATTGATTAGTTTAGTTTCAATTTCTCATGTATCTTTTTTACATGCCTTGACTTGAGCAATAACTTGTAGATGTTTCTTGCCATGTTTCCCAGAAAATAAGACCCAGTCTTATATTATTTTGGGCACCAGAATAAGCAGTAGGGCTGATTTTCAGGGGAAGTCTTATCTCACCCCCTTCCCCATGTACAGGAGGCCCATTTCTTTCATTTGCTTCTGGCTGCAACGAGGCAGGAGGATATGTGGCACATGTGTGCCGCTGCCATGAGGCAGGGGTCAAGCTGCCTCCCATGCCTCACACTAGCTCACCTCAGGGCTCCTGCAGTCAGGCCACCCACACCCTGACACCTGCCTCACCTCACAGAGGTGGCTCCAACAGAACTGCATGTAGCTGCCAGCCCACTTCTTCTATTTGCTCATGGCCGCAATGGAGCAGTAAGCTCAGTGACACGCCGCTGCCATGGCCATGATGCTAGGTGGAGGGTGGAGTTGCTCCACACACCCCACACTGATTTACCTCAGAGCTCCTGCAGCCAGGCTATCCATGTCCAGACACGTGCCTCACTTTGTGGCCAGGCCACCAGTGCATCACTCATCCTCTGCTGCATTGTGTCCATGATCAGGTAGAAGAAGTAGGCCAGCAGCCAGGTGGAGTCTTGTTGGACATGGCTGCTGGTGCTGCTGCCGTTAGGTAGTCGTCAGGACATGAATGGCCTAAATGCCAGGGCCCTGAGGGAACTGGTATGGGACAGATAGGGGAGCTCCATCTGCCTCACCTCATCTTGTGTTGGCAGCCCCACGAGCAACCAGACAGAATGGGCAGCGGCTGTGTAAGTAGGACTTATTTTGGGGGTAGGGCTTATATTAGGTACATGTATAAAACATTCTAGAGTTTATTTCCGGTATAGATTTTATTTTGGGGGGGTAGATCTTATTTTCAGGGAAACATAGTATCAGCAGTATCACAGTCAGAGCTCTGTCCTAGCATATTGCAGCTTATGTGCAACAAAAACTCCGACTCCGACTTATTTAAAGCCTTAGGTCCATGCTGGCAAACCTATACAACACGTGCTGGAAGTGGCATGCAGACCCATCTCTCCAGGCATGCCAGCCACTGCCCATTGCTCTTATGGATTCTAGCGCACACATGCGCGATGGCCAGCTGGTCTTTGCACATGTGAGAGCGCCAGAAACTGGAAGAGCAGATTCCCAGCATACATGTGCCAGCCAGCTGGCCTTCACATGCGCATCCATGTTAGAAACCGGAAAACCAGGTGGCCGGTGCGAATGCACACGCTGGTAAGCTAAGCTTCCAGTTTCCGGCATTTCCTGCACATGTGTGTATCAGGGAGCTGCTCTTCCGGTTTTTGGGACATGCGCTCCCATTTCAGCAGTCAGTGCTGGAAAGGTTAGCCACAACTGCCTTAGATCAAATGAAAAGTACATAAGTAAAGAGGCACTTGGTAGAGTTGATGGGCAGTAAAATTAATTTTGACAGTTAGCAGTATAATTCTACAGTATTTTGAAAGACAAATATGTATACTACACACATTGCAAGAATTTAGATGCAAGGTTGTATGTCAAGGTTCTTCTTGAGATGATATTCTTCCTCTGGACTTTATTCATTTTTCAGAGTAACATTTTTTTGTAATATCTGGTAGCTCAGTCTTCTGTCCTTTTGTGTGTATCTTCTTCAAATAATTCTAAAACGTTGTTCTCAGATTCATTTCTCCTTAAACTGAAAATAATCTAAAGCCTTTGTACATATCAGCTACAAGCTTCTTTTTACCACTAATCTAAAGGTAGTCCTTAACTTACGACCATAATTTACCAAAATTTCTGTTACTAAGCAAAACATTTGTTAAGTGAATTGTGCCATATTTTATGATTTATCTTGCCATTCTTGTTAAGTGAATCAATGCAGTTTTTAAATTAGAAACATGGTTGTTCAGTGAATCTGGTTTCTCCATTGACTTTGCTTGTAAGAAGATCACAAGATGACCTTATGAACCCAGGACACCGCAACTATCATAAATATGAATCATTTACCAAGATTTGAAGTTTGATCATGAGATAAGAGGAATGCTGCAATGATTATGTGTGAAAAATGATCATAAGTCATTTTTTCCAGTGCCACTGTAACTTCAGACAGTCACTGAAAAAACTTTAGAAAGCCAAGGGCTACCTATATTCTTAGTTTTTAAACAAAAAAATCTAATAAGTATCATGAACTAATTGAATAATTCAAATAATTAATTTAGAAAATATCACATTAGAACAGTGCATTTTTTTAATAGTAAAAAAAGCAAACTTTTGGAACTAATAGTTTTTACCTGGTATAAATCTTTAAAAGAAGATTCAGATACATCTGCTTTTGTTATGTGTGTATATGTGTCCTTCAATCAGAAATAGGAAGAACAAAAATACTGATCTTTATCTATTTCTGTTTCTAAATACAGCACTAGTTTTGTTTATGTTTTTATTCAACTATATGCTGACTCTGTAAACTGTTTAGGGAGTGCTGCAAAGCACTATGAAGCTGTATAGAAGTTTTGCTATTGCTATTTCTCTAGAATCCACAATAATAATTTTGAAAAAGGAAAGGTCTATTAAGTGTGACACTTTTCACAAATCTCACTGATGACAATTTGATATAAATTTGCAATCAAATTGGTAGCTTAGAAATAGAAGAAAAGAGGAAAAACAGCATATAATTGAATTTATTATTTGAAGGGCAGACATTTGACATTCTAAATGTTTTACATTTTCATAGAACACACAGTTCTTTACATTAAATAGCTGTTCTACTGTTAATGGTATAAAAACATTTTAAATGTACCTATGTATTTGATATTTTTTCCTTTTATAGGCAGAAAACCTCCTTCTTGATGGAGACATGAACATTAAAATTGCAGATTTTGGTTTTAGCAATGAATTTACTGTTGGTAACAAACTGGACACTTTTTGTGGCAGCCCTCCATATGCTGCCCCAGAACTCTTTCAGGGAAAGAAATATGATGGCCCAGAAGTAGATGTTTGGAGTCTTGGAGTCATTCTTTACACTCTTGTCAGTGGATCATTGCCTTTTGACGGTCAGAACCTAAAGGTAGAAATAATATCTAAAATTACTAAAGTCTGGTTTTTGAATTTTTGCTTTGGTATTTGATTTATTTTCTTTGTTTGGCTTTCAAAAGGAATTGAGAGAACGAGTATTGCGTGGAAAGTACCGCATACCATTCTATATGTCCACAGACTGTGAAAATCTACTGAAAAAACTACTTGTGTTGAATCCAATTAAGAGAGGGAGTTTAGAAGTAAGTTCTCTGAATATTTTCTTGTTTATTAACCCAATTCAGTGAAATAAGTTGAACTCCAGGAGGATTTAAAACTGGTCCTGTAATTCTTCCTGAAACCCTAAGCTAAATGTATTAGACTTTTAGCCTAAAAGCCAAGCCTGGCCTTTAAGTAATATTGGGGAGGTTGTACTCCAAAACATGGATGGAATCAGCATAGTAATTAAATTGGATTTAATTAACTTAAACATAATTACAGCTTGCATGAATTAAATACTTCTAATATAATTATTCTTCATATAGTTAATAATTTCTTTGACTCACTATAAAATACTATATAATCATCAGACTTAAAATGTTTTGGATAAGTATATTCATCCTGCACAACAGTTGTCTCTGATAGAATTGTTTAAGTTGTAAAATAGATTTATCAAGAAAGGTCCACTGACTTCTAATGGTCTTGTAAATGACTTTGCAATATGTTAGCAAATTTGTTAGACAATTTAAAAAAACTTACAGTAAATAACTCAAAAACATTTTACAAAGAATATTCGTTACTAGAATACAGGTACAAGAGAGGATTATTTTTTTCTAATTATCAAATACAAAATACTCTGAAATTAATGAATGAAATTAATGAAAACACACTGAAATGAAATATGAAAGTAGTACATACTGCTTCATCCTTTTATTTATCAAATTTATTGCCTTTTCCAGGATAAATTACATATTTTCAAAACAAGCTATTGCTTAATATCTTGAAGTTTTCTAATTTTTCAATATAATTTTGGAATTTTAAGAAACTGTATTCTTGGTCCACCAATACATTGTTAATATTTCTGTTACAATTAAAAACTATTTTCAATTCAGAATAGCCTAAACTAAAAGTGAGTTGCAATTATATTTTTTGCTAGTAAATTGGGAAATTTAAAAACTGACTAATATTAAGTAAAACAATGGGCCTGTTTTCCCCAAAAGTGCTTTTTCAAGAGGCAATTTTGCTTTCTTTGAATGATGGGGAATGGAAAGATTTATATTCTTTGCAATGAAGTCCTCTGGTCGTTAGCACTCTTTCTGCGAGTCATTGAGGACCTCAGTGACTCTCAGGAAGAGTGCTAATGACAAAGGACCTCAATGACTCTCAGAGAGAATGCTAAAGACCAGAGCACCTCATTACAAGGAATCATTCCCCACCATTCAATCAGAATTGAAGGAGCTTTTTGAATGAGGAGCAAAACTTCTTCAAGGAAAAGCAAAAAAAGTACAGTTGCCTCTTGAAAAAGCACCTTTGGGACAACTATGACCAGGATGACTGAGAATCTCCATGGACAGTGGGCGTGTTTAGTTTAGTATAATCCATAGAATCTTACAGTGGCTTTCTAGATTTCAGTATTGGATCCTTTCCTGCCAGTTGAGGAAATTAATAATTGATCCCAAGTTTTTTGGGATGGAAAGTATTCCTCCATCACTGAGGTTCATATTTTTCTCAGTTTTGTCTGTACATACTATATGACTGACATAATTTTTGAACTTAAAGAGTGATTTTCTCTTTTGAACAATTGTCGGAGATAATGCCTTTATCTTTTTAAGTGGATATAGAATTAATCATTCTATTGCTACTTTTAAAGTATATATTTAAATAACATGAATATTGTTTCATTTATAAAGTTTTAATACCTTCCCCTCTAAATAATTCAACGTAATTTCATTTTTCAATTATGTTTATTTTCAAGCAAATTATGAAGGATCGATGGATGAATGTTGGTCATGAAGAAGAAGAATTAAAGCCATACACTGAACCTGAACCAGATTTTAATGACACTAAACGAATAGGTAACAGTTTTAATCTAACAATTCATTGCTTTTTAGGTTGTCCAAGTATTACCTACCTTCTGTGCTATCTGATTATCAGATGTCATTGAAGCTAATTCATATTCCTTGCTCGAGTCTCCAGAATACCATTTTTACTCCAAATTCTTCATTCTCCACTCACTTATCATCGAAAACATGGTTTGCATTTTCCTTTCTTATTACAGTGGCAGGCGTATTTGAAATACGATCTTGAATGGTAATTCAGGGGAGCTATACTTTATGCTAAAAAAGAAATGTAAATTGGCTTTTAGCAGCTAGGATCCATGATACAGAGGACACTAAATAATTAGTATCCTTTCATTTTCTTTTCTATCTTTTATAGTTCTTAATTCTATGAAGTTTTAGTTTTAGCAATAACATTTCATAAAACATGGGAGGCATCATGAATTGGCTGTCTGGTTAGATAGTTTTTAAAAAGATTTGTGATCTATGGAGTTCTGAAATATTGCTGGACAACTAAATATAAAGTACAAATACTTTAAATAAATAAAATAGGAAAGTATATTGAGGACCTCAGTGACTCTCAGGAAGAGTGCTAATGACAAAGGACCTCAATGACTCTCAGAGAAAGTCTGAGATATTCCCATAATTATTACTGGTTTGGACAAAAACAGTACATTAGAAAATGCCCTTATATTAGCCTAAATATTTCAGGTAGTCTTATCAAAAATAAATTCTGTTTTTTCCCCTTAGATATAATGGTCACTATGGGTTTTGCAAGAGATGAAATTCATGACTCCTTAGTAAACCAAAAATATGATGAAGTAATGGCTACATATTTGCTTCTAGGAAGAAAACCACTTGAGGTAATTTACCATTTTTTTATCCTTTATTTTAAATTGTTTTGCATTTCTAATTTGAGGAGATAGAACATGTTATCTAGGTTTGTGCAAACTTTTGAAAGGGACACTTTAGTAACATGTTTTAATACGAATAAAGTACCTCCTCTTGACATATTAAGGGAACTGTCTCACATAGCTGCTTCAAAGGCTGTTCCTGGCTCCGTACATGTCTGGGTATGTGAATACATAGACAAGTATTTTGCTTCATTTTCAGGAAAATGAAAGGTTTGTGCGTACAGCCAGGGATAGCCTTGGAAGTAGTTACACAAGCCTTTCAAACGATGTGGTTGCTTGATTACTTTGTGTTACCCTAATCTCCCCATAGCATATAATAGCAAGTGAAACAACTCTTTGAAACTCACAGGCTGATAATTTATACATTAGCCATTTTTAAAAACCTTTGCCTAATCTATGCATGCAATAGATTTTGGGGGGACAACGACTCATTGATAAGCAGTTGAATGCTTTGGGGGTTTCAGTGAAGCACAATCATTAGGACTTTACATGTTTTTCTCATTTTAATAATTAGTGTAAACTTTTGGACTCTGATCTTGATATCTGATAATCAGAAGCATAAACATGATTGCGATGCCTCGAGTTCAGTCTAACACCATTTATATACTACCATAGTGGGAAAATACTAGAAAGCATTTGCAGAGCTTCATCTTACTTTCTTTCTAAAAAGTAGTGCAAGAAAGGAGTGTGCTTTTCTGCAGTTTTTGAAGGCTACAAAGATTATAATAATAATGGGGCGTGCTTTCGTGGAGCCTTCAGAACCTCTTCAAGGTTTTCAGTCTTCAAGCACTTTCAGAGAATGCTTTCCTACATTCTCTGAAAACTATGTGAAAGGACATCCCGTCCTTGTGCAATTTTCAGAGGCTCTGGAGGCCATGCGAGAGCACAGCCTTGGGTAAGCAGCTGGGGCTGTCAACAGAAACAGAACACTGCCTGAAGATAAGCAGGGATCTTATCCCTGGGGATCAGGCACATGATTGGACTGTATTTTTTTTAAAAATGAAAACGTACAGAATTATTTTTCTTTTGTTTGGGCAGGAGTGGTGGTGATAATGCCAACTGAGTCAAATTGGGCATTTTCTGAATTTTTGATGTGTCAGCCCCAAAATGGCCTCCATCGTTGTTCTAAAATCTTCCTGTTTGTGTTGAACTTCATTTTGTACAGTTATGGGAGTAGTCCTCCACTTCTTTTGGAGGCTACCATGTTGTGCTTAACCTGCTTAATATCTTAACATTTCATGGATTTTACCTGGTTTAGATAAACACTAAGAGTCTTGCGAGCATTTGATTTGTACCCAAATAATAAACTTCTACTCTGTTTGGAAGTTTTCTTCTATAGCACAAAATGATTAAAAATTAAGGTGTTGGTGCTATTTAATTTCTTAAGGTGTTTTCTAGCACGCACACACACCCCTTATGTGAATTGAGAAATAAAAGCAAGATATGGTTTTCTTTGTTACAAGCCAGCAATCTCAGGAAGCAAGCTGGCAGAAGCTGGAAGTCTATAATCTGGATCAATGGATGCAAGCTTGTGCTTCATAAATTAGGAGCTTGTTTGTTAAAGAGTGATCATTCACTACAAGCAAACACCTGTCTTTCTGTGATTGATCTTCATTTCTTTTTCTCTATTTTTTTGGGAAAAACCATCCTTGGAGTATAATTAGGAGTGGAAAAGCTTTAAAGAATGTTATCATCCTTTTTGTAACTGGTGTTTATTTATATACATCATCTTTGTAAACTGCCTCAAATGTGAGACTCTGAATAATTTACAGCAAGGCAAGAAACAAGAAAATAATAAAAACAGTAACATTAAACAACCCATATATTAAGGTGACCACCCATAGTCACAGATAATTAGAAGCATTATAACACTAAAATGTTTTAATTGCTTTTTGAAAAACAATTTATACACTTCTTTTTTATTGCATTTTGGAAAAGATATTAAGAAACAAAAAAGGGGAAAGGGAAAATGCAAAATTGACGGTGCAGTTGATAAGAGAAAGAGCTACCAAAAAAAGGAACTTTCAACTTGCTTCAATACAGATACAAACAGAAAACACAGTGACTTTTTGAACTAAATTAAATCATAATGTACAGTGCTTCTAGAATCAATAAACATATCTAGTCATCAAAACCCAAAGCTAAAATTTCATATATTTTTTTTCATTTCACATAAAAAGTCAAAGAATTGTTTCCAGCAATGAAGATAAAGTTTTTTTCTCTAATGGAAGTAATCTCTTTTGCCGTCTTCACCATCCATTCTTTCATTGTGGGTACCTGTGGGTCTTTCCATCACCTCGCATAAATAAAAATTGCTGTTGTTATCACAGTATTATAAAAATAAAATTCCATGCTCCCTTTTCAATCTGTTTATCCATCAATCTTAGGAGAAAAGCCTATGAGTTCATTGTTATGTTCAGTGTAAGAATTATTTCAATTAAAATATATACCTGATTCCAATAATTCTTAGCTTTCTACATTTCCACAAAAGTTGATAAAAAGTACCTTCAGATTGTTTACATTTTCAACATTTGACAGTACTATATATATCATTGACAATTTATTAGGTGTTAAGGGGCAACAATTCATCATCTTGTAAAAAATATTTTTCAAATTATAATCCACTGTAAATTTCAATCCTTTAAGGCCCTGTCACACTGCCCAACGGATGCAAAACGTTTGTAAAAAGGACACAGCGGACGAGAAAAATGTTCCATCCGTTGTTACCCGCTCTCAAAAGGGGCAAAAATTTGCATAACCAGAGCGGATAACACGGAAAGGAACGGACGGGGGAGGACGCAGAGTGGATGGAAAACGGATGCGGAACGGAAGCCTAGCAGATGGAAGCGGATGGGAACGGATGGCACATCCGCTAGACTTCCAGGGGGCCTCAGCAAAGCGGACGCGGAACGGATACAGCGGATGCACACCGGATGCACAGCAGATGAAGCGGATGCAGAGTGGAAGCCTAGCGGATGCACAGCGGAAGCCTAACGGATGCCTAGCGTTAATTGCGCATGCGGGGAGGATGCATTGCGTAAGCCCCGCGGATATAAGGGAAGCAGCTCGGAGCAGGTCACCATTCAGAGGAAACACCTGCTGCCGGACGGATTGACAGCCTTGCCTGCATGCCTCCCTGCATGCCTCCCTGCCAGCCTCCCTGCCAGCCTTGGTGCCTGCCTGCCTGCCAGCCAGCCTGCCAGCCTTGGTTCCTACCTGCCTGCCAGCCTTGGTTCCTGCCTGCCTGCCAGCCTTCCTGCCAGCCTTGGTTCCTGCCAGCCTCCCTGCCAGCCAGCAACCCCACAACCATGGGGAAGAACAGAAAGCCTCAGCCATCTGCTGCCAGCCCTGGCAAGAGGGACAGGGCCACCATCCCACCCCCTGGCCCTCACTCTGCTTCTGCTGGGGCTTCTGTAGTACGGACTCGCTCTTCTGGGGCTGGAGCTTCTGCTGCTTCTGCTTCTGGAGGAGCTGATGATGCTGCTTATGGCGGTGGTGCTTCTGCTGGTGACTATGCTGATGCTGCACCCCAATGGCGCTTCAGACAAGCACTCCAGCACCAGCCACCTCCACAGCACCTGGACCCTTCACCCCTGAGACTGAGTGACCAAGAGGAGTGCCAGAGACTCATTTTTGTTTTATAGCTTGTTGTTAATAAAGTCTATCTTTGCTTCACACACTTGCTTCATTTCTTTTTTTGTATAAAGTCTTGGTGGAAACTTTTAGAAATGGTTTAAGCCTTTGCATGCTTGAGGGATGGGTTAAGATAGCAGTGGGATGGGCAGGGATACCTGTGAGATGTGTAATAGCTGAGGGATGGGTAAGGATAGCAGTGGGATGGGCAGGGATACCTTTGGAATGGGTAATAGCTGTGGGATAGATAAACCTCCAGTGCAAGCATAGTGGGACTGGATGGTCCACCCTCCCAGGTGCCACACCTATGGCCCTTTATTATCAATAACAATGTAATCATTGATCCACACATGTCAACATAAACACAACTTTATTAAATGCCCTGTTCATTGTAGGCCCACCCAACATACATGGCCCAATCTCATCAGTGTGATGAGACAGGCTGGAGGAAACATCCATTAAGCATCTGTCATCCTGTCTTGCCACTCTACTGCTCCAGCTGGGGAGTTGCACCAGTTTTTAAGGAGGTTGCGCTGCTTCTCCCCTTCACGTGAGGCTCTGTTGGGGCCTTGCACATCCTCAGTGTCTATCAGGTTTTGCCCTTGCCTCCATTCCCCAGGCTCCATGTCCCCATTGCCTTGTTGGAGGTCCACGAGCCTGTTCTGCAACACTGGGTAGCGGGTGCTCATGAGATTGTGCAGGATGCAGCAAGCTTCCACGATGTTCCTCACGGTCTCTGGGCGATGCTGCATGGTGGTGAGAAGTACCTGGAACCTGTTGGCCAGGATGCCAAAGGCATTCTCCACCACCCGCCTTGCCCTGGACAGCCTGTAGTTGAAGATCCTCTCTTCACAGGTGAGGTATTTGGAGGTGTAGGGCTTCATGAGGTAGGTTCTGAGGGAGAAGGCATCATCCCCCACGATGAAGTAGGGCACATCTTGCGTGTTGTTGGGCAGGGGGTCTGGATCTGGGAAGCCCACGATGAGGTTGCGTTCCAGCCCCTCCTTGAGGTGACTGGCATTGTATACCTGGGCATCTGAACATGACCCGTTGCCTGAAGCATCGATGTACATGAACTTGTAGTCAGCATCGACCATGGCGAAGAGGATCATGCTGAAGAAGCCCTTGTAGTTGAAATAAGTGGACCCCGACTTGGCTGGCGCTTTGCAGGCCACGTGCTTGCCATCTATGGCTCCAACGGTTTGGGGGAAGTTCCACCTCTGATACCATTGCTCTGCAACTTTCTTCCATCCTTCTTCAGTGGAGGGGCACTGGAGGAGCTCCTCCAGGTATTCTTCGATGATGGCCTGCACCACTTCTCTGACCACAATGCTGATGGTGTTGTGTGGCACCCTCCAGCTGTACTGCATGCTCCTGTAGGAGGTCCCTGAGGCCAGGTGGCGCAGAGTGAGTGCCACCTTGAGCCCAGGTTCCAGGCTGGGCCGGAAGTTGGTGTTTGCCTTGGTCAACCTGGGTGTCAGCCGCTGCACAACTTCGTCAAACATGGCTGGAGGCATCCTCATGAAGTTCTGGAATGCACGAGTGTCTTCGTTCCTGAGCTCCACCATCAGCTTGTTGTGCAGTCCGTACTCTGCCCTTCTGGCGATCCATCTTCGGACCCAGATGCTTCTTGGCCGCCTCCTTTTCTTCCCGTAGTAGAGTTCACAGAGCCTGTAGATGGTTTTGCACTGTTGCAGAACGATGGTGGCTGCCAAAGGGACTTTGTTACGATCCACGGTGGACATGACTGGATGCTGTGGAAGAGCAAGAGTCAGATGAAGGCTGCAGAGGTCTGCACCGCAGGGCTGCTGGTCTGAAAGTGAGATCCAGGTGAGTTGCTCCCCCTTTTTATAGGCAGTATAGGTTTTCCTCTAGGTGTCCCTTTGCATCCTCTTGGCATCCTCTAGACATCCTTAATATCCGAGATAGGTCCCCTCTGCGAACGTTTTTTCCGTTTTAAATGCTTTGTTTCCGTTCTGCATCCGTTCTGTGTCCGTTCCACTTCCTCCCTGTGTCCATTTACCGCTGGAGCGGATGGAGTTGCGCGGATGCGCAGCGGATGCCTAACGGATATAGCGGATGCATAATGGATGCCTAGCGGATGCAGAACGGACGCATTGGATACATTCTCCGCTCAAAAGTTTTGAGCAGTTCAAAACTTTCTGAGCGGATGAAACGTCAATAAACGGATGCTGGACGGATAGAGAGGATGAAAAACGGAGGCAGTGAGTACAGAACGGATGCATCGCGTTAATCAACGGATGGTAAGTGTTTTACTCCATTTTACATCCTCTTTCCATTCGTTGGTGCAGTGTGACATGGGCTTTACTTCATCTCTTTTCCGATTGATCCAATATTATATTATAACCAAAGTTTTTTCCACCATTTAATCATCGCAAGTTACACATTCAAATAATTCCTTCCATAACAGAATTTTAAGGACAATTGAATCCTCTCTAGAGATAAACAAAAGCCTCATTGCCTTCCTTTGCAGTAGCAGGCTCTTGATGCTGATTTTACTTTTTTTTAAAAAAATAAATCTTATTATGGAAAAAAAAATCTGCAATCTTCTGCCAAAATTAAGGTCATTTGTTAATAGATGTTGTTCTAACGCGACTTTAGAAGTACTCCTTAATTGTACTACTTAAATTAACTAAACTTAAGAAAGAAATAGTATAGTTGAGAAAAGAGAGATGATCTTGGTTTCCAAATACGTTTTTTTATCCTCACAGTGTGATGGGACCGAGTCTATATCCAGTACTACCCTGAGTCAAAGATCTCGACCTGGAAGTGACCTCAACAACAGCTCTATGCAATCTCCTGCTCACCTGAAGGTTCAGCGGAGTATATCAGCCAATCAAAAACAGCGTCGGTTCAGTGAACATGGTGGGGATGGCATTCAACCAAGTAAAGTAGCAAAATATAATTTTAAGTTATGTTCTCTTTCCTGGGGGCTTGGCAACAACACCTTCCTGAACATTGCTTAACACATCATGGTGCTTTTATCATGTGAGCTGTCTGTATAAATATAATTTGGGTTACTGGAGAGATGTAGTTTTTATTTGCATTTTTTTTAATGTCTGTAGCTATTTTATCTCTGAAGAAAGCAAACTGTTCTATATTCATCATGAATATGTTTGAGCTTGTTTGAGCTTTTTCCACAGATTTTCAATAATACTCAAGCCAGGGGCATTACTAAACTTTTATCTTTCTATAAGTGCTTTATGATTAGAATTAACATTTTGGTTGCTGAAATATCCACCTTTTTTCAGCCATGAGTTCTGTAGTGATATGGACTAAAGTTTCACTTTCCTAGTCTTCAGACTTGAATATTATTGAAAATTTCTAAGGGGATCAAAGAGACTTAGGCAATCATTGAGCTAGAAAAGTTCTACAAGGAAGGGAAAAAAATTCCAAAAATAGCTTCTCTTCTGGTTATAGGAAGCATTTGGAAACCATTATTTCTGCCAAAGAAAATGGATCCAAATATTGCCATATTCACTGTTCCTTTATTTTGAATCTGTAAGGTTACTAATTTCTTACAGAAAAAAGTAAGTACTTGTTCACATTTGTAGGAAGATTCCATGTTTAACTTTGTATCTCATGAGATAGTTTAAACATAAAATTTAACACGTGTTATCAAACTTTGGGTGTGCAAATGTTTTCTTTCTCAAACATACTTGCCATGGGAACTGCAGAAAAGAAAAAAGAATGAAGATGGGTTAAGAGTACAAGCATAGTGGCACTTATAAATTTGTGAACCTGTTTAAATTTTTAATATTTCTACATAAATATGTCCTAAAATATTAACTGTTTTTCAGCAAATGTGAATATCAAACTGACTGAGGGTAATACATGATCTCATTGATGTTTTCTTGGTTTCATAGTTGCCCCATCCATCCCTCCTGCTGTCTCATATTCGAAAAGAGCTCAGGCAAACAGTGTAGAGAGTGAATATAAAGAAGAATGGGATAAAGAAATGTCACGAAAATTGAGCAGCACAACAGTTGGGTCCAAAAGTGAAGTGACAGCAAGTCCATTAGTAGGCCCTGAAAGGAAAAAATCAACAGTTGTTCCAAGTGTAAGTGAATTTTTTTTATTCACTTGTTCTGTCAGATCTCTGTAGCACATAACAGATCTTTATAATTATTATTGAGTTTAATATTTTTTGTGAATGCTTTGATGGTAACATAAAATTAAGCAAGCAAGACTTCTAAACCTAAGTAGTAACAATATCCAAGTAGCAAAAATAATTGTGTCATTTGGATTATTGAAGGATTTGCAGGTGAAGTTATATTTTGGCATCTCTCAACTAATCCTGAAAAGAAGACCATACTCATGGAAGAAAAGTTCTGATTACCAATTGGAATCTGATCTCTCATTGTCCTTGTTGCTCAAGATCTCACCTTCCCATCCTTCCAATTTAGCTTCCCGACAACTCTTCAGACTCCTTTATTTTGAATCAAATAAGCAATGCCTTATTGCTTTGTATTTGGCAGATAACATAATTAGAGTATGGGGAAAAAACCTATTCATATAGCATAATTTTATACTATCATTTCTTTATATTAAAATACCTGTATTGTGATTTATAGCATCATTAGCCATTGTGGTGGCAATTTAAGCTTAATTGTATTGGAACTACAATAGTGAGGTACTGTTTCTTTTCAGAAGTACTTACATGTTTTGTTTGTAGTAATGCAGAACAGTTGATAGCTGTAGCAGGATATTGTGTGCTGAAATGCTACAATTATGACTAAGACATTTGACTTAGAAGTGACCAGTTTTTACCTTGTGGGCTCCTTGGTGCTCTCTGAGCTTAGTTTTTTTTTTCCCAGACACTTCATTATCAAACTAGGTAACGTCATCAATTCTAGAAGAGAATGGGGTTGTTGTTGTTTTTTCATTTTATATACTAGTGGTTTTCCCTGTCAGTGTTGGTGAGAGTGGACTTTGTGGTTCCTTGATTAGGTTTTGTTTACCGTTAGCTTGTTTTTCTGCATTGGTAGTTCCTTGATTAGGCTATTGTTTATTTCTTGACTGTTGGTCTAGTGTTAATCTTGGTGTTAACATTACATTACAGTTCTCATGCATATCCCCACTAACATACTAGATATGCACTCAGGCCCTTGTACCAAGGAAAGATATCGGGCCTTTTGACCTTTTCAGACCCATTTTTGAATTGGAGAATTTCCCCCTCTTCCCCAGCATAACTACCTAAACCCTGGCCACCAGATCAACTGTTTGCTGTGGCTTGCCCCATCATTTGTGCTGATGTTGCATTATACTCTGAATTTAAACTATACCTTATATGTAGAGGCTAATTAAAACTGTGAATAGTTATTGAGGCCTATTATTAGGAGATAATTGCAGTAGTTATTGCCAGAGACTATAAGGAATTTATTTCCCTGTTCATCATTACTATCGCTTTGCATTTGAAATCTTAATAATGAGAGCTTGTTCTTTTTATATAATGCGAAAGCCTTTGATTTCTTAAACAGAAGTAAGAGGGCATTTCTCTTGTCTATGAGCATGATAACGTACTATAAACTTGGGCTTTTTCATCCTACCATTAGTTAAGTGTAAATCTGTGTCCACCTCTCCTCTAGAACAATATGTTTTCTGGAACTAGCATGACACGGAGGAACACCTATGTCTGTGAACGTTCTACAGACCGCTATTCTGCCATTCAGAATGGGAAAGACAACAGGTACCAAACCTCATCTCCCCAGAATCAAGTATCTCCTAATTATTAACTTTCAACATAATGTGGGATGCTTGGAAACAAATCATTTAAGCAGGTTCTGTAAGAAAATGGAAACTAAAAGAAGTCCAGTTAACCCCAAACAGCCTTGTTCTAATGTTACTTCCATTATTCCTGAGCAGAACTAACAGTAGAACTCATTTGGTCTATGAACGTCTATGTATAACTGCTGCTACATGAGCATTATAAATACATAAGCCATACATCAATGATTAACACTGTAACTGTGGGCCGTAATTGCTGTTGGTCCCTTTGTTGTCCTTGCTGAAAGCTGTCAACTGAATGCACAGGTCAGCTTGGAAAATGCCAACAAAAATTAAATTGCTGCTTTTTCAAAACATTCTCCCCTAAGTTAGCTGGAATGCTAAACCTGCAAAGATTATACACACGCTTCTTGTCATTCCTCCATAGAGTCGTTGTATCCTCCCTTGTTCATTTCTTCTACACATGCATTCCTTAATTATGTTTCTACTAATTGCCTCTATCTCTCTCCTCCACTCTTGAGTGTTCTAAACAGACCAAAGTGCAAAACCTCTTGCTTTTCCTATTTAAAGCTAGTCTAATAGCTCCATGGGATTGACACATTTTTTTCATTTAGTGGCTTGTGGAAATTGCAACTACCAGAAAGAACTTCAAATAAGGAGACAGGGGAAAAAATAAAATAATGAGAGCAAACACGGCAAGGAAGATAAGTGGGTCCTACCCTTTCTGAATGAGCCATGAATTCAGGCAGAGGTATTATAACTTCTTGAAACTGGTGCAATCTTCACTGATTAAATAAAAACTTAATAAAATATTAACCTTTCCTCCTTATACTATGACAATTAACCACACACTCTTTCCTTCAGTCCTAGGAAGGATTATATGTTGGCTTTTGAGAATAGTTAATTTCAAAAGCAAAACAAAACAAAGATTTTTATAGGTGCTATATAGGGCATCCTTCCTCAACTTGGTTATCTTTCAGAGATTTTGGGTTTACAACTTCCAGAATTACTAACCATCACTGTTAAAATCCTATATTAACTGGGAATTCTGTATGTTGTACAAACTCATCAGGATAGAGCTAGAAGAAAAACGTAATTTTCTTAAATACTGAAATTATAAAAACATAGGTAGAAAAAAGATCCCCCTGAATAAACAATTATTTTTGGGTGCTCAGAAATCAGTTGATTACATTTGCAATGAACTCTAGATGTGGCTTTTTTCAGAATGACTAACAGTTTAATTTGAAACACTGCTAATAGTTTAGTAATGGTCAGGGTCTGTGAATGACATGATAGACCTAAGCTGTGCAAAAGAGTGCAAAGCATTTATTCTGGTCGATCAAGGAAGTCAACCATAATTGTTTTTCCTAATTAGACAGCAGATAACATTAGTTTGGGTAGGAAATGATTCTCCTTTATTGGTGTACTTTTCTAAATTTGCTAAGTGGATCTTAATTAATATGCTTCTACCTCTTCCATCACCAAATCTAAAAATACTATGTTTTTCCCTTGATAGATAGATAAATGGATGTCACTGGTGAAAAGATTCTTTTTTTCTTTTTTTGAGGGGAGAGGAGCAAGATGAAGGTTACACAGCCATATTTGCTGTAGGGTAGCTGCCTTATTTCTTGAGCCAGTATAAATATTTGCTGCATTTTTTGTTAAAAGCTGGTGTTTATGCTAGGCTTTAACCTTGTTTTTTTGGGGGGGAAAAGATATAACCTTTCTTTGGAAATTTTACATGCAACTACTTTGCTAGAGAATACCTTATTTCAAGATACTCCTGTAACCTCTTCCTCTCTATAATAAAAGCCTAACAGAAATGTCTGCAAGTAGTACTCCATCTGCTGGCTCTGCAGTCCCTTCTGCCATATCTGCACGACCTCGACATCAGAAGTCAATGTCAGCCTCTGGTCATCCTATAAAAGTTGCACTTCCAACTATTAAAGATGGCACTGAAACTTATCGACCAAGGTATTTCAAAAATATAGTAATTATTTTCCTGATCAGAAGTCATTATTAAATTATTAAAAATGATGCCATAGGCAACACAAGTGTTGCTCTGAAATTTCTGTTGCAGACCTACTTGGGGTTGATGTGCCTAATATATCATGTGATGAGGGAGAGATCAGAATGGAAAGCAGTTCATGAAATAAATGTGAAACCAGTTATTGAAGGAAGAATGCAGAGGAGTCAGTAAGCTGGAAAATGAAAATCTAAAGGGAGGATAAATGAAGTAGTTTTTTTTTTTTCTGTGTGTATTTTTAACATTACAGCACTTTTACCACTGTTTTAATTACAAGCAGTTCTAAGAAACGAAACAAGCCAGGAAATGCTATATTTTAAAGGATACATAGGAATTTGAATAATTTTCTATTTTCAAATGGACTCCATGCTTGTGAAACCAATACTTTGTAAATATGACCATGTACTTTTTCAAAAGTATTTCTAAACTTACTTTTTCAGTAAGTGTTGTTTTTAAATAAGCAATCCAGCATAAGCTTTGTAATAAATTGAGAGTGCATATCAATTTCAGCCTCAGCTTTAATCCAGGATAAGTTTGAGAGAGGTGCAAATCATAATGTAAGCCTCCCTTGGCTTGCTTCTTTCTTTTGCTTTTGCTTTTCAAACTTTATTCTCCCTCTTCAGTAGTGCAACTCAGAGAGCTCCTGCTGCTTCCCCGTCTGCTCACAGTATTAGCACTACCACTCCAGATAGAACCCGATTTCCTCGGGGGAGTTCAAGCCGAAGCACTTTCCATGGCGAGCAGTTACGGGAGAGGCGCAATGCCACTTACAATGGGCCCCCTGCTTCACCCTCGCACGAAACAGGGACATTTGCTCAAACTAGAAGGGGAACATCAACTGGCATTATAAGCAAGATAACTTCCAAATTTGTCCGCAGGTTAGTAAGAACCATTGTTTTCATTTCCAGATTATTACAAACTGCAATAAGAGGCTAATTACTGTTAAAACTAAGCAGGTTTTATTTAGGTGCTGGTTTTATAACTCCTTAGAAGCCCCATTGAAGCCCAAATGTTCACAAGATTTGGAATGCAATAATTATGATTTTATTGTTGATGCCGTTACTAAAGAAACTTGGATATCTTGCATGACATGTAAAGTTTATTATGGTATTGGCCAACGTATGTGAAAATGCTTATAGGCATGCTAGCATTTTAGACATTAAAAGCCAATTCTACCACAAGATTCCTACATGGATGTCATTTCAACAACAGGAATTGTGGTGAGCATTTCTGTTTCGGCATGTCCACACTGCATGAATCTGGTATTCATGATTATTTATTTTAAAAAAAAAATTAATTGATTTTCCAGATTCTTCATATTTTAAGTAAAATTCTAGACATTGAAAATGTTGCCATCATCTTTGTAAGCCTTATCTCTCATACATAGGATGAAATGCTTTACTGTCTACTGTAAGCACTAATTAAATGGAATCTTTTCTCCTGAAAAGCAGACAATGTAAATTTAAATTAATGAATGTAGTCACTGTAAAATTTGCTACAAAATATACCTTGTGAGTAGATTTTAAATCCCAAATCAATTATCGGATTAAACATTCTGAAAGTTAAAAGTAATTTCACTTTTTATTAATTTGTATTTTCAAAACAAGGTGTCACCTTGAGACACTACTTTCTAAATCGAGACACTACTTTCTAAATTATGAATCTTGTTTAAATGCCTTAAGCTGTAGAGGAGTTCCACACTGATTGTTCTTTTGTACCATATATATTCTATTTTTAATACAGCACTTTTCACTTCTGAAATACATTCTTTAATCACTTCAGTACAGAACTTGGTCCATAGCACTTCACGTTTATATTTCATACTTCACATTTAAGCTTCCTGAGGTATCTAGATATTTGTAAAACAGCTTCAAGGTCTTTGTTTGGAATTGTTATGATTGCAATATTTGTTAACGTAGCCTTTTGATTTCTAATGTATAATAGATTGAGAACCACATTTCGCTAACAAGTGTTCTTTAGTGTTCAAATGGTTGGTGGCATCTGGAGTATCTGTTAGACATAGCATTAGATCACATAACATATTAATGATTTGATATCATAGAGAATAATTTATCTAAAATGCGCCCTAACTTATATATGGAACTTTCTGCATATATCAAGCATGCAAAGTTTGTGACCTATTAAGCTGAAAGCGATCCAGTGGTTATCTATAGAAGCCCCCTGAATCATGTAAAAAATGGTGCCTGTCAAAATGTAATAATCTACGACCAATAGAAGGGAGCCAAGATAGACTAACCAAAATTAAACTTCTCATTAATTTGCAAATAAACCAATTGTTTATTGACTTAGATAACTTTGGAACCAATAATCTTGAAGCTATGTATTGTTTGCTGGAAAGTACCAAACATATGCTACATTTCATTTGATTGGTCACATGCTATGCAACTGTAACACAGACAGGGTTATAAATACAGATAGTCCTTGATTTACAACAGTTCGTTTAGTGACCATTCAAAGTTACAAAAGCATTGAAAAATATGCTTTATTATCATTTTTCACGCTTATGATCATTGGAGCATCACCATGGTCATGTGATTTACATTCGGATATTTGACAACTGGTTCATATTTAGGACGGCTGCAGTGTCTTGGGTTCTTGTGATCCCCTTTTGCAACTTTCTGACAAGCAAAGTCAATGGGGATTCAGCCATGTTACTAACTTAACAATTGCAGTGATTCACTTAAAGATGTGGCAAGGAAAGCCATAACAAATTTCTCACTTAGTAACATAAATTTTGGACTCAATTTTTGTTGTAAATCGAGGATTACCTGTACTCAGTGATAATATTGATTGAAATAATAATGTGTACATTAACACATTTACATAAATGGATGCTCTGTTCAGTGTAACTGACTCGAGATAAAAATAGTTGAATATAAAATTAAAATTCACAATATATAACAATATAGAAAGTTCCTAAATATGAGCTATTGAAGCTGGAAGATATACATTTAATATGGATATTTTCAGGTATTAAAACCCTAAATTTTCAGGCAAATATATTCCTAATATCATTATCAAATGAACTGCAGTGTTGTGGTATGAAGTCATGACATAGCAAATGTTAGAGGCATAATTAAAAATTATCGTTCCTGGGTCTTGAATGCTGTAGTGCTCTAAACAATGCTATGCTTTGTGAGAAATGGGTAGAATAAAACAAGAGTATTGTCAAAACTTTGGTTTCTGAATATGTCAGCAGATGGTTATTTTTAGCCATAATGTAAGGCAGTATTTTTTAACCTTGACAACTTTAAAATGTTTGGATGTCAATTTCTAGAATTCCTATGCTGGCTGGGCAATTTTAGGAATTGAAGTCCAGACATCTTAAAGTTGTTAAATTGAGAAACACTGAAGTAGTGCTTCCCAAACTTTTTTATTACCCAAAACCACTTCTCAGAAAGCCCTTCTTTAAATGTGCCTGTTATGATTGGTCATGAGTTTGTATATCGTTATCCAAAGAAAAAACACCCAATTTGGGGTAATTTACCTAGGTTTGGGAAACTTTGATGTAAGGGATAGGAATGGGAATGAACTAAAGTTGACCACTCTAGTAAAAATAAATTGGAGTTGCATATGAAAAGCTGCAGCTGTGGAAAAGTTTATTAAAATCTTAGTAAATGACAATTTTATGCTGAATATTTGTTAATCAGTAATTTAAATGTTGTTCTAGATGCAGGTTTTCTTGACTCATTTATTTTTAACCTTCCTTTATTAAAATCTTAACCTTAACTTTGTTTTGAGGGATCCAAGTGAAGGCGAAACCAGTGGCAGAACTGACACCTCAAGGTGAGGAGCCACTATTAATACTTCGCTGCTGGGTCCCTTTGTGCTCAAAATCTCATGATTATGAAAGCTTTTAAACTAATATGTAAAATGGCAAAATCTCCAAGTAACTTGTGTCTTTCAAATATTACATCTGAGTTCAGTTTCTTACTTCTTCTTTAATTCCTATTATTTTAAATAATTTATTATAAAAGCAGCAATTGTCTGCAGTTTCTTATACAGCAGTTCCTAATGTGGGCTGCTGAATTCCTTCTAAGGCTTTCCAAGGTCAGAGTGTTACTCTACATTGTCTTTGCAAGAACAAACTGAGGGCCTAATTATCTAAATCAATCAGCACTCTGGCCATACTTGCTGTTCTTCTACAAATACTAAGCAAAATTATAAATGTTCAGCAAGTCACTTTTGGCTTAACACAGGCATATACAGAAACATAATCTGGACCAATATTATTTTTAAACATTAAATGAATACCTTTGAATTAGTTTGCATAGATCCTACTTGGACTTCTAGGTTTGGCCAGGGATGCACAATTGAAGATCCCCAAGGTTGCATGTTACCTTCAAAAACCATGGTAGTTTGGTGTTCAAGTGTCATCACATTATAGAATTGTTAATAAACCATAAAGTAATATTAAATACACAAAGAATAATCATATTAACTATTGATTAACACAGTCACTATAATGGTAATTCATTTTGAATTAAAACAAAGATATTCCATCTGCTCCTTTTCGGTATCCACCATTTTTTGGACTGCAATTCCCAAAAGCAAATGCAACTCTTGGCCCCAGAAAGTTGTGCACCCCTGATTTATGCCAAAGGACACGTAGATATTTATGTATAAATAGTCTGTCTACTGTAAAAATGATGATTTGGAAGTGCACCTACACCCCAACCAAATTGCATGCATTAATTTATGTTTCTTGTAGAGTATAAGGCAAGACATGCACACCCTATGTTGCCACCTCAATCGCACTGCATGTTGAACAGTCTGTGCATGAAATTGCTCTTAGAATTTGAGCAAGCACTCCTTTCTTAGTGACAATGTGTTTGATTGGAGGTTTTATTAAGAGTTGCTTTATCACATCAAGGTGTTTGCAAGGTATATGAATGCTGTATACTTCCTAATGCTTCATGGACGGTGGCCCTTGACACATTTAATATATAAACTTTCATGTTGCTAATCTCTGCCTTAAGCTATTGAGTTCAGAATTCCTCCTGCTGTGGTCATTAACCCAATGCAGTAAAGTGCATATAAGTGGCAATAACTCTTAGCCACATGAATAAGGATAGAGTTCCTATTTGTATCTGTAAAAATAGTATGAGACAACTGGAATAATTCTAGCTTTAATCCTTGCATGTGCTACAGATTATGCTAACAGTGTTCAGTCTTGCAGGTTGTGCGTGTAGACATATCAGCAGCACCAGAGACAAAAGAACTCTTAACATGATAAACACCATAACTTAATGGAAAAATGCTGTCAAATTCAGTTGATGACTTGTTTATGCTGAAGCAATACTCAGCAGAAGATAAAAAGATCTTAAGAAACGAACAAGTGCTTCTGCATCCACCCTGGAATCTTCTCTTTCTTTCTTCCGCTCAGATCCTCGCCAAATCCACTTTCTCTTTTGCTATTTTGTTATGGGGGTGGCTTGTCATGTGCTTGGTGTTGAGGTGAGCTGCTTTCAAAAGGGCAGGAAGCTCCATTGTTTATCCAAGGCATAATTAACCCAGTATCCAGGAGTCTGCACAGACATGGTATATTGAGTAACAATTCTGATATTGATTAACAGTTGTGTTTCTTTCATATCCCAATTGACAAAGTATTCCAGAACATAAAATTCATAAAATATCATGTTTTGGGGGAAGAGTGGGAGCCACCCAGAGTTTTATATAAGATGAGTGGCTGTATAAATATTTTAAATAAATCAATAAATGTGGTATGTCAATTGATGCCTAAAGTACACTGAATATTGGGGAGATTTTTTTTCTTGTCAATTATCCTACTGAATGCTTAGTTTACAAATGCTGTTTAGTTTAGAAGATGCAAAGAACACCATGCTGCTTGTGCTAGTGTTATTTCTGGTTTTTTGTGATAGCACAAAACAATTCCTTGTAGTTGTTGGATGCAGATTTCCCCCTCCTTTCCTTCAAAAGTAAAAAAACATGAATTACTTAATTTAGTAGTTGGCGCAAACTATTTGTTTGAGACTTAATTGTCAAAGAGAAAAATGAAAAGCATCCAAAAATATTAATTTTGCTTTTTAGATCTACATCTTTAAATTGGCAAAATACACTCCCATAATAAAGAGGTGTACACATAAATTTCTAGAGAATAACAGGGTAGCTGCCTTTTCCTGCTGCTTTTTAAGCATGTTTTTTTTTCCTCTTCTGTTTTGTGTATTTTCAAAGCCCTGTACAGAGTTCAGATGACCAGTCTAAAGAAAGCTAAATTGGCGACAGCTGAGAAGTCTCCTTTGGAGTTACACTGATATTTTTAGCAACAAGATTGTAATTGAAATGATATTTTGACCCAATCCTTTGTTTGGGTATAAATATTATTTATCTTTTCAGGAGTACTTCTGGGGAACCAAAAGAAAGAGAAAAAGAAGATGGCAAAGATTCAAAGCCACGGTCTTTGAGGTTCACCTGGAGTATGAAAACAACGAGTTCCATGGACCCAAACGATATGATGAGAGAAATTCGAAAAGTATTAGATGCTAACAACTGTGACTACGAGCAAAAAGAAAGATTCCTGCTCTTCTGTGTTCATGGGGATGCGCGACAAGATAGCCTTGTTCAGTGGGAGATGGAAGTATGCAAATTGCCACGCCTTTCACTCAACGGAGTCCGCTTCAAGCGAATATCGGGAACTTCTATTGCCTTTAAAAACATTGCATCCAAAATAGCAAATGAGCTTAAGCTGTAGAGAAAAATAACATTTCTGGGATCAGGGAAGATTCAAGCTTATGTTTTGAATGTACTGGTTATACCTAATACGATTGGCCTGTGAAACTCCCCATGTAGAGATTGTCCCTACTGCAATAAGGTTATACATAGTTATTCTGAATTGTAAAATTTAATTCTGTATGACCTACATTAAAAAAACAGGTAAGTACATAGAGCATTCTGTTCATTTTATGTTCACAAAGTTGTATAGTAAGAAGGCTTAAATACAGACCTTGTATAGTTGTTTAGACATCAGCACAGAAGTATGTTTCCTTTGAGTTCAAAATTTCTTCCTAGTCTTCCCCCCCCCCCCCCCTCATTTTTGGTGGTTTTTATAAATCTTACCTCTACCATGCATTTTTTCTTTAAAAAACTCTCCATAGTTTCTAAAAAATGCACAAAAATGGTTTTCAGAAATGTAGCTTAATCAGTTTTACTTTGTAACAAACCACATATAAATTCAGTAAAAGAAAGTTGGCAGGAAGTCTACACCCGATTCCTTCTTTTTCCCCTTTTCACTCTTATCATCCCTTAAGAAATAGTGTTTAGTTCAGAAAAAAAAATGCAAACATGTTTACAGTGTTGGCACTTAACAGTGAAGAAAATGGGTTTCTGAAACACACTGAAGAATAAAGTAAAATGTTGGATTACATTTATTTGAAATCTTAAATGTCCTTTGATCCTTGGGTCCAATGATTCACTAGAGTAAAAATATACATCATATATCCATATTGTAGCATGAAATGCTGTTTGCTACCTTCAGAAGACTATAATTCCCAATTTGTGAAAATATTACCTTCATATTGAGATTTTCATAGCACAAGAATTGTGAAATTATAATTAATGTTAAATGCCACCTCAGGAATTAACTGGTTTTTAGAATAATTCCCCCCAAAGAATACATGGATCTTCATATACTTTTAAGCCTACATTGTTTATTACATTGCTTGATGTGATTGCATAAATTCTGTTCCCATGTATGTTTGAGTTTTGGATATTTTGCCCACTTTCTTGTATTTATTATAAATCATTACACCTATGAAGTGCAGCTGTATGAAGGCAGTTGCCTAGACAAGAAAACACCTTCATAATTAGTGATTCAAACTGCAAAACCATTAGAACATGGTACATTTTTAATATTATCTTGTACTGAATTAATCATAGCAGTTGGTTGTGCAATGTTATTTAATGTTGTAATTTCTGTAACTTCAACATATGACCCCATCTGCACACTCCTATAAAGATTTAAAAAATCACCCCAAATTATCACTATTTAAAAGCAAAAAAAAAATGTGGTAAACTCTGTAACCTGAATTTAGAAGGCTGTAAGTGTAGCTAAATGTGCCATTTGAAAATGGCTTCTGACAGATGGACTTGAGATGCTGTACTGTACTGTGATGTAGCTCTTCTGTAACAGTTCTGCTCAGCAATGAACATGTACTGCCTTAGGAAACAGATGATGTTTTGGCAAGAAAGAACTGTGTTCCTTTTTATCTGGTATTCCTTTAAACTTTTTTTAATGAAAGTCATCCTAATTCACATTCACTGGTGCACTCTATTAAAAACTTACTTGAACAGATCTCCATACTATCAAATATGTCGCCTTATTCTTTATCAAGCAATCTGTACTGGATGTAGTTCACAAAGGAATTGTGAGAAAGGGGAGGGAAGACGTAATGGTTTCATATTTTGCATCAGAAGAAATTTAGAGATTTGTGAATATCCATCCATCCATCCACTGATTGCAAATCTCCCATGCCACTTCAGTTATAGGATGAGACTTGCAGAGTTATCAAAATTTCCTTTTTAATTTCAAAACAGCTCTATAAAATTAGCCTGAATGTATTACTTTTTATTTTTAGAAGTAATTCGGTTTTGTAAGTCCAGTTCTTACATTAATTAACTTCCTTTTAAAAGATTTATTTAGCACATTTGTATACCATATTATCAAAGTGTACTCGGAAGTTTAACAATAGAAATAAAAAACAATGGTGATTTTTTTCAGTGGTGAAAAATGAATGTGGAATAATCTACATCAGCTTTATGCCTTAGTATGGATGTATGTATAGGCGTTTTTGATCACCAAAGCCACATTCCTTACAATCCATAGCCCCAAATTGTTTTGGTTAGCACATAATGTTAAATTTTAATGTTATTTGGCTGGTTTTAACTTAGTACAATGTGGAAACTCATCCCAGTAGAATAGCTACAGTATACACACCAGAGTGAATGGTTTTTTTTCAGTTTGGTGAACCAAAACCAAGTTGTTCTGCCTTAAAACATCTGAAATGTATGTAGGAGATTGTAATTTAATTATAATCAGATGCTTCATTTAGAATCACGCAGAAGTCCTACAAAAAGTTCCCACTAGGTTTAAATGTAGGTGCAAACAATATAGTCTAAATCCTTTATATTTTCAGACCAAAGTTGCTCATAACTGTTCCTTATATGGCTTTCAGGCATTAATGAACATTCAGTGCAAACGAGAGATCCACATAGCCAAACAAAAGATTTGTATGGAGAGATAATGTGGGTTTCAAATAGCCACTAATTCAGTGATTATAAAAGGCTTCATTTTTTAAATTACATCTAACTAGATTTACCTCACTAGTTTAGTTTTTGTGACTATGTAAGTTTCACAACATCTCAGTGTAGCATGCCTTGAGTGCTACAAAATGATATAAAGCAACTTTTTGAATAATTATAGCTATAAAGCTGAATCAAGACATTTGGCTTAAAGAATTTGCCTGTTTGGGAAAACAAGACCATTGAGCTTAGGATAGATAGAGGTTTAATTGCTTAGAAAGTCTTCACAAAGAGTTGAGGATTTTATCTTCTAGTTGCTTCGCACATCAGATAAGGCATCAGCAGCCTAGGGTAACCACTCTCATTTTGAGAGACGGGTCTCCTTTCATATGATAAGAATACTTTTAGATAAATATCTGCAAATTACAGCTGAAAGGAAAGATGGACCCTAGGAAAAAATATATTTAAAACGTTTATGAAATATATAAAGTTCCATTAATTCAGTGACCACTTAGATTTTCTGGTCTCACCCTGGTTATTCAGCTCCTCCACTGATGCACCCATCACCACTGTAATTGAATGCATCCACCTTAATGCTGGGTAGACATTTTCTTTCTTCCAACCTTATAAATTTGTCAAGGAAGCCTTTGCATAAACCCTCTCTGGGGGAGATGGGCAGATCAAAATGTGACATATAAATAAATAAAAACTTGTCCAAAAATGAGAATTTGACCTTATCATTTGCATCTTGAGAAAGATCTCCAGCTTGATTTGTTCAGTATGAGGTAGTCTTTAACTTACAACCATAAGTGAGCACTAAATTTCCATTGCTAGGTAAGACAATTGTTAAGTCAGCTTTGCCCTGTTGTGTATGATCTTTTTTGCTGCAGCTGTTAAGTGAATCATGCAGTCAGTAAGTGAATCTGACTTCCATGAACTTTGCCCCTGGGCAGTTTGTAAATGATGATCATGTGACCCTCAAGACATTCAACTGTTGTAAATGCATGCTGGTTGCCAAGTGCCCAAATTTTGATCATGTGACTGCAGGGATGCTGCAACGTGCAATGGCCATAAGAGTGAAGACCATTTGTAAATGACTTTTCTCAATGTTGTCATAACTTTGCTCACTAAAATGATAATAAGTAAAGGACTACCAGTACAGGTATCCTGGGTCCCATCAAATGGCACACAGGCCTGTACAGAAAGAACTTGTAGTTCACCTGCAGATGCCAGATGCCTACTGTTCTTCTAAGCAATTTTAAGTCAAGAGATCAGGTCTGTGTATTTTCATTCAACCTCAGAATATACAGTAGGTAGACATTTTCTTACAATTAGCATCAGAAACTGAACTGCTCCTTGTGACACTTTCTGATGATTCCTTTGAAGGGGAAATGTGTAATTCTTGATTCTTTTTAGTATTTGGAAATTCTAATGGAGTTGGACATTGAGGCATGAGATAATACTGTACTTGATCGATTGTATTGAATTCCTATAGTAACTGTCTGAAGAAATCAGAAAGTTGCAGATCAACTTCTGCAAGCAGGATATAACTAAAGAAGCAATCATGGCATACAATATAAGATAGAACCCTAAAGCCACAGAGGTTTGTTCATAGCAGAGTGCTACAGATTTATTACAGATACTGTGCACTGATATATCTCAAACTCTGAATTTTGTTATTGCCGGATGACTATTGGGAATTCAGACAGGCAACATGATTATAAAACAATGTGGTTGCATAGAAAGCACACTAGAAATTTGAAAAAGAATGGTGGTATTTATTCTAAGTCTTTTTTTTTTTCTTTTACTCCCCTGAGTTCTTTTATGAGAGTTAAATTAAGCTTGAGTGTCGATTATATGAATTCAATTAACCAGCCTCTTGGTTTGTTTGTTATGTAAATAGAAAGTGGTGGGAATGGCTGCTCAGGCTTCCCTAGCCTGCCTGTTGCATAATAAATAGAACGTGGATTAATTGCAGGTCTCGTTTAGCCATTGTACAATAACTAACTTCCTGTTAAGAGGACCTCCTGTTTCATAAATATACCTTCTTTTCTCTTTCTCTCTGTAATTAACTTAATTTTGTCAGGACAAAATTTGTCAAAATCAAGTCAATCAAAAGCTGTTTACAAAAGGTTATTGACTTGTAAAAGATAATTGGATTTCTTGATATTTTCAGAAGAGGAGACTTAATAGGAGTAAACCTGGTTGAGAATATTTTAAACCCTTGATTTGAACTGTCATCAAATCCATGTAACATGGACAAATGACTGGAGATGATGGGAAGCAAAGCACAGTCCAAAAACATGAAAGTCTCAGCACATTCCTCAATATAGAAGTTAAATGGTTTTGTTTAGTACTTGGATGACAAGTCACCAAAACAGTAAAAATATAGGTTAAACTGGACAGGTAAATATGTTGAACAAAAGCAATATACAATTTTATTGCTTTCACTCAATAATTTTTCCAATAAAGCAAATATCAGGAGCTTATCTGGTACTAAAGAAATCAAACTTAACAAATTTTAAAAAAAAATCAGTACTTCCATTTTGCCAGAAAATCAAAAGATTAAAAGTTGCTCATGAGGTTCTTCATATTTTAAATATTAACTGGATTTCATTTCATTTTGATGAGATCAATAAGATTACTTATTAGAGGCAGGAAAATATAGCAAAATATTTCTGATTTACATGCACCACAGATATTTAGAAGAGATAAAACTAATAGCGAGGGGAAATGGCAATGAAATAGCAGTAACCGTGACACTGTATTTCTTGACTGGGCTCCATAGAGCCATCTTGACTGAAAAAGGACTTCAAAGCAGCAGCTTCTGCAAAAGCCATTAAATATTTCTTAAGTCGACCTAATGCTTTGTGAATTGGGGCTTTCATGATCACCTAGGTAGGTTTAGCTGCTGTCCCCAGACATAAGAACTTCACTTCTCTCGTTTCTGAATTGCACTGAGAAACTGGCTTCTTTATTGTCAAGTCGGCCTTTATAACTGCAGAAGTGGATTCTTAACTTTTAATTACCTCATCTTATTAATTCTAGTTTTACTTGTTCTATTAGAAAGTTGAAACCATCAGATTACATAGTCAAAAGGTTCAAAAGGAAGAGGGGGGGAGCAGAAGGGCAGTTGGAACCACAACTCTTCCTATTCCAAAGCAAATTCCTTTAGTATCCGATGAAAAAAGAGATTTCATTTCTGCCTTTAAAAAAAAAAAAAAGGCCCAGCCTTTCCTTCCTGGCCTGATCGTACAAATCCCAGCGCTGGATTCCTGCGCACGGTCAGGCGTTGGAAGCCCGGAGGAGCCGCCAAGGCTGTGCTGGCTGGTAGTGTCGACGCGAGGGTGGACGTTGAACTCTGGAGAGGTGCTGGCAAAATCCCTGCCCAGGGAGAAGGGCCCTCCTCATTGGCCTCTCCCTGTCTCCTGAGGCGAGGCCCGGCAGAGGCCCGCGCTCGCCTGTTAGAGCTCCACCTGTTGTCGGGCTCAGTTGCGAAGGGAACTTCTGCGGCCTGCTTCGGGGGGGTGGGGTACAGGGGAGAGAAGGCTTCGAAAGCGTCTCCGCCTTTCTCCCTCAGCGCGATGCCCGTGGCGGGCTCTCTGAGGGCCAAATTCCGCCGGCGGCGCAACCCCGCGGAGGACAAGGTCTCCATCCTCGCAGAGGAGGACCGGCGGGAAGTGGAAACCCCGACGGCTGCCGAAGGCCAACCTGAAGAAGAGGAGTTGTCTGGCTGCGCCTCCAAAACAGTGGCCTTTGCCGCCCTCCCGGACAACTACCAGCCTCTCGCTTGGGATGGCGAGCAGGTGCCGCCGCCGCCGCCGCCAAGGAAAACGGAGCGCGCAAGTAAGGCGCGCAAGAGGAGACTGAAGAAATACGGCAAGGTAACACGCGGGACTTCGGGTGCTCGGGGAGCCTTGGCGTTGGCCCTCCCCGCTGGGGCGGATGAACAGAACAGAATAACAGAGTCGGGAGGGACCTTGAAGGTCTTCTAGTCCAACCCTTTGCTCAGGCAGGAAACTCTATACCATTTCAGACAAATGGTTGTCCAATCTCTTCTTCAAAATTTTCAGTGTTGAAACTTCTGGAAGCAACTTGTTCCATTGATTAATTGTTCTAATTGTCAGGAAATTTCTCCTTAGTTCTAAATTGCTTCTCTCCTTGATTAGTTTCTAACCATTGCTTCTTGTCCTGCCTTCCGGTGCTTTGGAGAATAAGTTGGCCCCAACTTCTTTGTGGAAGCCTCTTAGATATTGGAACCCTGCTGCCATGTCATCTGATCCAATCTGGAAGTTGTGCCATGGCAACTGGGCCTCTGGTGTGGGGGTGGGGGTTCGAAACGTTTCGCTTCTCCGAGGAGCGGAATAAGCAGCGACACATTTCGAACCAAGGCGAAAAGAAGCCCCGTTGCCATGACTCAACTTCCAAACAACTCTACCTGGATGGCTGAGGATCGAGACACTGCCCCGAGAAAAAGGGGGATGAAGAGGAAAAAGAAAAAAAAAAAGGGGGTGGGGAGTAAATTACGAAACTGCAGGTTTTGTAGTGCTTACTTACAGGAGTTGGTTTAGAGACAGATCCTCCCCTTTCCGTTATCAGAGTTTAAAGGCGAAAGTGAATTCAGGGACCAGTTACTTTCCTCTTTCGCGGAATGCAAGAGGGTTTTACGAGAACTTTCCAATTCCGAGAACCGCTGGAGGAGAGGGAAGATTTGGGACCGTGCACCTGAAATATCGGAAGAATGGTCACTGGATGGGTTGGCCTGCAGTCCCGACCAACAAGCCCGCTCCTCAACTTCAGATAGGAGGTGGATGAGTTGAGCCTCCCAGGGAGCTGTGACTGAGTTCCCTTTGAAAGAAGCTTTGTGTGTGTGTGTGTAAGATGTGTGTAAGGTGTGGCAGGTCGGAGTTTCTGTTCACTTTCCAAGCGGATATTCCACAGGGGAGTTCAAGTGAAAGAAAGGATTTCCTGCCTTTTGTTTGTTATTTTGTAAAGGAAAAAGACTATGAAGTTTAAATAGCCTTTGAAAAGTCATTGGATGCTGAAATTTAATGTTTTTCCCCTTTCAGGATTGTAAACTGACAGCATCTTCCACATTAAGCTGGTCATCTTGTAATGCCACTGAGCCAGTCTCTGTCAATGGCAAACTTACACATACTCCTGGCAGATCTGCAATATATATAATCATGGATAATTTGCTCGGTTGTAGCAAACATTTTAATCTCTGTAGGAAAGAGTGGTCACTGGATGGCTTGGATTGCAGTTGTCATGTCTTGAGTCCTATTTTGGGCACATGCAAAAAGAAAAGGGTGATGGTTCGATCTGGATCAGTACCAGCGTGGATGAAGGCTTCCTCACTTCTAACATTTTTACCCCTCTTTCTCCTTCCCTGCCTTATGTGTTTGTAGGATGGTAACAAGTGAAATGATGGCTAAAGGCCCTGTCACACTGGCCGACGGATGCAAAACGTTTGTAAAAAGGACACAGTGGATGAGAAAAATGTTCCATCCATTGTTATCCGCTCTCAAAAGGGGCAAAAATTTGCATAAACAGAGCGGACAACACAGAAAGGAACGGACAGGGGGAGGACGCAGGACGGATGGAAAGCGGATGCTCCACGGAAGCCTAGTGGATGGGAGCGGATGGCACATCCGCAAGGCTTCTGGGGGAGCACAGCAAAGCGGACGCGGAACGGATACAGCGAATGCAGAGCGGACACCGAGCGGATGAAGCGGATGCACAGCGGAAGCCGAGCGAATGAAGCGGATGTGGAGCAGAAGCCGAGCGGATGCCTAGCGTTCACTGCGCATGCAGGGAGGATGCATTGTGTCAGCCCCGCGGATATAAAGGGAAGCAGCTCCCAAGCAGGTCACCATTCAGAGGAAAGACCTGCTTCCAGACACATCGACTGCCTGCCTGCCAGCCTTGCTGCCAGCCTGCCTGCCAGCCTGCCTTCCAGCCTCCCTGCCAGCCTTGTGCCTGCCTGCCTGCCAGCCTTGCTGCCAGCCTGCCTGCCAGCCTTGCTGCCTGCCTTCCTGCCAGCCTGCCTGCCAGCCTTGCTGCCTGCCTTCCTGCCAGCTTGCCTGCCTGCCGGCCTTGCAGCCAGCCAGCAACCCCACAACCATGGAGAAGAAGAGGAAGCCTCAGCCATCTGCTGCCAGCCCTGGCAACAGAGAGAGGGCCACCCTCCCACCCCCTGGCCCTCACTCTGCTTCTGCTGGGGCTTCTGTAGCACGGGCTCGCTCTTCTGCGGCTGGGGCTTCTGCTGCTTCTGCTTCTGGAGGAGCTGATGATGCTGCTTATGGCGGTGGTGCTTCTGCTCGTACTGACTCTGCTGAAGCTGCTCCTCGTCCTGCTGGTCCTGCTGTTCCTGCTGTTCCTGCTCGTGCTCCTGGTCTTGCTCGTCCTGCTGGTCCTGCTTGTGCTCCTGGTCTTGCTCGTCCTGCTGGTCCTGCTCGTGCTCCTGGTCCTGCTGGTGCTCCTGGTCCTGTTGGCGCTACTGGTGCTTACTCTGCTGATGATGATCCTGGTCCTGCTGGTGCTGCTGCTGCTGCTCATGATGATGATCCTGCTGGTGCTGCTGCTGCTGCTGGTGTGGAGGAGCAGCCCCTACAACCTGGAAGCCCCTCTGATGAGGGCCTATGTGGTCCTGCCAAAGGGAGGAAGAGGCATATGCGAGAACGGGAGAGGAGGCAATGCTCCATCGAGGAGGAACATGAGGATGAGGTGCTGGAGTGGCTGAGAGAGAATGACTATATATGGCGGAAGGGACACAGGCTCTACAGGGAAGGGACACAGGCTCTACCAAAAGGAAGCAGGCTGCTTGGAGAGAGAAGGCGGAGAGCCTGGGCTACACTTCAGAGTTGCTCCTCGGCTGGTGGAAGCACATGCACACCTGGTACGGGAAGCTGCACCTCAAGAAATCTGGCCAGGCCGCGGTCAAGCTGACGGACAGAGAGACCTACATCATGGCCAAGAGCAGCTTCCTGGAGGGTGAGATCCACCACCGAGGAGCAGCCCCTCTTACAACACTCTCTCTCAGGCAGCCTGCTGAGAGCCAGTCCTCTTCCGGCCGAGAGCCAGCTCCTGTCTCCAGGTAGGTGTCTGTGGAGCGTGCCACGACGGAGAACCCACGGACAGCTGTTCTAACCGTGGCAGAGCGCATGGAGAACTCCCTGGCGCAGTGGGAGAAAGGAGAGGGCACTTCCAGCAGAGACCAACCCGCATCCACCCCCAGCTCCACCTCCACAGAAAGGCAGAGAGCCAGACAGGAGGGGCAGAGCCACACTGTCCTGCTGGAGATAAGAGACACCATCAGGAGCAGCATAGATATCCTCTCTCAGCTGGTCCACACTGACTCCTCATCCTCCAACCGCAAGCCCTTCCTCACCTATGTCAACCAGATCCTCACAGACATGGCGGAACCCCAGTACCAGGTGGTGAAGGACAGGATCACCAATCTGCTTCACAACCCTCCAGATCCAGATGAACCTGCTCCCACTTAGTCCAGGTCTGTTCCTCCACCCCAGGTGATGTCCCTCCCATTCCAAGGCTTTCCACAGCCCCTCACCTACCAGGGCTACGGCTACCAGGAGGTCCAGCAGCACAGGCAGCAGCCCTTCCCAGTCCAGGCACAGACTCATCGGATGCCACCATTGCCACCGGTTCCACTGATGCCACCGATGCCACCCACGCCACTGATGGCACCAATGCCACCCACGCCACTGCTGCCACCAACGCCACCAATGCCACCCATGTCACCGATGCCACCCACGCCAGTCCTCACACAGCTGCAGACCAGACAGCCCCACTACACTGCTCCTTCCTCCACCCCACAGCCAAGCCCGGCCTCAGTACATCTGTCGTCGGTACTGGGGCTGACACCCCAAGGCATGGAGGAAGGAGCTCTCAACATCACGGGGCTGAGCCAGCTGTCTGAGATCTTCCTCAACACACCGTCACCTGTTGTCCTCTCGGGGCCAGGCACCCCAGTGGCGCTTCAGACCAGCACTCCAGCAGCAGCCACCTCCACAGCACTTGGACCCTTCACCCCTGAGACTGGGCACAGCTCCAAGTGACAGAGAAGAGTGCCAGAGACTGGCTGGCTATCTGTAGACTTTATTTGGACACTTGACTTGGGACATTTTTCTTTTACAGCTTGTTATTAATAAAGATTATCTTTGCTTCATACACTTGCTTCATTTATTTTTGTCAATAAAGTCTTGGTGGAAACTTTTAGAAATGGTTTAAGCCTTTGCAGGGATACCTTTGGGATGGGTAATAGCTGTGGGATGGGCAGGGATACCTGTGGGATGGGTTAGGATATCTGTGGGATGGGTTAAGATAGCTGTGGGATGGGATGAGATAGCTGTGGGGAAAGATAAACCTCCAGTGCAAGCATAGTGGGACTGTATGGTCCACCCTCCCAGATGCCACACCTATGGCCCTTCATTATCAATACTAATGTAATCATTGATCCACACATGTCAACACACAACTCTTTATTAAATGCCCTGTTCATTGTAGGCCCACCCAACATACATGGCCCAATCTCATCCGTGTGATGAGACAGGCTGAAGGAAGCATCCATTAATCATCTATCATCCTGTCTTGCCACTCCACTGCTCCAGCTGGGGAGTTGCACCAGTGTTTCAGGAGGTTGCGCTGCTTCTTCCCTTCATGTGAGGCTCTGTTGGGGCACATCCTCAGTGTCTATCAGGTCTTGCCCTTGCCTCCGTTCCCCAGGCTCCATGTCCCCATTGCCTTGTTGGAGGTCCACAAGCCTGTTCTGCAAGACTGGGTAGCGGGTGTGCATGAGATTGTGCAGGATGCAGCAAGCTTCCACGATCCTCCTCACAGTCTCTGGGCGATGCTGCATGGTGGTGAGAAGTACCTGGAACCTGTTGGCCAGGATGCCAAAGACATTCTCCACCACCCGCCTTGCCCTGGACAGCTTGTAGTTGAAGATCCTCTGTTCACGGGTTGAGGCATCTGGAGGGGTAGGGCTTCATGAGGTAGGTTCTGAGGGAGAAGGCGTCATCCCCCACGATGAAGTAGGGCACATCATGCGTGTCATTGAGCAGGGGGTCTGGATCTGGGAAGCCCATGGTGAGGTTGCGTTCCAGCCCCTCCTTGAGGTGACTGGCATTGTATACCTGGGCATCTGAAGCTGACCCGTTGCCTGAAGCATCGATGTACATAAACTTGTAGTCAGCATCGACCATGGCGAAGAGGACGATGCTGAAGAAGCCCTTGTAGTTGAAATAAGTGGACCCCGACTTGGCTGGTGCTTTGCAGGCCCCGTGCTTGCCATCTATGGCTCCAAAGGTGTGGGGGAAGTTCCACCTCTGATACCACTGCTCTGCAACTTTCTTCCATCCTTCTTCAGTGGAGGGGCACTGGAGGAGCTCTTCCAGGTATTCTTCGATGATGGCCTGCACCACTTCTCTGACCACAATGCTGATGGTGTTGTGTGGCACCCTCCAGCCGTACTGCATGCTCCTGTATGTGGTTCCAGAGGCCAGGTGGCGCAGAGTGAGTGCCACCTTGAGCCCAGGTTCCAGGCTGGGCTGGAAGTTGGTGCTCTGCTTGGTCAACCTGGGTCTCAGCCACTCCACAACTTCATCAAACATGGCTGGAGGCATCCTCATGAAGTTCTGGAATGCACGAGGGTCTTCGTTCCTCAGCTCCATCATCAGCTTGTTGTACAGTCCGTACTCTGCTCTTCTCCCGATCCATCTTCGGACCCAGACGCTTCTTGGCCACCTCCTTTTCTTCCCGTAGTAGAGTTGAAAGAGCCTGTAGATGGCTTCGCACTGTTGCAGAACGATGGTGGCTACCAAAAGGACTGTGTTACGATCCATGGTGGACATGACTGGATGGTGTGGAAGAGCAAGAGGCAGATGAAGGCTGCAGAGGTCTGCACAGCAGGGCTGCTGGTCTGAAAGTGAGATCCCGGTGAGTTACTCCCCCTTTTAATAGGCAATATAGGTTTTCCCCTATGTGTCCTTTTGCATCCTCTAGGCATCCTCTAGACATCCTTAATATCCGAGATAGGTCCCCTCTGCGAACGTTTTTTCCGTTTAAAATGCTTTGTTTGCGAGCTGCATCCGCTTTTATCCTTTCTCCGTCCGTGCTACTGACGCTGCGCGTCCGTTCTGTGTCCGTTCCACTTCCTCCCTGTGTCCGCTTTCTACTGGAGCGGATTTGAGTTGCGCGGATGCGCAGCGGATGCGCAGCGGATGTAGCGGACGCGTAACGGATGACGACGGATGCAGAACGGATGTTCCCCGTATGCCTAGCGGATGCAGAACGGACACGTTGGATACATTTTCCGCTCAAAAAGTTTTGAGCAGCTCAAAACTTTTTGAGCGGATGGAACCTCAGTCGACGGATGCTGGACGGATAGAGAGGAAGAAAAACGGATGCAGTGAGTACAAAACGGAAGCATCGCGTTAACCAACGGATGGCAAGTGTTTTTCTCCGTTTTCCATCCTCTTTCCATCCGTTGGTGCAGTGTGACATGGGCTTAAGTTTTTAGAAACTGTTTTAGGGCCATTCTAGAATATAATCTCTATTTCAGAAACAAGGAGAAAAGGTTGTCACTGAATTAAATCCTCAATCCTGTTTACTGCATTAGACCCTGTAATTTAGAAATTATTGACATTATTATGATCTTCCCATCATAACTGTATCTATCAGTGGCTGCCTTTCTTTCCATTATTCCCCATGCCTTGTCTTTACTTTCTCAGTTGTTTCCTACATAGATGCCTTCAATCCCCTCCCCACATTATTTCTTTTGCCACTTATGTGCCACTTATGTCCTTTTCTCCCCACTCCCTTATGTCATATTTATACTGCAGTTTTAAATGATGCAATAACAAGGAAAAGGTTGGGGTGGGGTTTGTTTTTTGTTTTTGTTTTTTGCTTCCTGTGGGTGCATGGAAACTTTGTGGAAAGCACAAATTGGCAGTCCAGTTTTAGAATAGCTAAGTAACAACGTTATTTGAAAAATAAAGAGAAGGGAAGTTGGCAGTCCTGTGAGCAGGGGGAGGAAAGCAAAAGAATCAGGCTTCACCTGGAAACAGAAAGGATGCCACTGGGGGATATAAGGGTTGAAAGGAGCCTGAGCTTCTGGGATTGAGGATTGTTCATTCACTTAAACCCATTACTGGATCAACTAGAAGATTATAAAATCAAAAGATGGAGACTGCTGACTGGGAGAGGACATAGTAACCTGGCTGTCTCTAGTGACCACTGGAGTATCCAAGCACTGCCGCTAATCATGGGTGGGGCTCCTATTAGAACAGGACTAAGTGTTGGCTACCATCTGCTCTGAAAGGCTTAAGAAAAGCCAGGTTGGAAAATACACTGCTCAAAAAAATAAACACTTAAACAACACAATGTAACCCCAAGACAATCACACTTCTGTGAAATCAAACTTCAATCAAACTTCTGTGAAATCCAGTTAGGTAGCAAAACTGACCGAGAATCAATTTCACATGCTGTTGTGCAAATGGAATAAACGGGTGGAAAGCAGAGGCAGTTAGCAAGACATCTCCAATAAGGGAGTGGTTCTGCAGGTGGTGACCACAGACCACTTCTCACTTCCTATGCTTTCTGGCTGATGGTTTGGTCACTTTTGAAGGCTGGCGGTGCTTTCACTCTAGTGATAGCATGAGACGGAGTCTACAACCCACACAAGTGGCTCAGGTAGTGCAGCTCATCCAGGATGGCACATCAATGTGAGCTATGGCAAGAAGGTTTGCTGTGTCTTGTCAGCGTAGTGTCCAGAGCATGGAGGCGCTACCAGGAGACAGGTCAGTACATCAGGAGACGTGGAGGAGGCCGTAGGAGGGCAACAACCCAGCATCAGGACCGCTACCTCCGCTTTTGTGCAAGGAGGGACAGGAGAAGCACTGCCAGAGCCCTGCAAAATGACCTCCAGCAAGCTACAAATGTGCATATGGCTGCTCAAACGGTCAGAAACAGACTTCATGAGGTTGGTATGAGGGCCTGACGTCCACAGGTGGGGGTTGCTTACAGCCCAACACCATGCAGGACCTTTGGCATTTGCCAGAGAACACCAAGATTGGCAAACTCACCACTGGTGGCCTGTGCTCTTCACAGATGAAAGCAGGTTCACACTGAGCACATTTGACAGACGTGACAGGGTCTGGAGACGCCGTGGAGAATGTTCTGCTGCCTGCAACATCCTCCAGCATGACCGGTTTGGCAGTGGGTCAGTAATGGCATGGCGTGGCGTGGCATTTCTTTAGGGGGCCGCACAGCCCTCCATGTGCTCGCCAGAGGTAGCCTGACTGCTATTAGGTACCGAGATGAGATCCTCAGACCCCTTGTGAGACCATACACTTGTGCGGTTGGCCCTGGGTTCCTCCTAATGCAAGACAATGCTGGACCTCATGTGGCTGGAGAGTTTCAGCAGTTCTTGCAAGACGAGGGCATTGATGCTATGGACTGGCCTGCCCGTTCCCCAGTCCTGAATCCAATTGAGCACATCTGGGACATCATGTCTCACTTCATCCACCAATGCCACGTTGCACCACAGACTGTCCAGGAATTGGGGGATGCTTTAGTCCAGGTGTGGGAGGAGCTCCCTCAGGAGACCATCCGCCACCTCATCAGGAGCATGCCCAGGTGTTGTAGGGAGGTCATACAGGCACATGGAGGCCACACACACTACTGAGCCTCATTTTGACTTGTTTTAAGGATATTACATCAAAGTTGGATCAGCCTGTAGTGTTTTTTTTTCACTTTAATTTTGAGTGTAACTCCAAATCCAGACCTCCATGGGTTGCTAAATTTGATTTCCACTGATAATTTTTGTGTGATTTTGTTGTCAGCACAATTCAACAATGTAATGAACAAAGTATTTAATAAGAATATTTCATTCATTCAGATCTAGGATGTCTTATTTTTGTGTTCCCTTTATTTTTTTGAGCAGTGTAGTTTTGAATTGAAGCAGCAGAACATTGAGAGCTTATGCACAGAAGACAAATTCCTTGTGTGTCCAATCATATTTGGCCAATATTCTATTCTATTCTATTCTATTCTATTCTATTCTATTCTATTCTATTCTATATTACATGCCTGCAGAATTCATTTTCAAAAGGCTGTAGGCAGGAAGGGGTGAATGGGTTGTGCAGTATTCTTAATGGGCCAGGCATAAAATGCAAATCTGCCCTGAGAGCGCATGACAGAAAGTTACCTTTCACACATGAGGATATGAGTATGATGTCTAGCATGCAATCTGTATTCACAATTCACACAGACAAATGTATTTACAAGAGAGAGAGAGGGGGAGGGGGGGGGGTCTCCACCAATATAATAAAGTGGGCTGTAGCCTTTGAAATTTTGTGCCATAATAAATGAAAACCAAAACGTGTCAAGGAATTGTTTACTCCTGCATTAAAATATTTGCAATTCAGATGCTTTAAAAGACTAGGCATGTAAATAATAAATGTAGATTTAATTAGGAATGGAAGTATTATCAGAAAGTGTTGTTGATATATATGAAAATAAAAATGCATCAGATGCTGATGCATATTATGCTTCAGTGAATGGTAATTATGGAAGAACAGAGGTGAGTGCAGGGAAAATCATGCAACACAGAAGAAAAAAGGAAAATTAGTGAAAATACCAGCAGAATAACCATAGGTAAATCAGGAATGAAAAAGAATTGCAAAATAAATTATTTTTCCAAAAGAATGCAAGGGTAGTAGACCCAAGAAATAAATGTGTACAATCTAAATATGGGAATCTAGATATGGGAACCTAATTTTTCTTTTTTCAGTGAACTACATAAAGTGTATTGCAGTATAGAGAGTAAAGTCTAAATAAATATGTGGCTTTATTTATCTGAATTTGCATGTGAGATGTTTTAGATACTCTGTGGAGCCCTGAAACAGAATGAGGATGATCTCTGAAAAACAAAGAGTTTGTTATATAGCGTGGGAGTTGGCTGGCATTTTTTTTTCTCTTCAGAAGAAACTATTTTGATCAGTGTGAAAGTGAAGTTGATGTTTACTTAGAGATCTGGGGAGGGATGTGTCATTTCTGTATGGAAAATATTCTAAGCAAATCCATATGACAGCAGATGTTTTTTTTATCTTTCTGTTGCTTTTTTCTTGGCATCTTAATTTTGTCAGTGCTTCGGTTAGCAAAAAGTGTGCATCTTCCTCCTGCAATAGCAACAAAATAGACAACATTTCTTTTCAGAACAGCTTCTAGATGGCAACTTAGAGAATACATCAGCATTAACTTATTACAGCTTGAGACGCCATTTCACGTGTTATTCCTGCTGTTTATTTAATTTTTCCATTCATATGGTTCCTTGTATCCAAAAAATTTAGGGCACTTTATTCCTGTCTTGTTATCCCTTACTATCCCTTGAAGGCTTAAGGCAGAAGCCTCCAAATTTGGCAACTTTATGACTTGTGGACTTCAACTCCCAGAATTCTCCAGCCAGCTATGCTTGAAGTCAACAAGTCTTAAAGTTGCCAAGTTTGGGGACCCCTGGCTTAAGGTCTATAAAACAGGCTAAGAGATAATGAAGGCTTGAGATCACCCATTTAACTTCTTGGCTGGGGCTAGAAATTTGAGTCTGGATCTAGTGATGATCCTTATGTAACAGCAAATTTTGTTGAAGTCTAATGTTCTTCAGGTCTAATCAACATAACCAATGGTAAGAAATGATATGAATTGCATTCCAACACGACCTAGAAGACCACATGTTTTCCCACCCTGATCATCATCCAGTGAAATAAAAAGAAGCAATAAGAGAACAATTTTAAGGCATCTTTGGACAACTTGATATCTTTCAGATAGTTATTCCACTCAGCTTGTCTCAGCTACTGTGGCCAAGATTTTGAGGGTTTACAGAGCACTCGGCTGAAAAAGCTTTCATAACAGATATAGGGTTGTCCATGATCAATTTGCAATTTGTGAAGGACAGTTTTTGATAACTGGGGGCTGCATTAGTATTTTCTGAGAGTCCAGTTGACAAGGCCATGATGGCAAGTGGGTGATCCAGAGTTTTCCAATATTTTTTCTTATTTTCGTTTAGAGAAGCAGGTGTTTCTTTGCCATTCAGTTATATTAAGCTACTACAGATTTCTTGAATTGTTCTTTGAGGAATTTGTCTGCTTCAGACTTCTGCTTCCTATAGATGCATTACTTGGAATGTTCATTTTCTATCTGAAAATCATGCCAGAGCTTGTGATTTCAGAAACCCCAAGGGCTGCAAAATAAATGGGACTGGAGATTCACGCAACCCTGGGATTGCCCACTTTGTTGTAGTGATCAGTTAAATTCAATATTTGACTCACATAGTGGAGATAATAGGCTTGCTGTATGCAGATCATCTGATTTAGCAATTGTAACCACCCCCCAAAAAATTATTTGAGTTCTGTGGTTTTGTATGCTCATGGTCTTGATAAAATATTCATGTCCTGCTTCAAAACTTTTGCTGTACTTTTGGAAATAACCACAAAAGAAAGGCATGCCATTTCTTAGAACACTACTTTGCTCCTTGCTGGGATCAGGGATTCATTGTTTGGGCTGTGATCAAGCATTTCCTGTGGCACACAATTGCTTCTGAAGCTTCGGTCACTTAGTTGAGCTGCTAGACTGAAGAAAGTGGCAATTGTGCCTTACATGTGATCAGCTTTTATATCGATCAATGAAGTCTTATGATTCCTCTATTTTGAACAGAAGAAAAGATAATGACAAGTTGAACCATTTGGAGGATATCCCTGCCTATATTTTAGTATTCCTTGAAAGTCAGTTTATCACAGTTGAGTTTGTACAATGGAGAAAACCCACTCATCTTCTCAATTCAACAGATTCACCTTTTTTTACTAATAGCAAGGATCGTAGACAGCTTGATCTTCCATATCACAACCATTATTTTAATTTCTCCAAGCTATTGATAGGATATTGGACAGCTGACATATTTGCTACCCAAGTTCCTGCTCTTTTAATCTTTCTATTTGGAGAGGGCAAATACCATCAACCACTGCTTCCCCCTTTTATCTGTTGTGTGGGTTGAAAACTATCAAGGCAGAAGGGTTTCTAGAAATTCCTTAAAGTATGATCCTGAGACCCCTGGGGGTTCTCCAAGTTCCTATTAGGAGTCTGCCAAATCAAAATTATTTGCCAGCTTATGTTGAAGAATAATATAATAAAATCCCATCAAACAATCCCATCAAACAACAAAATAAAAAAAATTAGAAGAAGTAGCTGCAGTGAATACATCATTTTAGGTACAGTGAATAACGATAAATAAAACCCATACAAACAAAAACTCTTTTGGTCCACCATCATTTTTAAAAGTGGAAAAGAATCCTGAGGGAAAAAAATATAAGAAACACTCGGATATTGTGTTAGGATGGAGGAATGTTAATGGTCATGAAGTACTTCACACAATCCAAGAAGATTAATTAATCTGGAGATGGAGTTAGTTAGCCCTCAAAAGATTGTGTATGATTAAATTTTAACTCCCCTTGGATTAATTAAACAAGTTATTTGTACTGTTTAGAGTTCTGCACAGCATGTTTTGATTCCCCTGACTCCCCTGATGTGCAAATGGACTCCTATTTTAAAGAGGTATGGAGATATTTGCATACAGTACTTTAATCCAAAGGCAGGCAAATTTTTGAGTAAAAGCTGTGCTTAATATTGTAGACCCACCAATCAGAATCTAGAGAAAGAAATATATTTCGTTCATAATTCATTTTCAGTACAGGGTTTTGTGCTATGTATCAGAATATAATGTTATCTCCCTATCCTTTCTCTTGAATATCTAGTTCGTACTCCTAGCTTTATCAATCACAGCAATATCGGAATGAAGTGGTGTTGTTTCTGTTAGGACCTACAATTGGCACTTAATCAGGAGATTTTCAATAATCTCTGGGTATTGCAAAATATTCAAGATATTGCTGAACTACATTAACTAGCTCAATTTGAACAATAATGGGAGTATTGGATAGAATAGCTTTCTATCCCTACTCTAGAAAGAGAGAGGCAAGCAACCCCCTACACAAGCAGGAGATCCTGTACCATTCTGGACAAATGGCTATCCAATCTCTTCTTAAAAACCTGCAGTGATTTAATACCCACAACTTTTGAAAGTAACCCATTCCATGGGTTAATTATTCTCTCTGTCATTCCTTCTTAGTTCTAGGTTTGTTCTATAACTGGATCCTATTCAGAAAATTCATTCACCAAAACTATTTATATTACCTGTAATCAAGTGCCTCAATTTCCTGTATACATTCTTGTAACAGAGAACAGTTCATAAGCTAATAACTAAGTCACAGTAAAGGAGATGGTTCATGATGAGCTTGCAATTACTTGTGGCTGCTTTTTTTGAACCTGACCACCAGGCTGTTTGATCTTGTACCTTTTAGGCTAAAGGCAATGGCTTGGATTCCATTTCAAGTATGGATTTCTCCATTGTGTGATTTCTCCATTGTGTTATTCAAGTATGGATTTCTCCATTGTGTTATTTGCACCATCAACTGGAGCCATTTGATGTATGATAAGATGATTATACTGGAGGAAGTGAGATGTTTTGTGAATGTCTCAGGTCTTACATATTTTCACATCAATCTTACTTTAAAAATAAGATCCAGGCATTATCTTTTGGGCCTTCTGAATTATAGCTCCCATAATCCCTTGCTGTTGGCTTAGCTGATAGGAATCGAAAGGTTATTTTTTTTAAGTAATAATGGCAGTTTTGTCTAAATAAGTTTTGTGTTGTGGAAATTGTATACTTTTACATCTTATATATCACACCTTTCATATGATATATATTCTGTCATCTTGCTGCCTGTTGTGTTATAGTGTTAAGAAGAAAACCATCTTCTTCTTTCCCCCTTTTTTTTATCATTGCTGCAGTACTGCTATTGTTATGTTGACCCATGACTGTCCTACATTTTTTAAAAAGGATAAACCTACCTCAATATTTTTCTTTCTTCTTGTTCCTTTACCCTTAAATTTCCCTTCCTGCTTTTCTATTGTTTTTCTCATACATTCTTATCATTCCTGGGTCCTTCCACTACTATCTAACAGAGTAAGATAAAAATCAGACACACCGTTATGTGACAATAAACATACTTTCTTTGAATCTTTGCTATTTAAGTGTTGCAAGGAATGTTAAATGCCGTGAGTACAGGTGATGTCTAGCACTGTCCTTGATTGTTGCCAATATCTCAATTTCCTGACCACTGAAGCCTATCAGGACATTTCCTGTACTATTGTTTTACGATGCCCTCTCTTTTGTTTTATCCTGCTGACCTTAAGGCGTGTCTGTGTACAAGAAAAATATAGAAAGCTTCTATCAAATTGCTGTAAAAGGACTAGCACTATAACAAGGCAAAACAGACATTTTTGTTTTATTAATCTCCCAACTGCAGAAATTTAAAAAAAAGTAAGAACCAGCACCTTTTGCTCTGTTGTTGTGTACTGCTGATTTTCTTAACACTTCCTTCCCAAAGAAGAATCTCACTATGGCAGTATTCACACCACAAATTGAGCAACCAATTTCTATGTAGCCTGGTGTTACAGGAAAAGCCAGCCTGTTGTTATTGATTGATTTATAGTTCAGTGTTCTGGCAAAGCACAGAAAATGGTGTCAACCAAGTTAATCATGATAAATATGCTTTTGCAAAGCCATTTACCATTCAGAAGAGGTTGTATCCTAACATTAACTCCATGTTATCCTATCACCAATGCTTGCTCTTTGTCCTGAGCCTTATCCACTCCTTTACTCAGACAGCAGAAACAAATTTTCCTTTCTTGGAACTTGCTATGGCTCCTTCCCAGCCATCACAGTCCAATAGCAGCAATACTAAGTGTCAGGATGAAAATCAGGGGGTTCCTTCCTTGGCTGGTGGTTAACTTTGTCCCTTGTGCCAGCTTTAGTTCTTCAATTTACCTCTCTCTTTTAAAGAAATTGTTCCATTAAATGCACAATAAAACAACATGTTAATATTTGCATAGATTAAATGTAGATGAGTGACAGAATATTTAGCAATTCTTTCTTTTTTTAAGATTCAGAAGGAATCTTAAGCCCATGTCACACTGAACCAACGGATGCAAAGAGGATGTAAAATGGACAAAAAACTTTGCCATCCGTTGGTTAACGCGATGTATCTGTTCTGTACTCACTGCCTCCGTTTGGCTTCCTCTCTATCCGTCCAGCATCCGTTTATGGACGTTTCATCCGCTCCAAAAGGTTTGGGCTGCCTAAAACTTTTGCACGGAAAATGTATCCAGTTCGTCCGTTCTCAATCCGCTACGTATCCGCTATGCATCCGTTACGCATCCGCTATATCCGCTAGGCATCCGTTCCGCATCTGCGCAATGCGCATCCGCCCGGACGCAGGGAGGAAGCGGAACGGATGCAGAACGGATGCCTAGCGGAAACAAATCGTTTAAAGCGGAAAAAACGTTCGCAGAGGGGACCTATCTCGGATATTAAGGATGTCTACAGGATGCCTAGAGGATGCCTAGAGGATGCCTAGCGGAAAACCTATACTGCCTATAAAAAGGGGGAGCAACTCGCCTGCATCGCACTTTCAGAACAGCAGCCCAGTGGTGCAGACCTCTGCAGCCTTCATCTGGCTCTTCCTCTTCCACAGCATCCAGTCATGTCCACCGTGGATTGTAACAAAGTCCTTTCGGCAGCCACCATCGTTCTGCAACAGTGCGAAGCCATCTGCAGGCTCTGTGAACACTACTGCGAGAAGAAAAGGAGCCACCCAAAAAGAGTCTGGGTCCGAAGATGGTTCGCCAATAGAGCGGAGGACGGACTGTACAACAAGCTGATGGTGGAGCTCAGGAGCGAAGACACTCGAGCATTCCAGAACTTCATGAGGATGCCTCCAGCCATGTTTGACGAAGTTGTGCAGCACCTGACACCCAGGTTGACCAAGGCAAACACCAGCTTCCGGCCCAGCCTGGAACCTGGGCTCAAGGTGGCACTCACTCTGCGCCACCTGGCCTCAGCGACCTCCTACAGGAGCATGCAGTACAGCTGGAGGGTGCCACACAACACCATCAGCATTGTGGTCAGAGAAGTGGTGCAGGCCATAATCGAAGAATACAAGAAGGAGCTCCTCCAGTGCCCCTCCACTGAAGAAGGATGGAAGAAAGTTGCAGAGCAGTGGTATTAGAAGTGGAACTTCCCCCACACCGTTGGAGCCATAGATGGCAAGCACGTGGCCTGCAAATCTCCAGCCAAGTCGGGGTCCACTTATTTCAACTCCAAGGGCTTCTTCAGCATCATCCTCTTTTCCATGGTCGATGCTGACTACAAGTTCATGTACATCGATGCTTCAGGCAGCGGCTCATGTTCAGATGCCCAGCTATGCAACACCAGTGACCTCGAGGGGCTGGAAGGCAACCTCATCATGGGCTTTCCAGATCCAGACCCCCTGCCCAACGACACGGAAGATGTGCCCTACTTCATCGTGGGGGATGACGACTTCTCCCTCACAACCTACCTCATGAAGCCCTACACCTCCAGACTCCTCACCCGTGAAGAGAGGATCTTCAACTACAGGCTGTCCAGGGCAAGGCGGGTGTTGGAGAACGCCTTTGGCATCCTGGCCAACAGGTTCCAGGTACTTCTCACCACCATGCAGCATTGCCCAGAGACCGTGAGGAGGATCATGCGTCTTGCAGAACAGGCTCGTGGACCTCCAACAAGCCAATGGGGTCATGGAGCCTGGGGAATGGAGGCAAGGGCGAAACCTGATCGACACTGAGGATGTGCTAGGCCCCAACAGAGCCTCAAATGAAGCGAAGAAGCAGCGCAACCTCCTAAGACAATAGTGCAACTCCCCAGCTGGAGCAGTGGAGTGGCAAGAAAGGATGGTAGATGCTTAATGGATGCTTCCTTCAGCCTGTCTCATCACACGGATGAGATTGGGCCATGTATGTTTGGTTGGCCTACAATGAACAGGCCGTTTAATAAAGAGTTGTGTTTATGTTGACATGTGTGGATAATTGATTACATTATTATTGATAATAAAGGGCCATAGGTGTGGCACCTGGGAGGGTGGACCATACAGTCCCACTATGCTTACACTGGAGGTTTATCTATCCCCACAGCTATTACCCATTCCAAAGGTATCCCTGCCCATCCCACAGCTATCTTAACCCATCCCACAAGCATGCAAAGGCTTAAACCATTTCTAAAAGTTTCCAGCAAGACTTTAAACAAAAAAAGAAATGAAGCAAGTGTGTGAATCAAAAATAGACTTTACTAACAACAAGCTATAAGACAAAAAAGAGTCTCTGGCACTCCTCTTGTTCGCTCAGTCTCAGGGGTGAAGGGTCCAGGTGCTGTGGAGGTCGCCTGAGCGGGGACCTGCTTCCGAGCTGCTTCCGTTATATCCGCGGGGCTGATGCAATGCATCCTCCCCGCATGCGCAGTGAATGCCAGGCATCCGTTAGGCTTCCGCTGTGCATCCGCTTTATCAGTTCGGCGTCCGCTGTGCATCCGCTGTATCCGTTCCGCGTCCGCTTCGCTGAGGCCCCCCAGAAGCCCTGTGGTTGCGCCATCCGCTCCCATCCGCTTCCATCCGCTAGGCTTCTGTTCCGCATCCGCTTTGCATCCGCCCTGCGTCCTCCCCGCGTCCGTGTTATCCCCTCCGGTTATGCAAACTTTTGCCCCTTTTGAGAGCGGATAACAACGGATGGAACATTTTTCTTGTCCGTTGTGTCCGTTTTGCATCCGTTGGCCAGTGTGACATGGGCTTTAAGAAAGATCATTTTGCTCTGTTCAGGTTCTAATCTCACCAACCTGTAAATTGGTACCGATCACCTTGACTGGAATGGGGAGATGAAATCCTCACCCCACCTCCCTCCAGCTTTATTAATATAGCAGTGTGATATTTCAGAATGGGGAACCAATGCTTTGTGTGTGTGTGTTTGTGTGTGTGTGTCGCATCTGGATGTGTTTATTAAAATAACTTTGTATTGTTGCTTTCCCCCCTTCCAGCTATTGTTTGGATCAATGGGGTTTGGGGAGGCAAAAGAAGAGGATCAGACTAATGAAAGATCACAGCAAGCCTCACCACTTTTCCATGTGTCACAATATTGCATGCATAACTAGAGTTGCAATTTAAAGACTATTTCATCATTCTAACAAAAGCACCAGGATCCTGTGGCTGCATAGCCTTTCAAAACTGCTTCAAAATGTAAACCACCACAATATTTCACTTATGAGATTAAGCCCAAGAGCATCGTGCCTATTTTTTTTGCACTGAAATTTTCTGGGGAAAAGATCAGATGGAAATTGGCATTTATCCCTCTATGGGTTTTTTTTTAATCTGTCTTTCTTTATCCTTTTTTATGATTTTGTTGATTTACTGCTTGGGTTATATTATTGGTAATTTGCTCTGAAACCATTTGAGTTGAAAAGAAGGCATGGAAGAAAAAGAAAGAAAAATCTTTAAGATTTTTAAAGAAATGAAACATATAACAACGATACTTCATGAGAATGATGAACAATGGCTCAGGCATTTAAAGTCACATTTGGAGCAAGCCAACATGAAAGCAGTTCAAGCTATAACCCTGATTTTATCATGATGTTAAATACGTCGGCCTAAAGACAATGATTGAATCAAGTTGACACAATTAACTTCCTGGCTAAGTGTCGATCCAACCATATTCTTCCCCACCAGTGTACATTTTAGAAATCTGAGAGAATTGTGCCGACTGAGCTGAACTAGCATCATTTGTGCTGTAATAATATTTATTAAACTGTAGTATTTAGTGGGGAATTGTTTCCTCATGCTAATAATGTTCTTTCACTACTTTCAGAATGTGGGCAAAGTGTTGCAGAAAGGATGCAGCTATCTGATCCTTGGCCTGCAGGGTTTGGCCAGAGCCTACACTTCACCACTTGGCTTGGCTGTTTGGATGGGTACATCAGTGCGATAGATCTGACTACTTTCTGAGGAGGACAAGGATGACAAAGACAACAACGACAACAACATAATTGAGGAGGACAGCAATTTCTTCTTAGCTTATATATGCTTCATCTTCTCTAAATGCCCCCAGAGGAGAAAGAAGGAAAATGGATCCAGTTTTGCATTTTTTGTAAAACCTTTAGCTGTTTTCATGATTCTCTAAGTGCTTTAATACCAATCAATTAAAACGAATTAAGTGATGCCAAAGGTATAAAACTAATTAACTGGGTCAGATTTAAACATATATAAACCCTCTTGGGATTCAGTCCATTCAAAAAATAATAAAAAAAGGAAAAGATAAAGGATGATAGGAGAGAGAGAAGGCAAAAGGAGGGAAGTTAAGGAAACAGAAGAGAAGTAATTGCTTTTTTGACAAGACCACATTGCCATCTGGCAGATGATCTGACATACAAGCACTAGAAGCTTCTCCAAAATGTCATGCTAGGAAAGATTGTAATAGCATAGCATCTGTATGTTTAGCTAGAGGAGTATTGTGAGAAGCAGACCAACTGAGAAGAGTTGAAGAAGAATGTGGACTCCAAAAGAGAAACTAATTGTTCCCCCAAAATTATTAAGACAGATATGGTTCGTGAATCTTTCATATAGTACTCAATATAGGCTTAAACTCTTCTTATGAAGTACAGAAATTTGCAGTTTCACTGTCTGAAATAAACTGTCACCCATGTATTATTATTTTTTTAAATCAAGTAGGGTAGTGAGGAGGAAGAATGAGGAAAGATTGTGTAGCAGAGACTGAGGGAGCAAATCAGGAGAATGGTACCGAAAGATCAGAATGTGGAGTCCTTCAGTGTGTGTCTGGTCTATAGTCCCCTCAACTCTAGCAGTTTCAGAGTCCACATGAATTGAGAAGAGATACTGCAGACCGTAGGTTCAGTTTTCACCATTCAGCAGAGATTCTGGGCAAACTACTTTTTTATAGGGGACATAGACGGGCATTTTTTTTTCTGAAGCAGCTTCTATCCTTATTTTTTTTCTAAAGCAGCTTCTATCCTTATTCTAAAGCAGCTTCTATCCTTATTGCTTTAATGTAGTGGTGAAAGGTATGCTTACCCTTCTAGGCGACTCATGCCTTTATTCTTTCTCATTTGTATGTCTGTAAGAATTCTCCACTTGAGAATTCAGGGAGTTGAAGTCCCCTCATCTTAAAGTTGCTAAAGTTGAGAGACACTAAGCTATTGGAATAGTTTGCATTTCTCTAAACCTTCTAGTGATACAAGAGACTCAACAGGCCAACACTGAATCACCAGTCCAAAGTAATTATGCTGTTTGGAAATCTACTTACAGAAGATCTAAGGCATAGTTTCTAAGCAAAATGGGAGAAAGCTCTCTGCAGAGACTTCAATTCACCCAAAATTTCCAAAGAAATGTCAAATGTGTATGCATGCCACGGATAGCTCTGCTTCATTGTTCAAATTCTGGAGTTGTTGCAGCAGCAGCCCAAATGTTCTGTATAGGATTTTATGTTGCCTGCCTATGTAGGACAGATATTTTTATTACACTATTTCATAAAATCAATCTTTCTGAGATGGTCCAGGAACCAATAATAAGTGATCAAATATACATCTCACTGGAAAAGTATGAATCTGGGCTAACAGCCTAGATGGAATAGTTTTCTCATCTATGTAGTGGAAAGGTTCCAGTCTTTTTATTCCCAAATGATATGCTTTGGCTTAAATAACATTCATTTCCATGCTTCTTCTTTCTTTTTTGCTTGCCTCTGCTTTCAGTATATGTTTCAGATTTTATTTTGTATAACTGTTTTAAGGCTGTATTGTGTTTCAGGTTGTTAATAAACATATGTTAACAAAATTATTTACAAAGAAAAATTAAATACATTTAACCAATTAATTTGAATACTTGGCTGTGTTGAATGATGTTAGTCTACTTTCCTTCCCTCTTCCTCGTCTTTAGTCAAAAAGATTCCCACAATTATTGATATAAGATCCTTATGAAATGAGGCAGTCTCCCTTCCTCAAGCTTACAATCTCAAGAGTCCCACCCAAAAGAAAGGACAAGAACAAGTACACTTCTGCCATTCTCAATAACATTCTGTTTCTTAGAATGAACCATTGCAATGGAATATATAGATTCATTCCAAATGTTGCACGGATAATCGAATAATTATCTAGGGATAGTCTGTTCATTTACAGCCATGAAATCCACATACCTCAAGAGGCGTTCTCCATTTCCTGATGGGTAAGGAAAGCAGAAGATGGGCTTGACTTGGAAATATCCCAAATAGATAGAAATAGAAAATAGAGGAATGGGAGTCTCACTTGGGGAGCAGGTAGTAGGATTAGCCTAGAAAGGATAAGGCTGAGAGCCAGATGACCCAACCAAAGGCAGAAGTGATAGGAGGTAACAGATAAAGGATATGAAGAACTGTGTGTGGATAGATTTAGAAGGAATTAATGTTGAATGAAAAGGAGATTAGGTTATATTTTAGAGTTCCAAGGATTGATGAAGAGTATCTTTGAACAGATATCATTAAAGTCAGTCAGGTTTTCAAAGCATTAACCTGGCTGGAAAAAGCAGATTTTAATTGAAAGACTGAACAAGAGGAATCCATGCCTGGGTAACTGTTTTAGCAGACTGATGACATTATTCTTATATGGCAAAACCATCAGTCTTCTACTGCTGTAATGTTTAGTTTCTCACGGCAGCTTTATAGATGTTGTTCATTCATCAGATGGATGGAGCATAGTTCTGAGAAAGGCATATAACACAGTATAAACGGAGCTGGGGAGAGAGAGAAAGGCATGGACAATAGCAAGGAGAGGTGAGAGACTTTGAGGTAATCCAGATTAGGAAGCAGATTCCTCAAGCACATTAGAACTAAACTTTATTGAGACAGAATCTTGCGGATCTGATTGAGATTGTCCTCCTTTATTATACCCCAATTAATCAGGGAAGAACCAGTTCAAGTCTCTTCCTAATATTTTTATCAATTTCCAGAGTTTAAGGAATACTTCTGCTTTTTGTTTTTTATAACAGTTTCTGAATATTTCTCTCAAGGCCATTTGCATGACAGAATTATCATGAATGATAATTATCCACATTGTTGCCGAGGTATTCTTGTTCAAATGATCTGGTTAATCCCCATTGCATAAGAGGAAACCTGTTTAATTTGTGATTATTTTTGTTCTGGGTCGATGCACAAGGTCCTTGTGATATCACACTGCAAAACCTGGCCCTTCATATTTGGATCCTGATGCCAGCCCCAAGTGCATAAGCTACATAGTTTGTATCGCAAGACATTAATTTGTTATTTGGCCCATTCCCCCTTATGGATGCCTTTGTTTGCTTTAGAAGTGTTACAAGTTATATATCTGAAAAATAAGACATACTTTTTTAGTAGAAATCAATGTGAAATCTTCAGTTAAACTTAAATGGAACGTGCAAGAGATGCAGCTATTTCTATTATGATAACTCAAATTTCTACCCTGCTCTTCAGCACCCTCTACTGTGAAAAATTCAAATTCTATTAGGAATGAGAAAATATTTTTACAAAATAGTACATAGACTTAAGTTGTTACATCAATAAATGTCTGTACTTCCTAATTCCTTTGGCTATGCAGAGTTTACAAAAAATACACTCCAAACAAAATCAGTTAAAATATACATTTTAAAAACAGTTTGAAAAATTCTATTTTAAGCTTCTTGTTGAAGAGGCTTGCTTTGATAGTAGTCAGCAATATTTCCAAAAATAGAGCTCCTACCATGGGGAGAAAACAGGATTGTTGATATCCTTGCCACTTCCCCTTTTATTATCTAAAAGATAAGGGAAACAAGTTAACTGATCAAAACCCTCTGGGTTTCTACAAAAACAATTAAAAGCAGAAATGTTTGTCTGGCACAGAGAGTGCTGTTGTGATAAGGTTGTTGTTATTGTTTAATTGGAACTATATCTTCAGAATTGTTTTCCCATCCTCATTTACCGAATTGGTAAAATGGCATAGTCCCCATGCTGGATTAGAGCTTAGGACCACTGTCAAGTCTTCCTCTTACCTACCAGTCCCTTCATAGCCTTCATAGCCATTTCAGACATCCGACCCTTCTCCTTCCTTTGTGGTGAGAACTGTGTTTGTCAGTTGGAGTATCGATTCCACAGCCTCCTGCTCATGCCCTAACTAAATTAATATTCCAAGCCCCTTACTCCAAGAGCTTTGCCAGCCATGCCATGCTGAGTCCACTTGATAAGAAAGGCTACGTAGAGCATAACAAAATTCGGATAATTACATGGTGCAGGCACAGCCAGTGAAGGCCACCTCTAGTTGCACACCATTCCCTCTGTAATTTTGCACAACCAATTCTGCTGAAAATGGGTAATACTTGCGAAAATGATTTCCTAAGAACTGCAAGTGAAACCAATTATCTTTGCAGAACTGTTTTCTTCTCCAAGTATTTATTATTAATGGTTCTATTTTTAATTCTATGATTGGCCAATTACTTGCAGAATTGCACTGAGTTCAGCTACAGTGTATGACTCACTGAGCTTTTCCCCTGGAGATGATAAATGGTAGTACAGATATTTTTTATCATTTATTTCCATAAAATAAGATTTCGATTGTCCTGTCCCACTGCTTTTTATAGGGGGGTGTGGAATAAATTTTTATTGTCATTTTCTTTAATTTAACTGCACAAGAATCCCTTCTGCACAAATTCATTGAAAAACATAGCAAACCTTTTTAAAAATCATACTACTCCTTAGGAGGGAAGGGAGAGTATAATTGCTAGAAAATAGTTCTAAGAAGCAGAACGTTTCAGGAAAAAACCTCCAAGAAAGTCCAATTGCCTTCTAGAAAAACACCTTTGGGACAACCCTCTTGTTAATGATCAAATTGAAAGACCAAAAGAAGCATCTGCCAAAATGGGTTTGGAGGTTTCCAATTTGTAATATGCAGTTTGTTATAATTACATGTTTATTATTATAAACTTCTTGCATAGATTTGCATCAAGCACAAATGCAAGAATCCCTTTAAACTTTGCACTAAGGTAAAGGAAAGGAAAGACAACTAAATTTCACTGGATATTCCATATTGGAATTTCTATAGCAAAAGTATAATCACTTTCTGAACTTCCATGATGAATTGATAATTTGGAGGAATCAATGCCAGCTGCTAAACCAGTTACTTTTTAAAAAAGGAATTGAAGAAAGTGGATTTCAGGGTTTGGAATAATACGCTTGAATATTCTTAAAGAATATTAAATTAGCATGTTTGAGCTTATGCAGAAGTTAACAAAATGTTTCATGTACTTTTTTCTTTTTCTTCAAAAAACAAAATGAAACAAATGCCGAATAATGATATGATTCAATAGTTGGGTTATAGTATCATACATAAAATTAACCGCTGGGAGAGTCAACCATCATAAGTTTTTCAATCAAGTTTCTTAAGTCACTTGTTCCTGGTTCCTGGTTGTGGGACTATCTCAGACCTTTGAATGAGGCTGGAATGATTCTAATTAAAAATTGTGGCCAAATACCATGTAAGCTCAAACTAATCTTGAATCCAAGTCTGAATCCGGCTCTTTTGACTCTTCAAGACAAATTCCAGATTCCTTGGTGTTTACTTGGTATCACTCTAAAATATGCTAGATGTATTCATTCCAGTGAGGACTTGTTCAGGCCAAAGTGTTTTTTAAACATCGTGCCTGCTTAGCAGTTCATGTATTTTATATTTGGGAATCACTCCTCCCACCTGTATCATCTCTTTGCCTACCCCCCTTCAAATTGGAATAGGTGATCCAGAACAATTTCTATCCCAATTCATAGTTCAAAGAAATAGGCAAGGTGTCCATCAAATGCTTTTATTTCAAGGACCAATACTTTCCCCATGTCCTCCTTTCAGGAGAAAAGTGATTCAGGAAAATCCCTATATCTAGCTGCCTTTTGCCTTCATGCTCGCTATCATATCATGCACCTTCTTATTCAGGGCTCCTCCATGGACCCCCTTTTTGCCCATGAGAAAGATAAGAGCTTTGGAAGATTTCCCAATGCAGATGGACCTACTGTCACCACCTTTGGTTCTGGTGTCCATGACAGCATCTTTCTCTACTAGCAAGTTGTCACGGATTACACTGCACTTTTTTCCAGCAATGGTGATCCCAGTTTGTAGGAAAGATTTTCTATCCTGCCCAGTGATCAGCCCAACTTCCTGAGGAGAAATGGCTGCCAACAGACCTCCTGGTTTAGATGCCCATACAGACTTATTGTCAGAATGTCCAACAATTGCTACATCTTCAATATTCTTGTCTTTCAGGACTGTGTTGATGTAAGCTTTCCAGTCTCCCATGCTGCTTCAGCTCTTGTGGCTTCTTTAACAAGCACGTCTCTTTTGGGTCTCAGGATGTGGGATATTTTTTCCCTGATTAATCCTAAAAACAAAATCTAGATGTATTTTTAAAAATCCACATGCTTTCCCCAGGATATCCCAGCCATGCACCTGTAATTTCAAGTGATGTCATTAAACTTTCCAAAACATCATTTTTGGGCAACAAAATTACTTCCATATTTTTCCTCATAATCAAGTTTTAATTTCTCAAAAACCTCAAATGGGTTGATTTCCCCCTTTTTAAAAAATCAACAGCAAGACGCCCCCCCCAAAAGAAAATATTGCCCCTGCTTACTATAAAAATGTAGTCCTTGAAGGATTCCTTTTTAAAAAAGTACAGCACCCCACTCACTCTTAAAAAATATCTCTGTATCCGTAAAGTTATATATGCTGTCTTCATCAATGCAGATTGCAAGACAATTTACAGGAATGTAATAGAATTACCCCAAACTGTTTCCTCCACAATTTCCAATAAGGCATAAAATAGCAAGCACAAAGTTAAAATTCAAGCCATTAAAACACTCCATTATAGATAATGTCTATAGATGCCTATAGATAAAAACAGGTGAAAGACCTGTATTATTATAATGGTGATAATGATGGAGTTAAATTAGAAACATTTTGGATCAAATCCCCACTCAACTATGACATGTGCAGCTTAGGTCGTCTTGCAGGCTTTTAAAACTTGAACAGGTGCAAAAGTTAATTCCTAAAAGAAAGATGAAATGTAGAGTTAATAAATCTGGGCTCCATTCCATTTTTTTATGTCTCCCAGAGCCCATTTGGTAACCAGTACAACAGCAGAAAGTAAGCTGCTCATATTTTTATTTAGTATTGTCATACTAAAGCCAACATCATATGTAATATGTCTTGAAGACAGCTGGGAAGTTACCAAAATAAAATTATTTCTGTATAGAAATAGTTGGTGAATCAGCATCGGTACTAAAAGTATTTTCTATGTCACAACCACCACCAGTTGGAGCCCTAAAAATAAGAGAAAGTCAGTTCCGATTCAAAGCTGTGAATCTTTTCATCTGGGGATGTCTCGTATAGAGAACTAGCTGGTTATTGTCTCCCCAAAGGAAAAACTTACTTGCAATACTTCCAGAGGGAACATTAGCTTGAGGAGTTCCACCAATTTGGATGAAATGACTTGAAAAAGATGCTTCTTGGAAAGCAGAAACGTCAAATTCCAGCTCAGGAGTCTGGGCTCATGGAAAGCTGGAAATAATCTTCTGAGCACTTGAAATCTCAGGTGTCAAAAAGATAAGCAGAGATCACACCCACATAGCCAGCCAAAGGCATTCTGAGCTCACAAGGCAATTATTGTTGTATTTATGCTTCAATTGTTGCTAAGGTCCCCTTTGTGATGTCAGAAGTATCTTCCCTACTGCAGGCAACCCTTTATGATCTCATATCAACCAAGGAAAGCAGACACCTTCTTCCTTCTTTGCAGCTGTCTTGAAAGGAACAAAAATATTTCTTTTTTGCTTTTCATTTTCCCAGGATGCATACAGAACTGTAGGGATGTAGAAACAGGCTTCAGGATTTCAAATGGCTGTCTCAAATCTTGGATGTAATCCTCACAGCCCTTCATAAAATTATTTTTTAATGAAGTAGAATAGCTAAGTCATTCAACAAATGGAAATAATCCTACTTATTAAATATACCTGCATTTTACATTTACTGATTTTTAATTAGGCAGATTTTGAAATACTTTAATGGAAGCTAATCAAAACTTAATTATAAGACAAATATCATCAATAATGGAAGTTAGGTTATATTTGTTAAAGACTGTCGCTAAATGAGGCAGTTAATTTTCTTAGGTTATTTAAAATCATGCTGCAACTGTGCAAAGTAACATTATGCAACATAAAATTATTCCTATGAATATTTTGAAATAAATCCTATTGAAATAAACTGGGTTTAAATATATACTAATCCAAGGATAAATTCCATTAATTGTAAAACAAATAAACAAACATCATTTGTGTGTGCTTGATAAAGGCTCTTGGTGACCAAAATAAAATAAAATAATAAAATGACATTCAGGAATGAGGGAAAGAACACAAACACACATTCATACATAGAGACACAAACACACACCGACATATATATGGTACTTAAAATTGTGTGAATCCTGTGGCACTTAACCCCGATGAGAATAGCAAGAATGTTTAAGAATAAATCTGAAAAATGTTGGAAATGTCATCATATACCGGGTTCATATTACCATATATGGTGGACGTGTGCAGAAGCAAAAAGATATTGGACTAAAATCCATACATGGTTGGAAAAATGACAAAAAAACATAGACTTTAAATCAGATAGTTTTATTGGGATTTTACTGGAAACATATGGTAGGGAATTGAAACATTTGTTTGTAAATATATTAACAGCAGCTAGAATTGTATTTGCTAAAAATTGGAAAAATGGGAAAACCAATGCAGAAGGAAGTTATTAAAAAAATTGTATCTGTCAAAATGAGTAAATTGACATTCAAAATTTGAGAACAAGAAGATAAACAATTTTATAAGATAACGGGATTTATTTTATCAATGGTTAAACAAAAAAATATGGTAATGAATATGTTAGAAAATTTTATAATACAAGAATAATAGAATGATACAGAACATAATATAAAAATGTACTACTATTGGATGGACTTAGGATGATGTAATGAATTGTTATAATATAAATTAACTTAAAATTTTAAATATTGTGCTGTTCCAGCCAGTCTATGGGAACTAAGGAATTGTGAGCTATCCCCTTAAGGGAATACATCATGGTAAATGTAGTTAAAGGTATCCTGGGAAATGTAATTCATGTCATGTGGCCATAACTGTAATCCTGATTGACCACTAAATTGACCCTCGAGGGGTCAAGGGAGGTTTCCTCTACTCATGGACTGATAACAGCTTTCTTTCTATCACTACGTGATGGGTTAGGAAAATAACCATTTTTAACCTGCAATGCTGATATACAAAGGATTGGTCATTATAGAAGAGCTTTGTAACAAATGTGAATTATGAAGATACCTGATGTACCAATAAGTGTACTTTGTTGTGGATGTTTTGTGGCATTATCTGTTTGCATCTGCACAGCCACAAATCCACCTCTGTGCATGAGACAAGACAGAAAAGTAAAAAATGGTTATTTTTTTAACCCATCACATAGCAATAGAAAGCCGTTATCACTCCATGAGTGCAGGCAAAAATGGAGGAAACCTCCCTCAACTCCTCAAGGGTCAGTTTAGTGGCCAATCCGGATTACGGATGTGGCCATGTGACATGAACTACATTTCCCAGTGTGAGCAGAACCGAAGCCATGTTGGATGGCCCATTGAATTGAATAAGGAAGTGTGTCTCAAAATTCAGTAGTTCTGCTAAATAAGAAAGTGTTCCAGTTTGTGCACAAGAGAAAAAAACAAGATAAGGCTAGAACAATGGGGAACTGTAATAAAGTGCTGCGATGTCAGAAACCGTATAACTACTTTTGCTAGATAAGGAGCTAGTATGGACCTTCGAAATACATGTATCAATTTCAAAACAGAAAGAATGTGAGCCAAGGTCTCGTAAGAGGGGATAAAAATGCTGCCTGAATTTTGCTCTGTGTTCCTTCAATGCCTGAGGGGATCCGTCTCTGCAGACACGTGAATAAAACCTTGTTTTCCTTGGATCAACGAATCTTTTGGGTGGTTTTTTTATCTGCTTCCACGTCACACCAGGATACCTTTAACTACATTTCCATGATGCATTCCCTTAAGGGGACAGCTCACAATTCCTTCGTAACTAACCAATTCCATAGACTGGCTGGGACAGCACAAATATATAAATATGAACATTTTGAATATCATATAAAATGATGGAATAATAGTTTAGTCAAATAAATGATTAGCAATGATAATAATGTATACATATATATTAGATTTGATAATATAAGAATTTATACAAACTGTAAGTGAGGACATATGGAGAGGATGCACAAGATTTGTAACCCACCAACACACCGTATGTAAATAACTGGAAGATGGTTTTATGTTTTGTTTGTGTATGTTTGTCAAAAAATAAAAATTCTTTTTTAAAAAATTGTGTGAATTCTTTGAAATTTTCAATGTTTTTGCACAAATATGAGCTCAATTATAATGATGCAAGTCCTAAAACTGGATAAAAAGAACCTAATTGAGCAAATGAATAAAAATATGATACTTGCTCATTTATTGAGAAAAATATTCCCAAACTATGTGTTTGTGGCAAAAGGGTGAATAACTCCTTCATGAATGCTGCTGAGATTCCACAATCTATAAGATCATGTCCCGGAGTTGTCTTGTGCAGCTAGATTGTCCAGAGATTAGAATTAAATTCTGGCTGGAATCCTGTTTTGTTTGCACATGCCCAATAAACATTGTGTCTCCTCGCACTGGCTTGTAACTCATAGGAAAACACAGTTTGAGAGGCCCTGCTTTAGAATTTAATCTGGTTCATTTTGCCTTCCAGTTAGATGTTAATCTTGTAAATTGATTAACTCAAACATAAAAAGGAGAAAGAGAAGAAGAAATGGAGAGTTTTGTGCTAACTTGTACTGCTGCAGAAATAATATTAAGCAACGCAGCATTGTTCCTTATTATGATACCATCATTTGTACATGTTTCTTGCAATCAGTTCTTGTTGAGAAAGAATGAATTCTGGGTGGAAGAGGAGTGGTATGTTGTTGTGAGCAGAACCGAAGCCATGTTGGATGGCCCATTGAATTGAATAAGGAAGTGTGTCTCAAAATTCAGTAGTTCTGCTAAATAAGAAAGTGTTCCAGTTTGTGCACAAGAGAAAAAAACAAGATAAGGCTAGAACAATGGGGAACTGTAATAAAGTGCTGCGATGTCAGAAACCGTATAACTACTTTTGCTAGATAAGGAGCTAGTATGGACCTTCGAAATACATGTATCAATTTCAAAACAGAAAGAATGTGAGCCAAGGCCTCGTAAGAGGGGATAAAAATGCTGCTTGAATTTTGCTCTGTGTTCCTTCAATGCCTGAGGGGACCCGTCTCTGCAGACACGTGAATAAAACCTTGTTTTCCTTGGATCAACGAATCTTTTGGGTGGTTTTTTATCTGCTTCCACCTCACAATTTGGCGCCCAACGTGGGGTCCAACGGAATTTCGACTGGAGAAAAGGGACTGGGTAAGTGTGGCGCCACCGCCTCCCGTTGTAGAGGGGCCCCTCCCTTGTCTCAGTTGGTTCCCGGGGTAACTGCACTCAGCAGACGATCCTTGGAAACAAGAGAGAGAGAAGCCGGCCTGATGCTCTGGGAATATCGTTGATCACCTGAAGTGAGGACGCCCACATTCCTTTCGTCTCCGGGAGACCAGGGGTGTATCAGGTGAGTTTGTTGCCTTTTGGGATAGAAGAAGGGATATACTGTCCTTAAACTCTGGGAATCCAGCGACTGCTGGAGGACAGTGTAAATCCCTGAGTTGGGAATCTCTGGGAGATTGTTGGCGGGCAGCGTGGAGAATGGGAAAGGGACAAAGCAAGTGTGAAACGTTCCAAGAGGGAACGGGTATTGAGATAGAAAAGACCCCGAGAAGGCTGATTCCGACTGACTCCCCATTGGGTCAACTACTACAACAATGGTCGTTGCCCCATCTGAGGACTTACACTCGGAGTCTAGAGAAAAAGAAAATGATCTACCTATGCCAAAATAGGTGGCCGAAGTATCCCCTAGTAGACCCTGAGTTTCCTTACCACTGGGATCCTGAAGGGAATACCAGCACGTACTGGATAACTCAGTTGAAAGAATATATAGTGAAACACCGGATGAAGGAGCAAATACCCTATGTGGAGGTATGGTATCATGCTCACTTTGAAGGTCCAGTTCCACCAGAAAAAATAAGTAGGACAGTTTGTCAGCAAGGTGGAGGAAAGCGAAACTGAGGACTGGATGGGGAGTCCACCGGCATCGGCTCCGGCAGTCCTGGCACCACCGCCCCTGCCGGCTCCAGTTGCCCAGGCTCCACCTCCACCTGCATATCCAGGGCTCAGAAGGGAACTGACTCAATTAAACAAGGACCTAGTGAATTTGCCTCTAGGAGGAAGGTCGGCCAATCCCGTGTCGGCTTTCCCAGTCAGAGAAGTCCCAAATGGCATGAATGCGCAGGGGAATCCAGTCACCGTTTTCGTGGCTGTCCCCATAAAATCTGCTGAGTTACGGGATCTGAAAAAGACCCTTCCGAAACTCCATGAGAATGCTCATGAAGTGGCGGAACAGTTGGAATTGTTTCTGGGGCCCAATGAATACACATACCAAGAACTGATGTATATTCTTGGACACCTTTTCACCCCCGAAGAGAGGAACCTCATTAGGAGGGCAGCAATGGCTGCCTGGGATAGGAGACATGCAGGGCAACAGGGAGCAGTGGCTGCAGACACAAAGTTCCCCATAGCCGATCCAAATTGGAACATCAATGATGATGCTCATAGGGAGCACATGAGAGATATGAAACACATGATCATTGAAGGAATTAAATTGGCCATCCCTCAAGGGAAAAACTTTACCAAAGCATTTGAAATAACACAAGGAAAGGATGAGTCCCCGGGGGATTTCTGTGCTCAGGTCCGTGAAGGGTTAACCAAGTACTCTGGAGTGGAGCCAGAAACCCCTGCCTTCGAGACTCTCCTGAAGATGCAATTCGTCACCAAAGCATGGCCAGATATCCAGAAAAAGATCCAGAAGACAGAGGATGGACTGATTTGGGCATGACAGATTTGATGAGAGCAGCCCAACAAGTTTTTGTGAACCGAGACTCAGTTAAAACCAAACAGAAGTCTCAGATGATGGTAGCTGCTGTGCAAACGGCAGCCAAGAATGAAGTTAGGAAAAACAGGGAGACCTAGATGTCAGATCCGAGGCCAAGGTGGAGAGATGAAAGATCTCCCAGCAGGGAGTGGAGACCCCCGGTTAGGCGAGGAGGTCCAGGGGGCAATCGAGGCGGTCGATTCCAACGGCCGTCCCAGAGTAGAACTTGCTTCAGATGCGGGAAAGAGGGACATTTTGTGTGTGAATGTCCCAAAACCCCAGAGGAACGAAGCTATGCCCTATACGATTAGGGAAGTTCCGGATCCCCAAGAGGGGCCTGCGGGGAGCCACTGGTAAATGTGTTAGTGGGTCCTGACCATCAGGAATGGCTGTTCCTGATCGACACCGGCACAAGCCGGACATCTGTCTGCGATCCGGTAGAGGGAGCATGCAGGTCAAAGCAGACTTTAAAGGTGGTTGGGGTGAGTGGGAAATCCCAAGAGGTCAAGATTTTGGAAGAGGTGAGATTGGAATTGAATGATGTGGTTACTAAAACCGAAATATTATATATTCCGGATTCAGGGGTGAACTTGCTAGGAAGAGACTTGTTGGATGTTTTTGGGATAGAATTGTGGGATAGAAGGAAGTAAGTTCGCATATGTATGCTAACAACGGAAGATGAGGAGAAGATATCATCAGATGTGTGGGCAGGAGGTGAAGGGGTCAGTAGGATGGCAATACAGCCCATTCAGATCAAGATACAACCAGAGATAACTAAACTGTGGACTCCACAATATTCTCTGAGTAAGAGAGGTAGGGAAGGGTTGAAACCAGTGATTGACAGATTATTGAAACAGGGATTGTTGGAACCTACTATGTCACCGTTCAATTCACCGGTTTTAGCAGTACTAAAAAAGGATGGGAAGTATAGATTAGTTAATGATTTGAGGAGGATCAATGAGATAGTGGTTCCTAGATTCCCAGTGGTTCCTGATCCCTATACCATCTTGGGGCGGATCCCCCCCAAAGACAAATGGTTTACTGTGATAGATCTGAAGGATGCCTTTTGGGCGTGTCCTTTGGAGGAGAGGAGTAGAGACTTGTTTGCCTTTGAATGGAATGATCCTGAGAGTAGAAGGAAAGAGCAGTTGAGGTGGACAGTACTTCCTCAGGGATATACCGAGAGCCTTTTGTTGTTTGGACAGGCGTTGGAAGAAAAATTGGTGTCGTTTGAGAGAGAGAAAGGAATCACCCTAATTCAGTACATGGATGACTTGTTGTTAACTGGGGAGAAAGAGAAGGAAGTGAGAGTGGCTTCTGTGAGTCTGTTGAATTGGCTGAAGGAGCAGGGGCTGAAAGTCTCAAAAGAGAAGCTTCAGTTTGTTGAAAAAAAGGTGAAATATTTGGGACATTACATTCAGCAGGGGGTGAGGTCCTTGGACCCTGAAAGGGTGAAGGGGATCATGAGCTTGGCTCCTCCCAGGAACAAGACAGAGGTGCGGAAAGAGTTGGGATTATTGGGGTATTGTAGAATCTGGGTAGACCAATTCACAGTGTTGGCACAATTTTTGCACAGAAAGCTGCCTGGAAAAGGAGGAGAGGGAGGAATGGGAGCCAGAGAAAAAGGAAAAGTTGGAGTTGGAGAAAGAGGGATGTGTCAAAACCCCAGAGGAATGGAAGACGTCGGAGGGAGTCAAGGTGGTGTCATCCATTGTTATGAGGGGAATATTGGAGAAAGTTCATGAAGGAGGACATTGGGGAACGGAGGCCTTGGTCATGTCCGTTAAACCTCACTATTGGAGTCTGAGGATGTGGACAGTAGCTCAGAGCATCTGCTAGAAATGTTTGATTTGTTTGAAAGTAAATAAGAAAGTGGCACGCAAGAAAGAGATGGGAGGGCGACCCTTAGTGGGTTGGCCTTTTCAGAGAGCACAAATTGATTTCACTGAGTTGCCAGAAAAGGGGGCTGGAAATACCTGCTTGTGATCAAAGATCAACTAACGGGGTGGGTAGAGGCTTATCCCACTAGAAGAGCCACAGCTCCCACAGTAACCAAGATCTTACTAGAACAGATTATCCCACGATATGGAATGATGGAAGCAATAGATTCAGACAGAAGAACTCATTTCACTCAAAGGTTCAACTCAAACTCATTTCAACTCAAAGGTTCTGCAAAGGGTAATGGAGGTGGTGGGGGTGAAATGGGAATTACACACGCCATGGCATCCTGAATCCAGTGGAAAAATTGAAAAAGCAAACGCGGAACTGAAGAAACACTTGACCAAACTACAACTTGAAAATGGCTTGCCATGGACAAAGAATCTTCCCTTAGCTCTGCTCAGGATCAGAACTTGTCCAAGGAAAGACACAGGGGTTTCTCCTTTTGAAATGCTGATGGGGAGACCCTATTTGGCCAAACTAGGCAATCCCATACCAGAGTTCAGGGACTTGTTCCTCCAGAAATATTTGCTGGCACTGTCTCGGTCTTTGCTTTCTCTTCACAAACAGGGACTGTTGGTGCAACGACCACCTTTGGCTGGTAGCCAACACCCACACGAGGCTGGAGACTGGGTCCTGATAAAGACTTGGAGGAGTGAAAAACTGCAACCTAGCTGGGAAGGTCCGTACCAGGTGCTACTGACGACTGAATCTGCAGTCCGTACTCGGGAAGGAGGCTGGATGCATTACAGCAGAGTCAAGAAAGCACCGGAACCAGAAAAACCTTGGAAGGCAATCCCAGTGGATGGTCAGCCGTTCAAGGTAACCTTGAATAAATAGCCAGCAGAAACCACCATGGAGATGTCGGCTGAACTCTGGAAAGGACTATTTGTTGCAACTATATTTACACTAATACATCAAAGAAGTTCACAATATGTTGGACCTGCAGGTGATTTGGGAACGGACTTGTGGGATGACAATGTGTTCATAAAGGATCTCAAGAAGTTCTCATATTCCTTGAACATCACCAAGTGCTGGTTATGCATGCACCTGCCAGGAAGAACAGGTGAAGGATTAATCCTACACGCAATTCCACTTGATCAGAACAGACTAAGACCACAGGGGCACGGGACAGAAAAAATATGGTGTAGAACGAAATATAACAGGAAGGATTTTTGTTCATTTAAGGGAAACGGCGTATGTGTGTTTTAGGATAAATGAAACTAGAGGGCTCCATTTAGGAGATTGGGAAAAATGTAATAAGACTTTTGATATGCCATCATCCTGTAGTAACCATAGCTATACCAAGAGTTATCATAAATTAGATTATTTTAATCAAGATCAGTATCAGATGTGTATGCATTTTGAAGATATGATCAATTGGACCCGAACATCACAACAGACCTATGCTATGGAAAACTTTAGGTGGGTATTGTGTGGGAAATATGCATACAGGGAGATGCCACCTTACTGGAGTGGCACATGTACACTTGGGTATGTGATACCGGTGATATATAAACTTGATGGCCTTCCCCAAGGCCGGATACATCATAAAAGAGACCCAGAATCTGTCCTTACCCGGAGACTCTGAACCCAAATCTCCCGTGGTATAATAACACCATTGGGAGTAGCCATGAACTACCGAGATATACATATTCTAAATAACTTCACGGTAACAATGTTCAATGATACAATAAAGAATATTAAAATGATTAACACCGAGCTTTCTGAAGTAAGACAGGTTGCTCTACAAAATAGGTATGCTTTAGACATTGTATTAGCTACAAAAGTGGGTGTGTGTGCTGTGATTCATTCACATTGCTGTGTATACATCCATGATTTCCAACCCAATATTACAAAGACAGTAAAGGTAATGGAAGAACGTATTCGCTCTAATCCATTATCACAAAGAGGTGACTCCTCATTGCCAGACCTGTGGGGAGCACTATGGTCTTGGCTTCCCAGTCCCACTTGGTTTAGATCTACCATAATGGGAATTATATTGATTATTATATGCTGTGTATTGTTGTGTTGTTGT
>BLBF01000018.1:36634949-36652269 GCA_015471245.1 Laticauda colubrina | reverse complement strand
AAGATAGGGAAATCCTTGGGTTCAAGATTTGAGAAGAAGCAGGAAGCAGAACCTCTAATGATGTATCAGAGAGAAATCACTCTGAAAGAAGCAGAGGATCTGCTCTTTGAGTTTGAGACAAGAGTGGAAAAAGAAAAAAGGGGGATTGTGAGCAGAACCGAAGTCATGTTGGATGGCCCATTGAACTGAATAAGGAAGTGTGTCTCAAAACTCAGTAGTTCTGCTAAATAAGAAAGTGTTCCAGTTTGTGCACAAGAGAAAAAAACAAGATAAGGCTAGAACAATGGGGAACTGTAATAAAGTGCTGCGATGTCAGAAACCGTATAACTACTTTTGCTAGATAAGGAGCTAGTATGGACCTTCGAAATATATGTGTCAATTTGAAAACAGAAAGAATGTGAGCCAAGGCCTCCTAAGAGGGGATAAAAATGCTGCCTGAATTTTGCTCTGTGTTCCTTCAATGCCGGAGGGGACCCGTCTCTGCAGACACGTGAATAAAACCTTGTTTTCCTTGGATCAATGAATCTTTTGGGTGGTTTTTTGTCTGCTTCCGCCTCACATTGGCATAACCACCAATATAAGCCACAAAAAGACCTTAACAATTCAGAGAGCCAGCTTTTTTTCCTCCGCCTGCCCAGTATGCTTTAGAGTTTTAGACCAGTTGTGGAGAAAACACCTAGACTAATGTCATACATAAGGTTGTGTTTCGAGGAGAAAATGCTGACTTGGACTCTGATGGAGGTTGCTTTTACACTACTGTTGAGATTCCCAGGGTGCACACTGCGCGAACATATCCGATGAACCGACCTGAAGGCAGCTCGCTGGAGGATCAAAACCAACCCGTCAAATTTTCATGCAGAATAAAGGGACTGTGAAGGCCATTTCCCTTCACTTGAACCCATGAGAAATTCAGCCGTCCATTTGCATTCAACTGTTTTCCTTTTAAATTCTAGCGCACAATATTGTGTTTAACGCGGTCCTAGCCTGCCTTCTATGAAACGACAGGCGTCCTGAGGTTGCCTTAAAATCCCAGGTGTGCTCAGGGCCCGGCCAGCCAAGGCGCGACAAAGCCCATTCCCGTTGAAGAGACCCAGCCGTTAAGTTAACCCGGCCTCTCGGCCTGCCCTATAGGCTTCTTCGGCCGACCTCCAGCCCCGCTCTCGGGCCTCCGGAGTGTGGAAGAGACGAGTAGCTCCGCCTGTCCCAAACGAGCGCCTCTCCAAATCTTCCGTTCCCCGCCCGCCCGCCCGCTCGCTACGACGCTGTTTCTGTACGGTTCTGCTGGCGGCGTCGCCATGACGGGCTCCTGTTCGTTTTCGCTAACGAAGTTCGGGCTGAGCCCGCTGTCCGCCTCAGCCGCTCTGGCTGCGCTGCTTACGTTGGTAATGGCCGCGGCTTGGTACTGGCGAAGGAGGGACCGCCGAAGGCCGCTGCGGTTGAAGCAGGTGGGCACGGTGTCCGGGCTTTTCATCTACCCGATCAAGTCTTGCAAGGGCGTAGCCGTGCAGCAGGCCGAAGTCACGAAGTTGGGGCTCCGGGACGGAGATCTGCGCGACAGGTAGGGGGTGCGGGGTCGGGGTGGGGATGGGGCAAGAGGTAAATATGCCAAGACCTGTCCAAGTCTGCCGTTTTGGCTGGGAAAGGAGCAGCTCTTCCTGCCTAATGCAGCATTGTTTTCCAGCAGGTTCCTGGCATTACCAATGCTTGGTGCAGCTGCTCTGAATTCGCAATCCCTGGTTTAAAAACCTCAGAGGCTGAATTTTTAGTCAGGCATTGATCCAAAACCATCACGTTTGAAGTGACCCACATATTTTTCTCCTTTTCTTGATGTGTGTTTGTGCATCAGTTCTTGGTTCTTCCAGGCAGGGCTTTGATTTGTTGGGATAAAATTGGCAATTTTAGACAAGCCTCTTTTCTGGGTCACCTCTCTGTATTTTCCTGCCCCTTGTTGTATTTCTTTGTTGGATTGACCAGGTAAACAATTAAAATGAATCTTCAAACTTTGTATACTGTGATTTCCTAAAATGGTACATGAATTTTTGCAACACCGCCAAACCACCACCACCACCACTCCTGCGCAAATAAAACCAGTCATTTCAGTGGGGATATGGCTGCTAAGCAAGAAAAAAATGAGATGATTGCATTTTAAGATTGAAGTTTACTATAATGTTTGTGACACTAATCCAAGTTATTACTTTATTTTGGCAAGGCTGAAGCTGGTTTGCATAGGTAAAGTGAGAACATGTTTTGACAGCACTTCCAGTTTGTGTGCACAAGCACCGCTACTTGAAAATAAACCCTCTCCGTAGGCCATTATGACTGATTGTTTGAAATGCCTTTCAATTGTTTTAAAAGCGATTTGGAAGAACTTAAAAATATGTAATAATAGAAATACTTGAGAAGTGTGTAAGTGGAAACTAGTTATGTTTAGATATCTATAAATTACATGTGGCTGAGGCATAATGATCATATCATAAAAACTTTAGATGAAAGAACATTGAATCAGAATTAAAACAGTATTAGAATAATAGATTTGCTGTTTCAGTGAATGCTCCTATACTTCAAATTATGAGTGATTTTAAGGGAATTATCCTCAGCTATGTGATGGGAATCTTATTCATAGCTTGCTGTAGTGTAGACTAATGAATTGTAGAATTTTTGCAGAAAGCAAGGGGTTGGATTTAATACTTAAATGCCCCCTTTTTGTGATTCAATTTTGTGTTTTTTATTCTGATATGGTGAATAAAGATATTCCATAATATACCTTACTGATTTGATAAGGATTAAATAAGGATAGTTCAAGAGCTTCAAACACTGCAGATGCCTATGCATGTATAGATACAGATTTTTTTAAAAATAACATGTAAATGCACAAACAAAAATCAAAATTACTTCTTGCATTCAAATTTCTTTTCCCTTTTTGTTATTAAACCTCTTGCAATTAACAAAGCAAAGATAACAGAAAAATGTGGGATGTCTTCTAGAAATTCAACCAAGTTTATTGTTTATAATCCAAACAAGGATAACAATCTAATTTCTTGAATGCTTAATTGCAATGCCAGTTTCTTATGTTTGTCCAAGATTTTCTTTCCCCTTTTCTTACTTACTCAGACACAAATGCTCTGTTAGATGGATTTTCTTCGTTTTAATTTAGCTTCAATTCATTTTCTGGCCAACAGCTTCTCTCTGGATAAGCTTCCAAGGGACCTAGTTAAGAGCCTTTTTTCATTTGCTTCTCCCTCAGAACTGTAGAACATGGATGAAAAGCAACCTATAAGTCATGAGCGGGAAGAACCAGAAGACCCCACTAGGCTGCTAGTGCCAGTCCTTTCTTAAGAAATGTGCTCTATTCTCACCTATCTAAAATGTCTCTGGTGGGAAGCAATTGCATTTACACTGTTTTTCTACAGAGTCCAGAATAATTTAAAGTTACCTGAGTCCTTAAAGTACAACTTTTTCTTTCATTCATTGGAAATAGAATGGAAATTAATAAAAGGTAATGCTAAATTAGTAGTCTACTGTTCACATTTTAGCATAAGTTATCTTTTGAAAAGTTGGATTGATTTTTAGCATTTAGAATATTTTGATATGTTTTTAACTTAGATGTTGGCTTGTGATAAAAGAAGATGGACACATGGTGACTGCTCGACAAGAGCCTCGACTAGTATTGGTCTCTATCACCAATCAAAATGGCTATTTGACCCTGAGTGCTCCAGAAATGAAGGACTGTCATATTCCAGTCAAATTGTCAACAAAAAATCCAATACGGAATTGCAGGTACTTTTTCTTTTATGTTTTTTCAATTTCTCAAGCAACAAGGAAAAAAGTGACTTTTACCGGTAGTTAGAAAAAGTACAAAATTAAAAGTCTGCACAGTTCTGCATTTCTAAACCAGTCTAGTATCCCCATGATTGCTTCTAGAAAATGCTTAAAAAGATGCTAGTTACACATATCTGGTACCTCAGTAGTTTGACCCTGACATTAGTCTTGGGCTAACTGACTTCAGTAAACCAATTTAGGATCTGTGCCCCTCATGGAGATGTTAACGACTACATTGATTCAAAAGTCAATTATATGTGTGTGTGTGTGTGTGTGTGTGTGTGTGCGCGTGCTGTTCAGCTTCCTTCGGGTATTATCCCACATCATTGTAGTGCTTTTAAAGTTGTAGCAACGTTTCAGCAGAATCTCATCTGCCATCATCAGGCTTCTGTATTAAGTTCGTATGTGGGTCAGGCTATCACAGCCGTTAGTTTTAAATTTGAGGCTAGCCTGCTGTTGTCCCAGGATGATTTTTTCTTCATCCTGATTGGTTGGGAGTCTTGGTCTGTGTTTATTGGACTTGGAGTTTGTTTGATTGGTGTTTCTGGTTTCTTCTGTCTGTTTTGTGGCTTTGATTGGCTGGCAACACTCTGATCCTGTGTTGGAGGCTTTCAGTGCAGCTTGGCTTCCAGTAAAAGGGCGGCTATCATCTATTAGGAAGGTAGGTTTCATCTGGGTGCCTGGTTGAGGTGTGTTTGAGCTGGAGGTATCAAGGGGAGTCTGTTTGTGCCCAGGTGTTTGCCTGGTTTGTGGTGTGGAGATCTTTCTATTTGAGAGTGCAGGCTTCTAAATGATTGACAGTCTGGTGGAATCATTTCTTCTATTTATGCTTTCAGGTCTTTTTTCAATCTCTATGGCTTCTCTGATGATTCTGTGGCTGGGGTTTTCTATAGTGGCTAGGGTTTTGAAGTTGAATGTTGTGACCTGTGGTTTTTATGTGTTGGACTAGTGAGGAGGTGTGTTCCAGCTTTTTAACTGCATTTTTGTGTTCATCTAGGCGGGTACTTATTCTTCTATTGGTCTGTCCAATGTATGTGGCCGGGCATGATGCACAGGGAACTTCGTATATGCCTTGGTTTTCCAGGTCAATTTTATCTTTGGGGTTTCTAAGGATGGCTGCTATTTTTTTGTCTGTTTTGAAGGCAGTCTTGATGTGATGCCGGTGTAGTATCTTACTGATTTTGTCTGTAGTATCTCTTATGTAGGGCAGGACAGCTGTTCCATAGGTCTGTTGATCTTCTAGGTCTACAATATGTCTTAGTGTTTTTTTGTGGATCAAGCTGGTGATTTTGTTTTTGTGGAAGCCGTTGGCTGTCAGTACTTTAGTCAGGGTGCATAGTTCAGTCTTTATATGTGTCTTGTCTGCCAGGCGTTTGGTTCTGGTGATTAGTGTTTTGGCCACGGAGTTTATCTGTGCTGGGTGGTGGTGGGATTGGGTGTTGAGGTAGCGGTTGGTGTGTGTTTTCTTCTGGTATACTGTGTGTCCTAGTGTGCCATCTGTTCTTTTTTAGATTAGTACACAGCATACACCCCAAAATCAAGTTCACCATGGAAACGGAAATAAACAAACAACTACCATTCCTAGATGTACTAATCTACAAAAGAACAGATGGCACACTACCCGCCTGGATGAACACAAAAATGCAGTAAAAAAGCTATATATATATATATAAAGATCTTTATTTTTCATAATTTGTTTTAAATACAGCAATGAGGTGATTTCAGGGATTGTTTCTATAAAACTTTTATAAATACTAAAACTTTTATAAATACTTTGTGAAATCAAATTAGACTTTGAACTTAATTAGTAAGAGCTCCTGCATGGGAAAATCTGCTTTGCTTACATATGACTTGCACAACAATTGATAGTAGAACACAAGATGGCTAGTTTAAAGAAAATATTTGGTTCATGTGAAGTGCTTGGACTTTTTCACTCTTTACTGGAGCCAAAAGTTACAGCAAGATGGACAAAATCCTTCTGGAGATAAACTGAAATGATTTCTAAGGTGGATTTAACAATTACAATTTAAAGAAATAGAAATACTGGTTTTATAAATGCTACCCTTTTAAACTGGAATATAAGAGAATTTACTGAAGTTATTTCATGAAATTACTAATGGACTTGAAAGATGATAAAAACTTGAAAAGAAGAGAGAAAGTTATTTAAAGAAAACAGGAGTTAGAATTTTATTTATGGAACCCAAATTTATTTTTGGGGGAAGAAGGAAAATACATAAACTTTGCTCACGTTTTCCCACCCCCTCTGGAGCCTTTCTGAGTCTTCTCGAATAGAGGGGAAAATGCTGATGGATGCCAGTATTTGAATTAACATTTCCCCTTCCTTCCAAGGACTTTCTGAGCCTTCTGGAGGAGAGGAGAAAACACTGGTCTTCACTTGAGTTTTCATCAGATTTCAGATCTGTTCCTTGAGCGCGTGGGAGAATTACTGTACTGCCTTTCTTGGGAAACTAGCAGAGGAAATGTAAATGGCAATTTCTTGATCACAGTAATAAATGAATTAACAAGTGGAATAAATAGATTGCCAATCACTCAAAATGCAGTCATATAAGGGTGGCGGGACTGTTCTGAGACCATCATGCCTATGAACGTTAAATGAAAATTGTTCAATTCTGTCAGCACAGTTCAAAAGAGTCAAGAGATAAATTGAAGTAAGTTCAGAGAAAGGCCAACAAAAGGCCGAAGAATCTGAGAAGTAAGTTCTTTGAGGATTAGTCTTCACATACCTGAAAGTTTGACAAATATTTGAAAGTTAGAAGAGAGAGAGTAGACTTATATCTGCTGTTCAGAATCAATAAATTAAAACAACCGGGATGAGAATCAGTGGGTTAAAACAATAAGGAAAGGAGGCTTAGATTAGACGTTTAGATTAGAGGAACTTTCTGACTATATGACTTGCCAGCCAATGGAAAGGTGGCTACTCTTGTTAGAGGTCTTCTAATAGAAACTGGGTGGTCATTTTCAGAGAATCTCTAGTGAATCCTGCACTGAGCAGGCAGTTGGACTAATTTACATTTGTGGTCACTTTCAACTCTGTGATTCTATTAAATGTAATGGTAGTTCTAGAAGAGATCTTATTAATGCTGTTCACAATTCTTTTAGGCTATTTGGCTTTGATGTTCAAGGCAGAGATTGTGGTGAAGATGCTGCTCAATGGATTACAGCCTACCTAAAGTCAGAACCATACCGCTTGGTTTGCTTTGAACCAAATATGGTTCCAAGGAATTCAAAAGATTTAATGGAACCTTTTCGTCCCACTGATAAGGTGAGCTTTGTGCTTTCAATGGTCAGTGGTACATGTTACAGTATAAGTGGATCTGTTTTTCAATCAATATTCTCATTTATCATGTACTCAAAAACATTTTGAGAGTATTTAACAGTGTATTTATTAGTCATATCCATTTATTTATGGACATGCAAACACAGCTAATCTCCAAACTCTATACAAAATTGGACCTATAGTAGTTAGTATTTGGTGAAAGATCACCAGGCAGAACCAGGGCAATAGGGAGGACTGCAGAGTCAAAAACATCCTGTAAAAAGGTGATACTAGACTATTTGCATAATGCTGCCAAGAAAAAGACAATTGAGTTTCACTTAAAGATGTAATTTTTTTCCCCTTCTGCATAGGAATGGTGATTGATACTAAAAGACAAATATAGTGGAATAAATGTTTTTTTAAAGTACCAATGTGTGGGAGATCCCTTTGCAGGGAGAGCAGCCTTCGTAATCAGTTTCCAAGTTGTGGCTGGGTGGGTTCTTTGTTGTAAAACCTGAATATATTTGATTATCATGTGACCAATCTACTTTTTCTTCAGCAAATGGCTGTGATCAGATATTTTATCACATCATTTAATGATATCGCAAATAGTCCTTGCTAAGCAATGGCAATTGGGATTGGAATTAGCATTGCTAAATCACAATGTGATATGACTGTGCTGCTAAGTGATGGGAGTTCTGATTGTCGTTAAGCAAGGACCTCACATGACAGCAACATCTGACTTTCCGCTGCCTTCCCCATTTAATTTAGCTTATGGGAAGCTTTCAGGGAACATTAGAAATTAGAATCATGTGACCATAGCTCACTGCGACATAATGTTGAGCCACATGCCTGGATCATTGTTCCTGCAGTAGCAGGAACTCCAAGGACTTATCTTAACTATCATTTGTTCAAAGCTATCATAACCTTGAATGATTGTTGAACAAGTGGTTGTTAAACAAGGATGCCCCCTCCCCCTACAGACAGTTATTTTGGGGCTGCTTCTTTTTGTGCTACATACTATCTCTTTGTATTTTGTATAAACGTTTTGACATTGTTCATTTATGGAATGTACTTCTCTAGATTGCCTATTCTGACTGTAGTCCTATCATGCTCCTCTCTGAAGCTTCTTTGGAAGAGCTTAATTCCAGACTGGAGAAGAAAGTTCAAATACGTAACTTCAGGCCAAGCATTTTGGTCACTGGTTGTGGTCCTAATGAGGAGGTAAGGTAGGGCATAACTTTTTAGTTTACATATAGAATAATTTTGCATGTAACTGTTTAATAAAACATTTTTAAACTTGTACTTCTCACATGAGTCAGCCAGGAAGTTGGCTGGAGGTCTAGAAGATGCAGGTGTCAAGCCTGAAATTGTCATAAGTTAGCCATTTTAGTTTGTCTTAGTGTATATTCTTTTTCTTATTTTCTCTGGGGTAGTCATGGGGGGGGGGGAAGTTGCGGGCTTGACACATTCCTCAGGTGGGAGGAGTGGAGATAAAGAGAGATGTTTTGGTTAGGTGATCTTCTTTCCTGTGGGAAATGAGTTGTAGCCCGCCCCCCGCCCCCTCAGGTGGAGATTTATGACATCAAGCAGCGTTGAATTACTTCTATTGTAGAATGTGACTTTGGCGGGTTGTTTCTAAATTCTAATATTGTGGGGAAATTCCGGATTGGGTCAGATCCAGAATTACCATGGACTTTGCCAATTTGATGTTTTCCTAAATAAAAGAAATCTTTTTGAAGATGGACTTTGTTATTTTTCTTTTAACATGGATTTTATTACTTGGAAACCTGACAGCAGGCACTAAATTTGGGAAAAAGTTTGTATTATTGCCAGTTGTCTTTGCAGTGAAAGGAAGCTTTTCTTTCTTTAATATATTCCTAAATTTATTGAAGGGATGAGGTTATCTACTGTGGGTAAAAATAATAAAGCTAACCTTGCTGAATAGAATATTTTAAAATCATTTTCTTCAACAAAAATTTCTTATGTCAATTATTTCCCTTGGCAAGTGGAAATAATCAATCTGCTCTTTATTTGATCACAATGGATTTCTAGGTTCAAGGTAAAATCATATCTACATATCAGTATTAAAGCATAAAATACACAATGTAGCTGTGCAGTAAGATGCCTAATTTATTTACACTGAATAATAAACGCCTAACAAATACATGAAGCATACCTTTTTTTGGAGAAAACCAAAGAAATTGTGTGGAAAGCTAGAGTTCCAGGAATCTAAAGCCTCAGATGAGGTTAAAGGTTAGTTTTTGTAAATAATATTCATTCAAAAAATAATATTGTCATTTTAATATGTAGCAAAAAGGAATATTTGGAGAAATTACCAAAACATTAATGGTGAGCTTCCTACATCAGCCAGGCATATTGATCATACTATGTTTTCTTTCACTGATGTATAGACAGATACATAATTTCAAAGTCTGCTTCTTTGCTGGCAGACTTGTAGAAGTCGTCTGATCTGGCATGATTTTTTTCTTGGTTCCTCTATTTTTCCAAGGTCCTTCATCAAAAATCACTTTTGGAAAGTTAGGAGAGCAGTCCCCAAGCTTTCTGGCTTGGCAGCCTGGCAGGGGAGGGGGAGAGAGGATGGTTCTGTGTGAATGGCAGGCACTCAGTGCGAGCACAAATGGAGCTTTACACGTAAGCCCAAGTGCCTGCCACTCGCACAAGTGGAGCTGCGCACATGTACTCACCCATCGCTTGCGCAGTGCAGTTTCAAACAGGCCACCGCCCAGTAGTGGGCCACAGCCCAGGGGTTGGGGAACCCTGGACTAGGAGACTTCCTGAGAATCGGGGACCTGGTGCAGGGGATTGAAAAAGGTAGGAACTGTCCCCAAACTTTCTGCAGGTATGTTCCACATGAAATTGCCTCAAATAGGTAAAGGGTCTGTCACATAGGCCGATTGATGAAAAACAAATGTAAAAAGGACACAGCGGATGAGAAAATTTTCCATCCGTTGTTATCCGCTCTCAAAAGTGCCCCGAATTTGCATAAGCAGAACGGACAACAACGGAAAGGAACGGACGGCGGATGTTAAGGAGGATGTTAAGCAGATGCTCCACGGAAGCCTAGCGGATGGAAGCGGATGGAAGTGGATGGCACATCCGCAGGGCTTCCGGGGGAGCACAGCGAAGCAGACGCGCAACGGAAGGAATGGATGCAGAGCGGATTCCTAGCGGATGCCTAGCGGATGCAAAGTGTTCACTGTGCATGCGGGGAAGATGCATTGCGTCAGCCCCGCGGATATAAAAGGATGCAGCTCGCAAGCAGGTCACCATTCAGAGGAAAGACCTGCTGCCAGACACAGCTCCAGCCAGCCAACAATCATGGGGAAGAAGAGGAAGCCTGTGCCATCTGCTGCCAACCCTGGCAAGAAGGACAGGGCCACCCTCCCACCCCCTGGCCCTGACTCTGCTTCTACTGGGGCTTCCGCTGCTCGGGCTGACTCTTCTGGTGCTGGTGCTTCTGCTTCTGCTGGTGCTTCCGCTGGTGCTGACTCTGCTGGCGCTGCTCCTGGTGCTGGTGCTTCTGCTGGTGCTTACTCTGCTGGCGCTGCTCCTGGTGCTGGTGCTTCTGCTGGTGCTTACTCTGCTGGTGCTGCTCCTGGTCCTGCTGGTGCTCTTGGTCCTGCTGGTGCTGCTGGTGCTGCTGGTGCTTACTCTGCTGCTGCTGATCCTGGTCCTGCTGGTGCTTACGCTGCTGCTGCTGATCCTGGTGCTGCTGGTCCTGCTGGTCCTGCTTTTTCTGCTACTGTTGTTGCTGCTGCTGCTGGTGGTGGTGTGGTGGAGCAGCCAATAGAACCTTGAAGCCCCTCTGATGAGGGCCCAGATGGCCCTGTCAGAGGGAGGAAGAGGCATACGCGTGAACAAGAGAGGAGGCAATACTCCATCAAAGAGGAACATGAGGATGAGGTGCTCGAATGGCTGAGGGAGAACGAGTATCTATGGCGGAAGGGACACAGGCTCTATCGAGACACCAAAAGGAAGCAGGATGCTTGGAGAGAGAAGGCAGAGAGCCTGGGCTACACTTCGGAGGTCCTCCTCGGCTGGTGGAAGCACATGCACACTTGGTACGGGAAGCTGCACTCAAGAAATCTGGCCAGGCCACGGTCAAGCTCACCGACCGGGAGACCTATGTGATGGCCAAGTGCAGCTTCTTCGAGCGTGAGGTCCGCCACCGAGGAGCAGCCCCTCTGACAACCCTCTCTCTCAGGCAGCCCACAGAGAGCCAGTCCTCTTCTGGCCAAGAGTCAGCTCCTGTGTCCAGGCAGGTATCTGTGGAGTGTGCCATGACGGAGAACCCCCCGACAGCTGCACTCCCTGTGGCGGAGCGCATGGAGGACCCCCTGATGCAGTGGGAGCAAGGAGAGGGCACTTTCTCCAGAGGCCAAACCACATCCACCCCCAGCTCCACCTCCACAGAAAGCAGGCAGAGAGCCAGACCGGAGGGGCAGAACCACACTGTCCTGCTGGAGATCAGGGACACCATCAAAAGCAGCATAGATCTCCTCTCTCAGCTGGTCCACACCGACATACTATCCTCCAGCCGCAAGCCCTTCCTCACCTACGTCAACCAGACCCTCCTGGACATGTCCGAATCACAGTACCAGGTGATAAAGGACAGGATCACTGGTCTTCTTCACAACCCTCCAGACCCAGCTGAACCTGCTCCCACCCAGTCCAGGTCTGCACCTCCACCCAAGGTGATGTCACTGCCCTTCCAAGGCTTTCCACAGGCTCTCACCTACCAAGGCTACGGCTACCAGGAGCTCCAGCAGCACAGGCAGCCCTTCCCACTCCAGGCACAGATTCATCGTACGCCACCGGTGCCACCAATGGCACTGATGCCACCGACACCACAGATGCCACCCACACCACAGATGCCACCCACGCCTCACCTCGCTCACCTGCAGACCAGACAGTACACTCCTCCTTCCTCCACCCCACAGCCAAGCCCGGCCTCAGAACATCTGTCATTGGTCTTGGGACTGACACCCCATGTCCTGGAGGAAGGGGCTCTCAACATCACAGGACTGAGCCAGCTCTCCAAGAGCTTCCTCCACACACCATCCCCTGTTGTCCTCTCGGGGCCAGGCACCCCAATGGGGCCTCAGACCAGCACTCCAGCAGCAGCCACCTCCACAGCACCTGGACCCTTCACCCCTGAGACTATGGGCATGCCTCAGAGTGACTGAGAACAGTGCCAGAGACTGGATTGCTACCTGTTGACTTTATCTTTGTGTGGGACACTTTACTTGGGTCATTTTGCTTTTACAGTTTTTTATTAATAAAGATTATCTTTGCTTCATACACTTGCTTCAGTTCTTTCAGTCAATAAAGTCTTGGTGGAAACTTTTAGAAATGGTTTAAGCCTTTGCATGCTTGTGGGATGGGTTAAGATAGCAGTGGGATGGGCAGGGATACCTGTGGGATGGGTAATAGCTGTGGGATGGGCAGGGATACCTGTGGGATGGGTAATAGCTGTGGGATGAACAGGGATACCTGTGTGATGGGTAATAGCTGTGGGATAGATAAGCCTCCAGTGCAAGCATAGTGGGACTGTATGGTCCACCCTCCCAGGTGCCACACGTATGGCCCTTTATTGTCAATAACAATGTAATCATTCACCCACACATTTCAACATAAACACAACTCTTTATTAAATGCCCTGTTCATTGTAGGGCCACTCAACATACATGGCACAATCTCATCAGTGTGATGAGACAGGCTGAAGGAAGCATCCATTAAGCATCTACCATCCTGTCTTGCCACTCCACTGCTCCAGCTGGGGAGTTGCACCAGTTTTTAAGGAGGTTGCGCTGCTTCTTCCCTTCACGTGAAGTTCTGTTGGGGCCTTGCACATCCACAGTGTCTATCAGGTTTCGTCCTTGCCTCCATTCACCAGGCTCCATGTCCCCATTGCCTTGTTGGAGGTCCACGAGCCTGTTCTGCAACACTGGGTAGCGGATGCGCATGAGTTTGTGCAGGGTGCAGCAAGCTTCCACGATGTTCCTCATGGTCTGTGGGCGATGCTGCATGGTGGTGAGAAATACCTGGAACCTGTCAGCCAGGATGCCAAAGGCATTCTCCACAACCCGCCTTGCCCTGGACAGCCTGTAGTTGAAGATCCTCTCTTCATGGGTGAGGCATCTGGAAGTGTAGGGCTTCATGAGGTAGGTTCTGAGGGAGAAGGCGTCATCCCCCATGATGAAGTAGGGCACATCTTGTGTGTCGTTGGGCAGGGGGTCTGGATCTGGGAAGCCCATGATGAGGTTGCATTGCAGCCCCTCCTTGAGGTGACTGGTGTTGTATACCTGGGCATCTGAATATGACCCGTTGCCTGAAGCATTGATGTAGATGAACTTGTAGTCAGCATCGACCATGGCGAAGAGGATGATGCTGAAGAAGCCCTTGTCGTTGTGATAAGTGGACCCTGACTTGGCTTGCGCTTTGCAAGCCATGTGCTTGCCATCTATGGCTCCAACGGTGTGGGGGAAGTTCCACTTCTGATACCACTGCTCTGCAACTTTCTTCCAGCCTTCAGTGGAGGGGCACTTGAGGAGCTCCTCCAGATATTCTTCGATGATGGCCTGCACCACTTCTCTGACCACTTTGCTGATGATGTTGTGTGGCACCCTCCAGCCGTACTGCATGCTCTTGTACGTGGTCCCTGAGGCAAGGTGGCGCAGAGTCAGTGCCACCTTTAGTCCAGGGTCCAGGCTGGGCCGGAAGTTGGTGCTCTGCTTGGTCAACTTGGGTCTCAGCCGCTCCACAACTTTGTCAAACATGGCTGGCGGCATCCTCATGAAGTTCTGGAATGCACGAGTGTCTTCGTTTCTCAGCTCCACCATCAGCTTGTTATACAGTCCGTACTCTGCTCTTCTCGCGATCCATCTTCGGACCCAGACACTTCTTGGCCGCCTCCTTTTCTTCGCGTAGAACAGGTGAAAGAGCCTGTAGATGGCTTCGCACTGTTGTAGAAGGATGGTGGCTACCAAAAGGAGTGTGTGATGATCCATGGTGGAGATGACTGGATGCTGTGGAAGAGCAAGAGCCAGATGAATGCTGAAGAAGTCTGCACAGCAGGGCTGCTGGACTGAAAGTGAGATCCAGGTGAGTTCCTCCCCCTTTTTATAGGAAATATAGGTTTTCCGCTAGGTGTCCTTTTGCATCCTCTAGGCATCCTGCAGACATCCTAAATATCCGAGATACGTCCCTTATACGAACTTTTTCTCCATTTTAATGCTTTGTATGCGAGCTGCATCTGCTTTCATCCTTTCTACGTCCATGCTACTAATGCTGCATGTCCGTTCCGCGTCCGTTTTGCTTCCTCCCTGTGTCCGTTTTCTGCTGGAGCAGATGCAAGTTGTGCGGATGCCTAGCGGATATAACGGACGCGTAACGGATGACGACGGACATCTAACGGATGTTCCCCGTATGCATAGCGGATGTAGAACGGACGCATTGGATACATTTTCCGCTCAAAAAGTTTTGTGGAGCTCAAAACTTTTTGAGCGGATGAAATGTCAGTAGACGGATGCTGGACGGATAGAGAGGATGAAAAACGGACGCAGTGAGTACAGAACGGAAGCATCGCATTAACCAAGAGATGGCAAGTGTTTCTCTCCGTTTTACATCCTCTTTCCATCCGTTGGTGCTGTGTGACAGGGGCATAAGCAAACACCATTTACGAAATAGAATTTCAGGTTGTGTAAGAAGCAAAGCTTGACTAATGTTTTGCAGATAGAAGTGTAAGTAGTTATTATGGACAGTACAAATATTAAGTTATTATCAGGTGTATCACTTTATTTTCAGACTATATGTAAAATTCTATTATATTGAATAATGAAAACTCAAAAGAGGGAACATAATCTGACTTTCATCTATGAAATACATCACTTAGAAGTATTATTTATTGGTCTCTTTTATAACATTTACATTCATGTTAGAAAGCTCATGCAAAATTCATAAGAGCAAGTTGAATTGCCTTGGATTATATAAGAAATAAAATACTCAAATAATTATTTTTTTGTAGGACAGCTGGGATGATATTATTATTGGAAATGCACAAATGAGAGGGGCAATGGCCTGTCCCAGGTATGCCTTTTTTGTTATTGTATTCCATGGCTGGAAATAATCTAAGGCTGTTGTTACCTCATTCCTCTTTTTTCATTGTAGGTGTATCCTTACAACAGTTGATCCAAATACCGGCATCATAGACAGAAAAGAACCTCTTAATACTTTGAAAAGGTAATAAAATATTTTGGCATGTTCAGTACAATTAATGAAAGCAGTTTGGTGTAATTTAGGTATTAGGCTAGAAACTGGGAGTCTGTGAATTCTAGTCCTATCTTAGCCCCAAAGCAGTTAGGTGATCTTGGTCCAGTTACACACTTTCAGCCCTAGAATGGAGGCAATGGCAAACCAATTCCAAAAAATGTTGCCCTCCCCCCCCAAAAAATAAACCCTGCGGGTATTTCTCCAGGCAGTTGCCAGGAACTAAGACTGATTTGAAGGCGTGCGTGCACACACACACACACATGCACACAAAATGTGCATTTTTTCAAATGTCTTTGCACGTTTGGGAGGGCTAAAATTTTATTGAGAACAGCCTTTCACAAACTGGTACCCTCCAAATGAGAGGAGATTGCAGCTTCCTGGCTGGCAGTTATATTCCCAGTATGCCTGGAGGAAGCAGGTTGGATAAACTGGAACAAGTGCAATAGAAAAATTTCCTTGTTTTGTGAATTTTTACTACCTCAGAGTCCATTAATAAAATTAGGCATTTCATGAATGAAGACGAATATACGTGACCCAGGATAGGTATAGTTCATCTTCAATGTTTCAGTTGTCGTACTTAGTTTCTCTCTAATATTCTTAATCTTAATAATTGAAATAAATATTATTCAATTTAAAAAAATGAAAACATGATTTCAAGTACAGTGCAAGTTTTAAGGATGTATGTTATACTGAAGTCCCACTGAATTCAGTTTAACAATAGTCCAAACAACTATGTTCATGTTTCAGCTTTAATTTTAAGCTTTCAAAATAATTGCTACTATGTGATTGTGAAATTTTGTAACAATTTGGAATTTCAGGCATGTAGGAAACTTGTGTTTGTTAGTTTGTTATAATAAAATGTTATCTGTTTAACTATTTTGTGAATAATTCATCATGACCGTATTATTTTTTCTAATAGTTACCGCTTGTGTGAGCCTTCGGAAAAGCATATATACAAATCAAGCCCTTTGTTTGGATGGTACTTTGGAGTTGATAAAACAGGAACACTTAAGGTTGGAGATCATGTCTACAAGATAATGTGATGATGGAAATTTCCAAATGGAAATGCATTCTTGACATCTTTTCAATATATTTTTTGAAGTTGTTATCTTTCTAATGAAAATTTTCTGTCTTTCATCTAGTAATACTTTCTGTAACATCTTAAATTCAGTTGTATTGGTGATAAATAAATGATTTTCTGCTTTCTAGAATTGAGTCAAAAACATATGTTATAGTTCAACTCTTTATAGTAATTAATACATCATGATTATGGAAAGCTTATGAGAGGTAAAACAAAGTATGAGCCATCAATGTGATGTGCTGCAAAGATCTAAAATGCAATTTTAGACTACATCAAGCTGACATATAATTTCCAAATCATGGGATATTTAATCAGTCCACTCTTTTTTTTCTGGCTCAGTGCTGTTAGTGAGCAGCACACTTTAAAATTTCAGAAAAGTTTAAACAGGTTCAGAGATGTTAGTGAAGGTGATCATAGGATGAGAATCTAAGATTTTTGAAGACAGATTGAAGAAGGTGGGTGTGATTTCCTTAAGAAAAGGGGGAGGGGTATAATAACCTTATTCATATACCTGAAAGGATGCCACGCGGGACGAAGATCAAGATTAGTGGATTTAATTAAATAGTAACTGATTTAAGATATAGGGGGGCAGGTTCACATTAAGTGTTGTAAACACATTCCTAGGTGGCTGTACTGTTACTGATATCTGCTGCCTTCTCTTAACCTTTAACCGTGTTTTTTAGAATTTTCTCGGTATTTTTATATATTTTTAATATATTACTGTTTTATAGTTTCATTGTTAATTTTTTTGTGTGTGAGATGGGTAGCTATATAAATCGATGAATGAAGGAATCAATCAAGGGAAGGAAGGAAGGAAGGAAGGAAGGAAGGAAGGAAGGAAGGAAGGA
>BLBF01000018.1:36623429-36634939 GCA_015471245.1 Laticauda colubrina | reverse complement strand
GGAAGGAAGGAAGGAAGGAAGGAAGGAAGGAAGGAAGGAAGGAAGGAAGGAAGGAAGGAAGGAAGACTAGTTTGACAGTGGAACCAGTGAAATGAGAGAGAGAGGGGCTGTCATCTGCTTGATGTGTTCATGCAGAGAGCCATCTGTCAGATATGGTTTAATTTGGATTCCAGCACCAGGCAAGGATTTGGACTTAATAGCCTTAATGGTTTTTTTTTTAACTCTGTAATTCTAAGTTCCAGATTCATCACTGTCAGCCAATATTTTTATATATCTTATTCTAACTATTATTTGGAACTAAATTGCATCAATTTCAATATGATTTTGTGATAATACGATAATGTCAAGTTTGGATTGGCCTCGTGTTTCCTAATTCTTTTTATATTATGCACAAAGATAGATAAAATACATATCAATAAGCTTTCTTTACTTTATATTATAATTTGTATGTGATTTATTTTTAAGAGATCAAATTATTAACATTTGTAATACATGCTCTTGCTTATAAGAATATTATCAAGTTACTGAATGTAAACTTTGCAAGTGATAAAGGAATTATTTCTTGATTTTTAAAAATAAAAACATAAAATGTACAAGTGTTTTTCCATGTAATTATTTATCTGAAGTTATTAAAATAATATATTTGCAAAAGTATTAATAATCTTATTTTGCATAATAATCAGATTTAGGGTGATTACTAAGCTTAAATTATATGTATCATAGAATTATGGATTTGATACAAGAATGCAGTTATTTTTTAAGGGCGTGTTCTTCCTTTATTCTGCAGTATATATTCTTGATATTACTATTAGCAAAATGTACCATGGAGTTTAAAGGGAAAATCCAGGCTTTTCAAATTATGCTGTGTTATGCTTCCCTAAAATGATAGAGTGACACTTTGTCATAGGTGAAACTAATTATTTTATTGAGGTTAGCCATAGCTATAACCTACTCACACAACATCTCCCGAGCTGTTTTAACAAGCCAGGAGGGCATGGATCTAAAGAGTAGGTGGCTGAACCAATCCCAAGATCCTTGCCCACTTCTCAGGTCCAAGGAGTTCAAATTGTTCATGTCAACTCCATTCAGCTACATCTTTATTGGTCCTCCCTTTTTCTTTATACATTTGTTTTGTGCTTCATTGCTTATTATTAAATCACCTCAATATATTTCTTTAATACTTTCATCCATTTCGGAACTCAGTCCATATATACTGTATATAGTAAGTACCCTTTATAACTCTTTTTTTTACTACACAAACTGAAATATCCCATTCAATTTTTTATTTCTCCCGTCATATATTCATTTTTAATATAAGCAGGCAGAAATGTTCATGCACTATACATATATTTTCACTTCTTTCAATAAGCATTCCTTCAAACAGACCAAATATTATTCACTACCTTTTAGCACTTGTTCATCTTAAAATCTGCCTGTCCATTTCCTGCCATAAGCATTCAGAACAGAAATTCATCTATGTGCTCAAGTTGTCATTTATTTATGTATAATTTGCAATTGTTCATTGTCTTCCTGCCTGAGAAGGGGGTTGAATTAGAAGACCTCCAAGATCCCTTCCAACTCTTGTTATTCTATTCTATTCCCTGCCAAACACAGCTACCTTAAGGGGACCAGCGTCTGTAGGACTTTACTGCTTTTATCAGAATGTCATGACATCACCCAGGATGGCAAACTTGGCCTCTTTAGCACTTGCATGCACTATTGTGATCCACATACAAAAGCAACGGAGTTTACATTATGTCACCATGAGATCACTTTCATCATTCTGTATCTCCATATTCTTCCTGCAGAACTTAACTGCTGCACCTTGGTGTTCGATGTTTTCCAGCATATCATTTATATGTAACATTACATACCAATAATTTGGATTCTCAATCAACAACATGGCATTGTGAATACAAAAGTACACATCCCCTTTTTCCCCTCCTGATTCATGCAGTCTTCTTACCTACCCAGTTACAATCTTCCATATGTGATGATCATTACCAAGTGGGCTATATAGATACTGACCTCTGAACTTGGCAATTTAGTGCAAATGTTTCATCACCATTGGAAAATCACCCAAATTGGCTTTGGTCAATTGAAACTTTCACACAACCTTTTTAGTGAGATGCGACATCAGCCTTAGTTGTACCCAAGCTGCAGGCATTAGTCTATTTATTTATTTATTTATTTAGATTTGTCAATTGCTTACAACAATAGGTATAAGTATAAACAGTTCTACATTTTCTAGGTCTAGAATTTCAAGTCTGGTGGCATAAGGTATTCTACAACGAGTAGAAGAGTGTAGAACTCTTCTTGTGAAATATTTCTGGACTTTCTCAACTGTGTTAATATCAGATACATAATGTGGGTTCCAGACTGATGAGCTGTATTCGAGTATTGGTCTAGCAAATGTTTTGTATGCTCTAGTTAGTAGTGTGATATTACTAGAGAAAAAGCTACGTAAGATTAGGTTAACAACTCTTAATACCTTTTTGGCTATGTAGTTACAATGGGCTCTAGTACTTAGATAATTTGAGATGAGTACTCCAAGATCCCTGACAGAGTTTGGATCATCAACAAGGTCTTGATTATTCAGCCTGTATTTTATTTTCTGATTATTTTTGCCAATATGTAAGACAGAGCATTTATTTGTTGAATTTGAAGTTGCCATTTGTTTGACTATTCTGATACATAATTGAGGTCTTTTTGAGGGGTAGCAGTATTTTCTGTAGTGTTGAATAGCTTTAAATCATCAGCAAAGAGAACACAGTCGCTCTTAAAATGATCACAGAGGTCATTTATGTAGAGTATGAAGAGAGTTGGTCCTAGAACTTTGCCTTGGGGGACACCACTGTTGACAGGTACAGAATTTGATAGGATGCTCCCAATTTTGACCATTTGTTGTCTGTGTGACAGGAATGCTTCTATCCAGTTATGCAGTTGTCCAGAGATACCATAAGATTTTAGTTTTAATTTAGAGTAGTTTGTTGTGCACCACTGAATCAAAGGCTTTACAGTAGAAGTCAGTAGAAGTCTATGTAGATTGCATCTATTGCTTTGCCCTGATTGAGTTGTGTAGTCCATATGTTTTTGCAGTGTAAAAGTTGCAGATTACAGGATAGTTTTTTTCTGAAACCAAATTGTTAATAATTGATTCCATGACTTTACAGGGGATGCAGCATAAAGAGATTGGTCTGTAATTTTCAACTAGGCTGGGGTCTCCCTTTTTGGAGATGGGAATGACCGTGGCTTGTGACCATAGTTTTGGCAAGGAGCTGGTCCTGAAAGATTTTTCAAAGATTATGCTTAGAGGTTCTGCTATGGCAGTGAGTAGATTTTTTTAAGAAGTAGGCACATATTCTGTCCGGTCCAATTGATAGATATGGTTTTAGATTGCATAGTGCTTTTTTTTTTTCTCCCTGATAAAGGGAAGGAGAATATCAGTTCTGAGACATTGAGGCCAAGTATGCTGTTAGGGCCATAAAACCCCAGTTTTATTTCAGATATGCTCGCATTATTCTATGGAAATGGGAATCCCAAGACTATCTTGCAAGGCACCTTAGTTGGCCCATATCTTCCCGACTAGTGTGCTAAGGATTTGACATGTTTTCCAACCTTTGTCCATTTTAAGATATAATTTTGAATGATTAATGTTTCCTAACATTGTTTTGGAATCTGTGTTCCAGTAATCTGATCTTAAACTAAAGTTACCAAACATCTGACACAAGTAGGATATGTCATCATATTTGTCTTTATGCCCACCACCTGGCAGAGCCTTCACTTTAAAATCTAACATTGTCTGGCTTTTTGAGTATTTTAAATTTTGGACAATAGTAGTCATTCACAAATTTTTGTATTGGGCCTAAGTAAATTGTCTGCTTTTTCTCTCATCCATGGACAGACTTGACAGTCGACATTTACATTATTTCTTGATTCCAGCAATTTAGTTCAATCTAGCCTCTTCAAATTTGTGATAACTGTAGTCAGTGGATCATACATATCTGTGATGAAATCTGAAAACCACATTGTCATAGATTCTATGTTATTGCTAGTATAAATTCTTGAACATAAATATTTGTTGGGAAATACTAAATTGAAAAATCAGCCTTTTTGATGCTGGTAAAGTAATCACACATGTACGTAGACCATGCCATATATATATACGTGTGTGTGTGTGTGTGTATTATAATGTAATTTTTGCCACAAAAACTATATGCACCCCGTGTTTCTTTTTTTCAAGGATCAATGCATTTCCAGTTTCCTTACTCTTCTGCAAATTTAGTCCCCAGTGACCATCCTTTAATTATCTGTTGAAATTCTCAGTTATCCAGGTCATGGTCAAAGGTGTTTTTTAAGGAGCCAACTGGACTTCCTTGTTTTTTTCTTCGAAGATGCTTCACTTCTCTTCAAAGAAACTTCTTCAGCTCTGACGCATGGATTCCATTTCCCACTATCTTGTCAGAGCTGATGAAGCTTCTTGGATAAAGAATGAAGTGTCTTCAAAGAAAAAAAGAAAAAAAACAAGAAAGTCCAGTCGTCTCCTGGAAAAGTCCTTTTTTTAATGTACCCAAACTTTTCTTAAAAGACAGCCTACCCACCAGTGCAGTGCTGTCTTGAACAAACGCCTGTGGCTTATTTTGCTTTGTTCACTTGATTTTATCTCTGTCTGGAACCAAGATGATCATCTGCCTAGAAAAGGCAGAGGTTACAAGACTGGTTTCTAATGAAGGAGGAGAAGAGCGGTGTAGATATGGTCAAGGAGAAGCTCTTGTCTTCTAACCTGAGGCCTAGATGGCTTGGGCAAAGAGCAGAAGTGAGACCCTCCTTTTCCGCTTTCCATCGCTATTGCAAAAAGAAGAAGGTTGATGGCCACCCTGCAAGAGTCACCAACCGAAAACCATTCCCAGTGAGCAAGCTTGCTTCTCCCTCGCAGATGCCCCTATGGCTGGCTTCGCCGCCCTTTCCCCTTCCTCAGGGCTACCGCTGCCTCTGCTTCTGCTCACCTGGATTTACACCACCACTGCTGTCCTCTCCAGGATCGTGGTGGCCTGGCGTTGGCACTGGAGCCATCGAAGCAGCTGCCCGCAGCTAAAACTGGTGGGGACAGTGGCTGCTGTCTTCATCTACCCGATCAACTCCTGCTGGGGGGTGGCTGTGAAGCGAGCCGAGATGACTGGGCCTTCGGGTCGAGAAGCTGCGGGATCAGTAAGCTGGCCGCATAAAAGCGGGCACCTTCGAGGCGCAGACTCCCTTTCCAAAGGGCCGCTTCTTTGGGGCTGGAGTACACCAACCAGTGCACCTCAGAGAGATTGTCTATGGAGATTTTCAGTCATCCAGATCAGGGTCTCCAATCTTGGAAACTTTAAGACTTGTAGACTTCAACTCCCAGGGAGTTGAAGTCCACAAGTCTTAAAGTTGCCAAGGTTGGAGACCCCTGTTCCAGATCATAGTTGTCCCAAAGGTGCTTTTCAAGAAGCCGCTGAACTTTCTGGTTTTTTTTTTTATTTGAAGACGTTTGGCTTCTCATTCAAGAAGCTTCTTCAGCTGAAGCAAACCAGAAAAACCAGAAAGTCCAATTGCCTCTTGGAAAAGCACATTTGGGATTGTTCTAGATTGCTTGCTTGTTTATCCAAGTTGAGGGGAATGGTGTTGTGTAATCTTTAAGCATTTGTGCGTTCGCAAATCAGTAACACCCACCTGTCCCATCCACACTTATCAAGACTTTGGTAAGGGATTGCCACTACTCCAAGGGAGAGAGGGAATCTAGTTTAAAAAACAAAATAAAATGAAGTAATGTACTGTATTGGAAAAGTTTCTCACTTGTTTGAGAATATGGAAGGATAGCGTAACGCAGTTTGTTTCAAACCTGTGTAATTTTAAGGGTGGACTTCAACTCCCAGATTCCCAGCCAGAATTTTGAGATATGAGTCCATCCATCTTAAAGTTGGGCAAAATAAAAATAAATAGTAAACACAGGGCAAAGAAAAGAAAATTGCAGTATTTGGAAGGAATCCTGATTGCTGTTATAAGTATCTTTACAGTACAATTCAAACCTTTCCCTCTTTTACTTTCTTGCCCCTGATTTGTAGAGGGATGCTTTACTCCTTCCTCTTCAGAAGGAATCCCCAATTGCATTGGCTAGTAGGAAATCTACTTTCTTTCAATAGGAAGAGTATCTTGCTTGCCCATTATTTCTATTAATAATATTATGCTGCCTTGGTTGTTATGGAAATGCTAGCTGCAAAACCCAAGAGTGAGAATATATCTTTTATTGTGCTTTTTGTGTATAGAATTACTGTACATTTAATGCAGCAAAAGCATTGCTTCAGGATTTTTTCCCAATCCTTTACAAACAGTGACCACTGGAAATATTTGCATTTTCTTCCTTATAGTCAAGTAATATATTCTCCCTCTGTTTCAGGCTCTTCTTCATGGTGCATTTCAGTTTGCATGCACTGGAAAGCATAGGATGGGCTGCATATGCCCTGGTTAGACTGATGTGGCTCGCTTTGAATGGAACAGCATTTTTACCAATTGCATCTCTTTGATTTTTCCCTGGAATATTTCTCTACAGACAGCTTCTACTGTTTCCAGGTTTTTTTAAAACAGATTTTTTAGCCAACTTTTCCCACCACAGCACATTTGGTGTTGTTTGATTCTGTTGGTGGATAGTAGACAGATACATGAAGAGCCATAGAATTTACAAAATTCCACTCCAATATTTCACTGGATTAGAAAGAATTCATTATATTGAGAACAATCTGTTACCAAATCCAACTCAACCCAACTCAACCTTCCTGGGGAGAAAAAAAATGATAAAATTCCCTGAGGCCATGGTCTCTTCTCTTTCTTTTCTACTACAAGTAGTAGTGTATCATTAACAAGATTTACAATAGTTTTATTGTTTTAATTCTTTGTCTAGAGCAGTGTTACTCAACTTCAGCAACTTTAAAACATGTGGACTCTCTGAATTCCCTAGTCAGGTCAAGGATACCACTGAGTCTAGTTGATTTTAAAGACTGCAGTATATTTCTGTTGCTTATTAGTTTCATATGTAGGTGTTTTTAAACAATATATGCTCTTTCGTATATAGATTTTGGACTGTGATAAAAAAAGATGGACAAATGGTATCAGGTAAGAACATTCCTCGCATGATTCTAATTAGGGTATCCTGTGAAGATGACTATTTAATCCTGAATGCCCCAGGAATGAAGACACTGCAAATTCCTCTTGAACTCCCACAGACAAATTCAATCTGGAATTGCACGTATTAAAAGTTTTATTTTTTTTCTTGCTTCCTGATTGACAAGTTTTTCAATTTTATTCTGATAAAATTTTATCCTTTCCATTTATTTCATTCCATATATTTTCCCCAGTTATTCAGATTTGTATGGAGCATATCAAGAAAAATGGGAGGGGGAGTGAGAAAATAGAATAACACAAAATAAAAAATGCTGGTTGCCCAACAATCATACTGTGGGCCAGAGGTGGTATTCAGCCAGTTCTGTCAGGTTCTGAAGAACTGGTAGTGGAAATTTTGAGTAGTTTGGAGAACCAGTAAATACCACCTATGGTTGGCCCCGTCCCCATCTATTCACTGCTTCCCGAGTCCCAGCTGGGTCTTCTTTTGTTGCCCTGCACAGGGGAACAGAGCTGGAAAGCAGATTAGTGGGGTGAGGTGGGGGAGGGAATGGAGATTTTTGCAGTATATCCTTCCCCTGGAGTGTGGTGGAAATGGGGATTTTACAGTATCCTTCCCCTGCCACACTCACCAAGCCACACCATACCCACCAAGCCATGCCCACAGAACCTGTAGTAAAAAAATTTGAATACCACCACTGCTGTGGACCCAAGAGCCTTTTAGGCCTTCTAAATAAAAAGGCAGTCTGTGACAACTGAATTTGGAGACCAGTGGTAGTAACAATACTCCAGAGCGTGGAGACTACAATATTTGGGGTGTAGGCTCTAGGAGCTTTTTTTTTCTTAAATCCCTCTAGAGTCTTAGCATTTTATTGTAATCTGCTGAATGATAGAGGTACAGTAATCAGTACTGTGCAGTGGAAAATAGGAGTGGAAGGCAGATTCAGGAGATAAATGTAACCCTTAAACTTAAAACCTCTTTCTTCAGAATAACTCCACACCACCCAAACTCAGAAAAGGCACCAAGTTCCACCTGCTTGCTGACATCATTTTGTCATTACTTGCTCACTGCAGCCCTCGTTAATCTCACAGTTTTTAGAAGTGCATCTTCTGCTAATATTGCGGATTCATAATTTTAAAAAAAACGCCAACAAGAGTACAAAAGGGAAAAACTCAATATTATATTTTATATTGAATGTATTTTAGCAAACTATTAAAATTCTGCAATTGTTATGACTAGTAATTTACATTAATCATTAATAATTTATTAATTTCAATGAATTTTATTCCCTTTTACAATGTATTTGATAAGAGTTCTGCCTTAACTGATCCACTACTAAATCCCTTTAGTAAAATGTTTATGAAATGTCCTTTAGTTTTTGCTACATTTCCAATTTGTATTTGTAATCATGCATGTTAATTTCCACATTCTCCATCTCTCTATATAAAAGCGAAATACCACTCATACATCATCACAAAATCTTCAGAATTGTAAAGCCTACAAACTTGAATTTTGGAACGTATGTTCCTCTTGGCTCACTAAAGGCTAGGTCCCACTGGCCGATGGACACAAAACGTATGCATAAAGGACACAGCGGATGAGCAAAATTTCGGGGGTGGCTCCTTCCATTGTCATCTGCTCCAAAAAGTGGCAAAAATTTGCATAAACAGAACAGAAAATAACGGACGTGGGTAGTATGTAGTGGGGATATTAAGCGGATGTTCATCGGAAGCCTAGCGGATGACAGCGGATGGAAGCGGATGATACATCCGAAGGGGTTCCGGGGGAAACTTGCGAAGCGGATGCATAGCGGAAGGGGCAGAATGCATAGCGGATGAAGCGGATGCATCACAGATGCCTATAGGAAACAAAGCGGATGCTGCGCGGATGTATATCAGATGCAAAATGTTCACTGCGCATGCAGAGTATGAATTGCATCAGCTCCGCAGATATAAAAGGATGCAGCACGCATGCAGTCAGCATTCAGGGGAAAGACATGCTGCCACATACATCGAGCAGGAACACCATGGTTCGTCAGTTAGGGAAAAACAGGATGCCCGTGCCTACTCGTTCCAGCCCTGGCAAGAAGGACAGAACCAGCATCCCACCCCCTGGCACTGACTCTGAAGCTGCTGCTGCTGCTGCTGCTGTGGACCAGCCCCAAGGCCCTCAAAGCCCTGCTGCTCAATCCCCTGAAGGCCCTGGTGCTCAATCCCCTGAAGGCCCTGCTAAAGCCCCTGCCAGAGGGAGGAAGAGGCAAGGGAAGGAGAAGGGAGAGAGGAAACAGTACACTGTTTCCGAGGACCATGAGGATGAGGTGCTGGAATGGCTGAGGGAGAATGAGTACCTCTGGAGACTGGGCCACAGACTCCATCGTGACACCAAGAAGAAGCAGGCAGCTTGGAGAGACAAGGCAGAGAGCCTGGGGTACACTGCAGAAGTACTCCTTGGATGGTGGAAGCACATGCACACCTGGTATGGCAAGCTACACCTCAAGAAATCCGGGCAGGCCGCTTCAAGCTCACTGACGGGGAGATGTACGTCATGGCCAAGTGCAGTTTCCTAGAGGGTGAGATTTGCCACTGAGGAGCAGCCCCTCTGAGACCCCTCTCCCTCAGACAGACCACAGACAGCCAGTCCTCTTCCAGCCAGGAGCCAGCGAGCCTGTCCAGGCAGGTGTCAGAGGGCTCCACGGCAGAGACCCCCCTGACAGCTGCACTCCCCATGCCGGCACACTTGGAGGATCCCCTGTCACAAATGGAGGAAGAAGCAGCAGCCACCAGAGGCCAACCCACACCCACCTCCACCCCCAGCTCCAGAGGATACAAGCAGAGAGGCAGACTGGAGGGCCAGAACCACAGTGTGCTGTTGGAGATCAGGGACACAATGAAGACCAGCACAGAACTTCTCTCTCAGCTGGTCCACTTGGACAGAGGATCCTCGGGCCGCTACATTTTCATCACCTACGTGAGCCACACCCTGAGGAACCTGCCGGAGGCCCAGTACCAGGTGATGAAGAAGAAGATAACAGCACTTCTGCACAACCCTCAAGGCCCAGCTGAAGCTGCTCCTACCCAGTCCAGGTCTGCTCCTCCACCCCAGGCGATGTCACAGCCCTTCCACGGCTTTCAATAGCCCCTCACCTACCAAGGCTACGACTACCAGGACTTCCCACAGCAGAAGCAGAACTTCCCAGTCCAGGCCCAGGTTCATCACACGCCACAGACGCCAGTCCTCACCCAGCTGCAGACCAGACAGCCCCACTACACTCCTCCTTCCTCCACCCCAAAGCCAAGCCTGTCAACGGACAATCTGTCATCAGTCTTGGGCCTCACATCTCAGGTCCTTGATGAAGGGCCTCTCAACCTCACGGGACTGAGTCAGCTCTCGGACAGCTTCCTGAACACACCATCCCCTGTTGTACCCTTGGGGCCAAGTACCCCAATGGTGCCTCAGACCAGCACTCAAGCCACAGCCACCTCCACAGTCCCTGCCCGCGTAACAGCTGAGACCATGGACATGACTCAGAGTGACTGAGAATAGTGTCAGAGACTGAGTTGTTTACTTGTTAAGCTTATCTTTGCTTAAGACACTTTACTTGGTTCATTTTGCTTTTTTAATAAAGTCATAAAGTTTACCTAAGAAAGTTAATAAAGGTTATCTTTGCTTAAGACACTTGGTACATTTTTTTTAAATGAAAAAAATAATAAACTTCCAGTGCAAGCATAGTAGGACTGTATGGTCCATCATCCCAGTTGCCACACATATGGACCTTTATTATCAATAACAATTTATTCATTGATCAACACATTTTAAAATAAACAAAGCTCTTTATTAATACCCTATTCATTGTAGAACCACTCAACATACATGGCACAATCTCATCAGTGTTATGCGACAGGCTCAAGGAAGCATTCATTAATCATCTATCATCCTGTCTTGCCACTCCATTGCTCCAGCTGGGGAGTTGCACCAGTGTCTCAGTAGGTTGCGCTGCTTCTTCCCTTCATGTGAAGCTCTGTTGGGGTCTTGTATATCCACAGTGTCTATCAGATTTCGTCCTTGCCTCCATTCACCAGGCTCCATGTCCCCATTTCCTTGTTGACGGTCCACAAGTCTGTTCTGCAACACTGGGTAGCGGGTGCACATGAGATTGTGCAGGATGCAGCAAGCTTCCATGATGTTCCTCACAGTCTGTAGCTCATGCTGCATAGTGGTGAGAAGTATCTGGAACCTGTTGGCCAGGATGCCAAAGGCGTTCACCACCACCCGTCTTGCCCTGGACAGCCTGTAGTTGAAGATCCTCTCTTCACAGGTGAGGCATCTGGAGGTGTAGGGCTTCATGAAGTAGGTTCTGAGGGAGAAG
>BLBF01000018.1:36612855-36623029 GCA_015471245.1 Laticauda colubrina | reverse complement strand
CCATGGTGAAGAGGATGATGCTGAAGAAGCCCTTGTAGTTGAAATAAGTGGACCCTGACTTGGTTGAAGCTTTGCAGGCCACGTGCTTCCCATCTATGGCTCCAACGGTGTGGGGGAAGTTCCACTTCTGATACCACTGCTCTGCAACTTTCTTCCAGCCTTCTTCAGTGGAGGGGCACTGGAGGAGCTCCTCCAGGTATTCTTCGATGATGGCCTGCACCACTTCTCTGACCACTTTGCTGATGCTGTTGTGTGGCACCCTCCATGCATACTGCATGTTTCTGTATGTGGTTCCAGAGGCCAGGTGCCGCAGAGTCAGTGCCACCTTCAGTCCGGGTCCAGGTTGGGATGGAAGTTGGTGCTAGGCTTGGTCAACCTGGGTCTCAGACACTGTACAAGTTCATCAAACATGGCTGGTGGCATACTCATGAAGTGATGGAATGCACGAGGGTCTTCATTCCTCAGCTCCACCATCAACTGGTCATACAGTCCAAACTCCATTCTTCTCACGATCCCTCCTCGGACCCACACAGCTCTTGGACGTCTCCTTCTCCTTCTGTATAAAAGGTGAAACAGTCTGAACAGGTTTTAGATCTGGTGATGAATGAGCGCAGCTATCATACGGACTGTGTCATGATCCATGGTGGAGAACAACTGATGATGTTGAAGACCAAGACCAAGGGTGAAGAGGTCTGTACACCACGGCTGCTGGACTCATACTGAGATCCAGATGATTTTCTCCCCCTTTTTATGGGAAATATCGGTAGTCCACTAGGTGTCTTTCTACATACTCTAGACATACTCCAGACATCCTAAATATCCGAGATACATCCCAGATACAAACGTTTTGTCCGTTTTAATCCTATATATACGAGATGCATACGCTTATATCCTTTCTATTTCCATGCTACTAACGCTGTGTGGATGTTCCATCCACCTTTCATTTCCTCCCCCTTTCCGTTTTCAGCTGCAGCGGATATGAGTTGAGGGGATGGCCAGAGGATACAGAGAGGATACAGCGGACGTTTAACGGATGATAACGGACATAGTATGTTTGTTACCCGTATATGTCACAGATGTACATCGTACGCGGCAGAAAGTTCATCCATTCACAAAGTTTTGTGCAGCTCAAAACTTCTTGCATGGATGAAATCTCAGTGGACGGATGCTCGAGGGATAGAGCATATAAAACACGTATGCAGTGAGTACACAACGGATGCATAGCGTTTTCCAACGGATAGCAAGCTTTTTTTAACGTTTTACATCCTCTTTGCATCTGTAAGTGCAATGGGCCAGGGCCTTAAGAAAGGATTTTTTGAAATAACCATCAGAGCATTCATATTTCATATATTATTATTAACACGTTCTGATGCTAAGGAGTTCTACTCCCCCTCCCCACCTGAAAAGAAATCTGTTCCAAATGCAAAACACAAGCAGATGAGAGGAGTTTCAGTTTCAGTTTTACTTTCACAGCACCAAGCAGCTTTAGTACAGAACAGTTGAGCTAAGCCACGCCTAGGCTCCTTGCTGTCTCCTTTCTCACACAGCAAATACTGCTTCACTTTCCAAACAGCCCTCAACTCTCTCACACACTGACAGGATGCTAGCCAGATGAATACTGATGGATGCTGAAAGGCAGAGGCAGAATTTCCCCCCCCCCCCTTATTTTCCTCCCCCAAAACTAAGTCTGACAACATAGCTTGGTAGCACACAGGTATCCCAATATTTGGTAGAGTTTATGTTAGCTTATAAAGTCAACTCACCTTGTTTTCTGTTTCTTAGTACTATTTATTTTGTATAATAGAAAGATACTCAGAGCTAAAATAATTATTCTATCTCTGATTTTTATTAATACTCATGAATGCTTTTTTTCAGTAAATGTCTTTATGTTTTTACTGGATCATAATTTGAATGTGGCTTTCTTTCTGTCCTTTTTTCTTGTTATTTTAGGTAGCTATTAAATTATTAAAATTACATTTGTGGAGCAATCTTAAATGTTCATGGGTGGTTTGGTAGTTAAGCTGCTTTATATGCAAGCAGAATACAGAAAGATGAAGCATGGAAGAACATGAAATACTGGAACAACAATAACTATATTAAATGTCTAGCTTCCAAGATTTGCAGAAATGTCTCTTGTGCTCTGTTAGACAATTTGGACTCCAAACTCAAGGCAGGGACTGTGGAGATGAAGCAGCTGAATGGATCACTACTTTCTTGAACACAGAGCATTATCGGTTGGGTCCATTATGAAACAAATATGGTGACAAGAAAGCCATGTGATTTTTTTGCCTGTTTTTCTACCAAAAGATGAGGTAAGAATACAATTCCCCTCAAAAATGTATTTTAAATATTTGCATTAGTTTTAAACTCCATAACTTTCTGTATCAAAAAATACTTCTACCTTGTTTCTCTGAAGATAAGACCCATCCCAAAAGCAAGCTCTAGCCTGATTTTTTGGGATAGACCTAATATAAGCCCTACCCAGAAAATAAGCCCAGGGGGATGGGCATGGTCAGCACGAGAGACGGCAAGCGCATGGAGGCCAATTGTGTCAGGCAGCAACCGTAGTCTGCCAGGCCCTTGAACAGCACAAATACCAATAAACCTGAGCATGGAGGCAGTGAGGGGAGTAGACAGGTTATCCAGAAGTGCTGCACTGCTGCCTGACTGATGTGGAAGCTCACGGGAGGGTTGTGCAATGGCACCGGCAGCAGACGGAGGCAAGGCATAGAGGATGAGGGAAGCAGGTGATCCCAACACTAGTGTGGGTGCTTGTTCAGCATGGCGGCAGGCAAGCCAAGAGATGGTGGGACAGAGTAGGCAGCACATTGGGATCACCATGGCCTCCACCTGGCTCTGATGTACACTTTTGCCCAGAGGGAGAGGCAGCCCTGTCTGCTTGCAAAGGGGGCACTTTGAAATGGAGCAAATTGCTTCGTTTCCAAGCACCCCACATGTGACCTGTTCTGTCTTCTAATTGGCTGGCTGAATTTAAAGGCAGAGAGGCAACTCTACAAAGGCTTCTATACTAAGTTTCTTTATTGGAATCACAAGGTATCCTCAAGGTATAACACACAGTTATGTTGAGATTCATCTTATTGTCCAAATCTTTGCATAGTCGTCTTCATAGTGTAAAAGAATAGTAATCTTTTCATCCCATAATGAAGGAGCAAGGGGGTAAGGCACCAGCACACTGCTGGGGTTCAGGCAAGAGTAAAGGAACCTCCCGCAACTCAACCAAGGGTCAATTCAGTGACCAATCAGTATTATACATGTGACCACATGACATGAACTACATTTACCATGAGGCATTTCCTTAAGCCCATGTCACACTGGCCAACGGATGCAAAAAGGACACAGCGGATGAGCAAAATGTTCCATCCGTTGTTATCCGCTCTCAAAAGGGGCAAAAATTTGCATAACCATAGCGGATAACACGGACGTGGGGAGGACGCAGGGTGGATGCAAAGCGGATGTGGAACGGAAGCCCAGCGGATGGAAGCGGATGGGAGTGGATGGGAATGGGTGGCACATCCGCAGGGCTTCCAGGGGGCCTCAGCGAAGCGGACGCGGAACGGAAAGAGCGGAAGCAGAGCGGACGCCGAACGTATGAAGCGGATGCAGAGCAGAAGCCTAGCGGATGCACAGCGGAAGCCTAACGGATGCCTGGCATTCACTGCGCATGCGGGGAGGATGCATTGCGTCAGCCCCGCGGATATAACGGAAGCAGCTCGGAAGCAGGACGCCATTCAGAGGAAAGACCTGCTGCCGGACACATCGACTGCCTTGCCTGCCCTGCCTGCATGTCTGCCTGCCAGCCTTGCTGCCAGCCTTGCTGCCAGCCTCCCTGCCAGCCTTGCTGCCAGCTGGTCTGCCTGCCAGCCTTGCTGCCTGCCTTCCTGCCAGCCTTGGTTCATGTCTGCCTGCCAGTCTTCCTGCCAGCCTTGGTTCATGTCTGCCTGCCAGCCTTGGTGCCTGCCTGCCAGCCTTCCTGCCAGCCTTGCTGCCAGCCTCCCTGCCAGCCTTGGTTCCTGCCAGCCTCCCTGCCAGCCAGCAACCCCACAACCATGCGGAAGCACAGCAAGCCTCAGCCATCTGCTGCCAGCCCTGGCAAGAGGGACAAGGCTACCATCCCGTCCCCTGGCCCTCACTCTGGTTCTGCTGGGGCTTCTGCAGCACGGGCTCGCTCTTCTGGGGCTGGCGCTTCTGCTGCTTCTGCTTTTGGAGGAGCTGATGACAAGCACTCCAGCACCAGCCACCTCCACAGCACCTGCACCCTTCACCCCTGGGACAGAGTGACCAAGAGGAGTGCCAGAGACTCATTTTTGTCTTATAGCTTGTTGTTAATAAAGTCTATTTATGATTCACACACTTGCTTCATTTCTTTTTTTTAATAAAGTCTTGCTGAAAACTGTTAGAAATGGTTTAAGCCTTTGCATGCTTGTGGGATGGGTAAGGATAGCTTTGGGATGGTTTAGGATACCTGTGGGATGGGTTAGGATAGCAGTGGGATAGATAAACCTCCAGTGCAAGCATAGTGGGACTATATGGTTCACCCTCCCAGGTGCCAAACCTACGGCCCTTTATTATCAATAATAATGTAATAATTATCCACACATGTCAACATAAACACAACTCTTTATTAAACGCCCTGTTCATTGTAGGCCAACCAAACATACATGGCCCAATCTCATCTGTGTGATGAGACAGGCTGAAGGAAGCATCCATTAAGCATCTACCATCCTGTCTTGCCACTCCACTGCTCCAGGTGGGGAGTTGCACCATTGTCTCAGGAGGTTGCGCTGCTTCTTCCCTTTACGTGAGGCTCTGTTGGGGCCTTGCACATCCTGAGTGTCTATCAGGTTTTGCCCTTGCCTCCATTCCCCAGGCTCCATGTCCCCATTGCCTTGTTGGAGGTCCACGAGCCTGTTCTGCAACACTGGGTAGCGGGTGCGCATGAGATTGTGCAGGATGCAGCAAGCTTCCACGATCTGTGGGCGATGCTGCATGATGGTGAGAAGTACCTGGAACCTGTTGGCCAGGATTCTTCGATGATGGCCTGCACCACTTCTCTGACCACAATGCTGATGGTGTTGGATGGCACCCTCCAGCCGTTCTGCATGCTCCTGTAGGAGGTCCCTGAGGCCTGGTGGCGCAGAGTGAGTGCCACCTTGAGCCCAGGTTCCAGGCTGGGCCGGAAGCTGGTTTTGCCTTGGTCAACCTGGGTGTCAGGCACTGCACAACTTCGTCAAACATGGCTGGCGGCATCCTCATGAAGTTCTGGAACGCCCAAGTGTCTTCGCTCCTGAGCTCCACCATCAGCTTGTTGTACAGTCCATCCTGCGCTCTACTGGCGAACCATCTTCGGACCCAGACTCTTTTTGGGTGGCTCCTTTTCTTCTCGCAGTAGTGTTCACAGAGCCTGCAGATGGCTTCGCACTGTTGCAGAACAATGGTGGTTGCCTGAAAGGACTTTGTTACAATCCACGGTGGACATGACTGGATGCTGTGGAAGAGGAAGAGGCAGATGAAGGCTGCAGAGGTCTGCAACGCTGGGCTGCTGTTCTGAAAGTGTGATGCAGGCGAGTTGCTCCCCCTTTTTATAGGCAGTATAGGTTTTCCGCTAGGCATCCTCTAGGCATCCTCTAGGCATCCTCTAGGCATCCTGTAGACATCCTTAATATCCGAGATAGGTCCCCTCTGCGAATGTTTTTTCCGTTTTAAACGCTTTGTTTCCGTGCTGCATCCGCTAGGCATCCATTCTGCATCCGTTCTGCATCCGTTCCGCTTCCTCCCTGCGTCCGTTTACCGCTGGAGCAGATGGAGTTGCGCGGATGCGGAACGGATGCCTAGCGGATATAGTGGATGCGTAACGGATGCGTAGTGGATGCGTAGCGGATGCAGAACGGACGAACTGGATACATTTTCTGCGCAAAAGTTTTAGGCAGCCCAAAACTTTTGGAGCGGATGAAACATCCATAAACGGATGCTGGATGGATAGAGAGGAAGTAAAACGGAGGCAGTGAGTACAGAACGGATACATCGCGTTAACCAATGGATGGCAAGCTTTTTTGTCCACTTTACATCCTCTTTCCATCCGTTGGTTCAGTGTGACATGGGCTTTAAGGGGACAGCTCCCAATTCTAACTTAACTATTTCAATTCCCATTACCTATGTACTGTCTGGACAGCACATGACCAAACACACTTCGCTTGGATGGAGAAATAACAGAGACTGAAAGCTTCTTGTGTTTGCAAAGGTTTTTCCATTTTTTCAAATTTCTGTTTGAAATGGAGTGATTAGCTCCGTTTCAAAGCATCCCCTTTACAAGCAGACAAAGCTTTGTCTTGCTCTGGATGAAAAGTGTCAGGGCAGCTATCCCTGGCCCTGCCCTCTCCATCCCACTGTCTGCTTGCCCGCGGCCTCAATCGGGGCCAAGCTCTCGGTATGCCCAGGCCTCCACCTGCCCTGCCAGGAAGAGAAAGAGCCCACGTGAGGCCAGTAACAACATGGACAGCTGCTTAGCAGCCAGCACGGCACCCATTCCCACCGAGAAGTGTCCCGGCAGCAGCTAGGCCATCAGGCAGGGCCGGGGCATACCGAGAGCTTGGCCCATTGCAGCCGCGGGCAAACAGATACTGGGATGGAAAGGGTAGGGCCAGCGGTAGCTGTGCTCCAACTACAGTGGGCCCTCACACTCACTACTTCCTACACTTAAAAAAAAACAAGTCCTCCCCGAAAATAAGTCCATGTGTTTATTTTCAAGCCCTAAAAGGAAATAAAACCAAATCTTATTTTTGGGAAGACACGGTACAGTAGTGGCGGAAATGTTTCCATTCCCCCTTCTCCCTCTCCCCCCTCCTTCTTCTACAGTAATTCAAGGTTGCTTACATACAAGCTTCTGTGAGAGAGTTTAAATTGAGATTGGATGGCTCAAAGTCATCCAATAATTTTCTGAGATTGACTTCATCCTCGATCTTTCCAGTCCTATCCTAATCCCTATATTATATGGTATGCTTAGAATTATGCTCCACTGAAATAATTATGATTTGTATTTAGCTAAATGTATTGGGATTATTACACCTCTTTCTTTATGTATTACAAAACATACGTATCATCAGAGAAAAACTTATATCTGCAGAATTTGTACCCTCTTTGTACTAAAAAAATGTAATCAAGGAAGAGAAATGGAGCCAAGATTGTTCCTCTTCATTGTTCCTGTTTATTGAGACTTCTTAATAAATATTATATATCTTTTAACTATTTTCTTCAGGATATGTAGAATAACTCAGGAATTAATTCACTGAATTATCATGCATGTTGCTAACAGAATAGATTCTTACATATTTGAGTTTTAATAAGACTTAAGTGATCACTTAAGCACTGAATGTATAAAGTTAAGCCACAGAAATTAAATGATTCGTGTTATTCTTCATAATTGGAAGAAGATGTCTTAATATAAAATGCTTCATTTTAGATTTCACTTTTAGATTTCATTCTAAAATTGCAAGGTCCGGAGGAAATGATCTTAGCCTCACATTATTCCATACTAAGCAACAGCCAAAATATAAGATTTTTAAAAGATATGGTTTTGACTTATTTCATTATGATGGTAAACATGTTTTACTAATACAGCCAGGAAGACAGTATAGCAAAGGGATTATTTTCATGATGAAGAATGATTGAAGAATTGATATGAATTGCAACATTGAAAGCAGAAAAAAACCCATTTCATATCCTATTGATTTTAAGCTTATAATTTTCATTTCTACTTTAAGTACACCTAGTTGATAACCATGATTAGAAAATATCTTTAGTTATTTCTCTTTGCAAGCATTTTTTAAACTTCTAATAATAAATGGGTAGTATGTTACTACTAAATAAATATGTAAATACATAAATAAATATCACCTCATGAGATTTCACGAAGCAACACTCCATGTGTGTTGCAAGCTATGATTTATGATTTAGCAATTTATGTGAAACCTATCAGTTAGGATTTCAGTGTTCAACAGTGTTTATAATTAAATATATCATGGCTTAGTGCAATCTATGAATGTTCACAATTAAAATATGAAGTAGATATATCATGTTTTAATTCAAAGCATTTTATGAAATTAAAGTGTAGTTTTATCAAATTGCAGAAAGTTCTTTGGAATGAAATGGTCACAACTGAAGGTTGCATTTTGTTATGTCAACCAATGGTGGCACATTGAGACAAATCCCAATCTTTATGATGATAAATTGTAGACGTTTTTGTATTTATTTTTAAAGGTTGCCTATGCTGAAGGCAGTCCACTCCTGCTGATTTCTGAAGCTTCCTTGGATGATCTAAATATAAGGTTAAGCCCCTGTCACACAGCACCAACGGATGGAAAGAGGATGTAAAACGGAGAAAAACACTTGCCATCCGTTGGTTAACGCGATGCTTCCGTTCTGTACTCACTGCGTCTGTTTTTCATACTCTCTATCCGTCCAGCATCCATCGACTGAGATTCCACCCGCTAAAAAACTTTTGAGCTGCTCAAAAACTTTTGAGCTGCTCAAAACTTTTGGAGCAGAAAATGTATCCAACGCGTCCGTTCTGCATCCGCAATGCATATGGGGTGTTAGGGATAACATTGTTCACCCTAACTGGTTTAGGTGAAATAATAACTATGAATCATAGTTAGTGTATGCAGCTTTAAATGTAAAATAGCAATTGTGGGAGTGGTTATGAAAACCATATAAAAGTAGCAAGGCTACAGCTTGCTCGCACTCTCTCTCTGGCTTTGATGATCCCTGATTACTGCTTGGAATCAAGACTGCATTGCTCGAACGGGAGAGACAACAACGGACTGATTTATGTGAACTGACATAGGATATTCTACATGGACTTTGCTAACTGAATATCCCTGAATGGACTGACTACATGGTAAATGAATATTGGACTGTTTTTGACTATGCCATAAACTTATACTGGAATAAAATATATTCTTGATAGCACAATCGTATCTGTTATTTTTACTGTATGTTAATAAACATACAAGCTTAGCTCACTCATTTATCTGTGTGCCTTTCTGACTAACGCTGCACATTCTGTTTAGCTTGTCTACCTAACCCTGGTTGGGGAACCCAGGCTTAACATGGGGAACATCCGTTCTACATCCGTCGTCATCCGTTATGCATCCGCTATATCCGCTAGGCATCCGCGGCGCATCCGCGTAACTTGCATCCGCTCCAGCGGAAAACGGACACAGGGAGGAAGCGAAACAGATGCGGAACGGACACAAAGCATTAGTAGCACGGACGGAGAAAGGATGAAAGTGGATGCAGCTCGCATACCACGCATTAAAACGGAAAAAACGTTCGCAGAGGGAACGTATCTCGGATATTTAGGATGTCTGCAGGATGTCTAGAGGATGCAAAAGGACACCGAGTGGAAAACCTATATTTCCTATAAAAAGGGGGAGGAACTCACCTGGATCTCACTTTCAGTCCAGCAGCCCTGTGGTGCAGACCTCTTCAGCCTTGCTCTTGCTCTTGCTCTTCCACAGCATCCAGTCATCTCCACCATGGATCATCACACACTCCTTTTGGTAGCCACCATCGTTCTACAACAGTGCGAAGCTGTCTACAGGCTCTTTCACCTGTTCTACGCAAAGAAAAGGAGGCGGCCAAGAAGTGTCCGGGTCTGAAGATGGATCGTCAGAAGAGCAGAATGTGGAGCTGAGGAACGAAGACCCTCGTGCATTCCAGAACTTCATGAGGATGCCTCCAGCCATGTTTGACGAAGTTGTGGAGCAGCTGAGACCCAGGTTGACCAAGCAGAGCACCAACTTCCGGCCCAGCCTGGACCCTGGGCTCAAGGTAGCACTGACTCTGCACCACCTGGCCTCAGGGACCATGTACAGGAGCATGCAGTACGCCTGGAGGGTGCCACACAACACCATCAGCATTGTGGTCAGAGAAGTGGTGCAGGCCATCATCGAAGAATACCTGGAGGAGCTCCTCCAGTGCCCCTCCACTGAAGAAGGCTGGAAGAAAGTTGCAGAGCAGTGGTATCAGAAGTGGAACTCCCCCCACACCGTTGGAGCCATAGATGGTAAGCACGTGGCCTGCAAAGCTTCAGCCAAGTCGGGGTCCATTTATTTCAACTACAAGGGCTTCTTCAGCATCATCCTCTTCACCATGG
>BLBF01000018.1:36594198-36607855 GCA_015471245.1 Laticauda colubrina | reverse complement strand
TCATGAAGCCCTACACCTCCAGATGCCACACCCGTGAAGAGAGGATCTTCAACTACAGGCTGTCCAGGGCAAGACGGGTGGTGGTGAACGCCTTTGGCATCCTGGCCAACAGGTTCCAGATACTTCTCACCACTATGCAGCATGAGCTACAGACTGTGAGGAAAATCGTGGAAGCTTGCTGCATCCTGCACAATCTCATGTGCACCCGCTACCCTGTGTTGCAGAACAGACTTGTGGACCGTCAACAAGGAAATGGGGACATGGAGCCTGGTGAATGGAGGCAAGGACGAAACCTGATAGACACTGTGGATATACAAGGCCCCAACAGAGCTTCACGTGAAGGGAAGAAGCAGCGCAACCTACTGAGACACTGGTGCGACTCCCCAGCTGGAGCAATGGAGTGGCAAGACAGGATGATAGATGATTAATGGATGCTTCCTTGAGCCTGTCGCATAACACTAATGAGATTGTGCCATGTATGTTGAGTGGCCCTACAATGAACAGGGCATTTAATAAAGAGTTGTGTTTATGTTGAAATGTGTGGATCAATGATTACATTGTTATTGATAATAAAGGGCCATAGGTGTGGCACCTGGGAGGGTGGACCATACAGTCCCACTATGCTTGCACCGGAGGTTTATCTATCCCACAGCTATTACCCATTCCACAGGTATCCCTGCCCATCCCACAGGTATCCCTGCCCATCCCACAGGTATCCCTGCCCATCCCACAGCTATTACTCATCTCAAAGGTATCCCTGCCCATCCCACTGCTATCTTAACCCATCCCACAAGCATGCAAAGGCTTAAACCATTTCTAAAAGTTTCCACCAAGACTTTATTTACTAAAATAAATGAAGCAAGTGTGTGAAGCTAAGATAATCTTTATTAATAACAAGCTGTAAAAGAAAAATGACCCAAGTGTCTTAAGCAAAGATAAAGTCAACAGGTAGCCACCCAGTCTCTGGCCCTCTTCTTGGTCACTCTGATGCGTTCCCAGTCTCAGGGGTGAAGGGTCCAGGTGCTGTGGAGGTGGCTGCTGCTGGAGTACTGGTCTGAGGCATCATTGGGGTGCCTGGCCCCGAGAGGACAACAGGGGACGGTGTGTGGAGGAAGCTCTGAGAGAGCTGGCTCAGTCCTGTGTTGTTGAGAGCCCTTTCCTCCAGGACATGGGGTGTCAGCCCCAATACCGATGACAGATGTTCTGAGGCCGGGCTTGGCTGTGGAGTGGAGGAAGGAGCAGTGTAGTGGGGATGTCTGGTCTGCAGGTGAGCGAGGTGAGGCGTGGGTGGCATCTGTGGCATGGGTGGCATCTGTGGCATGGGTGGCACCGGTGGCATAAAATGTACCTGTGCCTGGACTGGGAAGGGCTGCCTGTGCTGCTGGAGCTCCTGGTAGCCGTAGCCTTGGTAGGTGAGGGCCTGTGGAAAGCCTTGGAAGGGCAGTGACATCACCTGGGGTGGAGGTGCAGACCTGGACTGGGTGGGAGCAGGTTCAGCTGGGTCTGGAGGGTTGTGAAGAAGACCAGTGATCCTGTCCTTTATCACCTGGTACTGTGATTCCGACATGTTCATGAGGGTCTGGTTGACGTAGGTGAGGAAGGGCTTGCGGTTGGAGGATGGGACATTGGTGTGTACCAGCTGAGAGAGGAGATCTACACTGCTTCTGATGGTGTTCCTGATCTCCAGTATGACAGTGTGGCTCTGCCTATCCAGTCTGGCTTTCTGCCTGCTTTCTGTGGAGGTGGAGCTGGGGGTGGATGTGGGTTGTTCTCTAGTGGAAGTGCCCTCTCCTTGCTCCCACTGCATCAGGGCGTCCTCCACACACTCCACCACAGGTAGTGCAGCTGTCGGGGGGTGCTCCATTGTGGGGTGCTCCACAGATACCTGCCTGGACACAGGAGCTGACTCTTGGCCAGAAGAGGACTGGCTCTCTTTAGGCTGCCTGAGAGTGAGGGTAGACAGAGGGGCTGCTCCTCGGTGGCGGACCTCACGCTTGAAGAAGCTGCACTTGGCCATCACGTAGGTCTCCGCTTGACCGCGTCCTGGCCAGACTTCTTCAGGTGCAGCTTGCCATACCAGGTGTGCATGTGCTTCCACCAGCCGAGGAGCACCTCCGAAGTGTAGCCCAGGCTCTCCACCTTCTCTCTCCAAGCAGCCTGCTTCCTCTTGGTGTCTCGATAGGGCCTGTGTCCCTTCCGCCAAAGATACTCGTTCTCCCTCAGCCATTCCAGCACCTCATCCTCATGTTCCTCTTCGATGGAGTACTGCCTCCTCTCCCGTTCTCGTTCTCGCGTATGCCTCTTCCTCCCTCTGGCAGGGCCATCTGGGCCCTCATCAGAGGGGCTTCGAGGTTGTAGGGGCTGCTCCTCCACATCACCACCAACAGCAGCAGCAACAACAACAGTAGCAGCAAAAGCAGGACCAGCAGCACCAACAGGACCAGGAGCAGCACCAGCAGAGTAAGCACCAGCAGCGCCAGCAGGACCAGCAGGACCCGGATCAGCAGCAGCAGAGTAAGCACCAGCAGCGCCAGCAGCACCAGCAGGACCAGGAGCACCAGCAGGACCAGCAGAACCAGGAGCATCAGCAGCACCAGCAGGACCAGCAGCACCAGCAGGACTAGAAGCACCAGGAGCACCAGCAGGACCAGCAGCAGCGCCAGCAGAGTAAGCACCAGCAGAAGCACCAGCACCAGGAGCAGCATCAGCAGAGTAAGCACCAGCAGAAGCACCAGCACCAGGAGCAGCACCAGCAGAGTAAGCACCAGCAGAAGCACCAGCACCAGGAGCAGCACCAGTAGAGTAAGCACCAGCAGAAGCACCAGCACCAGGAGCAGCGCCAGCAGAAGCTCCAGCACCAGAAGGGTCAGCCCCAGCAGAAGCAGAGTCAGGGCCAGGGGGTGGGATGGTGGCCCTGTCCCTCTTGCCAGGGCTGGCAGCAGATGCCACAGGCTTTCTCTTCTTCCCCATGGTTGTTGGGTTGTTGGCTTGCTGGCTGGCTGGAGCTGTGTCTGGCAGCAGGTCTTTCCTCTGAATGGTGACCTGCTTGCGAGCTGCTTCCCTTTATATCCGCGGGGCTGATGCAATGCATCCTCCCCGCATGTGCAATGAACGCTGTGCATCCGCTATGCATCCACTAGGCTCCCGCTAGACTTCCGCTCTGCATCCGCTCTTTCCACTGCGCGTCTGCTTCGCTGTGCTGCCCCGGAAGTCCTGCGGATGTGCCATCCGCTCCCATCTGCTTCCATCCACTAGGCTTCCGTGGAGCATCCACTTTCCATCCTGGCTACATCCTCCCCCCGTCCGTTCCTTTCCGTTGTTGTCTGCTCTGGTTATGCAAATTCGGGGCACTTTTGAGAGCGGATAACAACGGATGGAACATTTTCTCGTCCACTGTGTCCTTTTTACAAACGTTTTGCATCCGTCGGCCAATGTGACAGGCCCTTTAGAAAAGAAAGCTTCAATAACTATCTTCCAGCCAAACATTGTTATTAAAGGCTGTCGTCCTTATGAAGAAGGATTATTATTATTTTATTCTATTTACTTGTATCAAGTCTTTATAATTTTTATAAACAAAGTGGTGAACATATCAAACACACTTCCTCCTCCTATTTTATTGACAACAACAGCTCTGTAAAATGGATTGTGTTGAGAGAAAATGACTGGCCCAAAGTCACCCACCGGCTTTCATGGCGAAGGCATGATTTGAACTCACAGTCTCCGGCTTTCAAGCCTAGTGTAATAACTACTAGCTCAAACTTATTCTTACAGGTCTATCTTAACTAGGTGTTTGCATTGCTATTTTTCCCCATTTGAGTTCTAATTTATGTTATTGCAGATATGCCTCAAAAGAGTTTTATTGAGATGTTAAACTTAATAGGTTTTTAAATATGATCTTGTGAGTATACTGGACTATAAAGAAAACCATGCAGAAATGTTGCTCTTTAACTGACATGTTATTGGAAAATAGTCAAATAATGCAATTACGTAATATCTAATGGGACTCAATTTCCTTGCTATAGGATTCTTGGGTTGACTTATTAATTGGAACTGTTAAGTTGAAAGGAAAAATGTCACGTCCAAGGTAAGAAATTTGAATGATGGTATTTTGATCTAATGTTCCCACACAAAACAAATAATTTCATTTTTAAAGACATTCCTATTATTAAATGACATTAAAATGTACCACCATATGTCTGCAGGTGCATTTTCACAGCAGTGGATCCAGATACTGGGATCATAGGTGAAAAGGAAGTCCTAAAAGCCCTGAAAAAGTAGCAGATAATGTTTATGAATGCTCCTTCTTATAAATGTTTGGATGTCTCTGTACCAGTTCACAATGTTACTCAGCATGAAGTAGCAATTTACAAACAGAAACCAGCACCACATATGTGATAAGGAATGTTCTTGCTGTTTTAACATCTTCAAATACTTCAGCACTTTAAGCCCTCTTTCCAATAAATCTTTTGTAGCTCACACATATAATGTTAGGCAGACAGATCCACATGGTATACATTTAAATCAGTCAATTTGTCAAGATCCAAGTTTTCATAAGTAAATTAAATTAGTTTCTTCAAAGCAATTCCCCATTTATCATAATTTGAAATACTTTATTCTATTAATTAACTGAAACCACTGAAAGTTTTTTCATTTCCTTTACTACCGTAGTTCCTTGTCTTCTTCTCTTGCTGATTTTGAAGCAGGGGCTTCTGCATCTATTAGACTTATAATTCTGAGCAGGCAATTAAAACTCCAATATTTCTAATAATTTATGCAAAACTGTAAATCCAGTTTTACTTAGAGAAACTAAGTAACTGCTTTCTCTGTGTAATGTCTCTAGCTTAATTCCATTTTATATGGCTGTGACACTAATGCCTCTATAAATCAGGGGTCACCAAACCTTTTGGACCCCAGGGACCACCAAAGCCACAATTTTAAATCCCAAGGACCAGAGACCCTGGGAAAATCCCCAAAAAAGTGCAGGAAAATTCCCCACCCCATTTTCCTACTGATGGATTATTCTTTATTTGGGATTGCAGAATACCATCTCAATCTCCATTATGAGGGGGAGAGACAGAGAGAGACTTTTGGCTTCATGCAAGGAAAGCAGAAGTCTTTCTCTTCCCCCAAACTCCGCCAGAAATGAGACTTTGTAAGACTTGTTGCACTGGTGCAGCTTCTTGGAGCAGGATGCCTTGCAGGATCCCAAAGACTCATTTCTGGCAGTTTGGAAGAGAGAAAGAAAGACTTTTGCTGCTTTCCTTATGTGCAGCCAAAAGCAGAAAAAAGAAGTGGCCAGGCGAGGCATGTGGGGCATGTGGGACAAGTTCCCTACCTCTGCCCTCCCCCTCCCACTACCTTGTGTTGTTCACAATGCAAGCAATGCAAGCCTTGTTTTCCCATGGGCCATGTGGGTGGCACAGCCTTGTGTTCCTGCGCAGCCTAGATTAATTGCTTTGGGGGTGATATTTCTCTGAGGACCACCAAAAATTTTTCATGGACTACCAGTGGTCCCTGGCCCACTGGTTGGTGACCAATGCTATAAACCATGACAGAATACGTTGCTTGAAAACAGTCCATTCTAATAGATGATTGTGCTTTCATAATCACTGTTGATAAATATCCATTATCTCCAATGCTGCAAAATTGAAGTTCACTATTCATCTATATCCCGGAATGTATAGGATCTATTTTATTCCAAAATAATTTCTAATTCTGTTTTTCCATTTCTTTACTTTATTTTCAATTATCGCACGTGTGATTCTTCTGAAGAACGTGACTATAAGTCTAATCCTCCTTTTGGATGGCTATATGGAATTGAGGAAATGGGAATATTTGAAGTAGGGGATCCTGTGTACAAGATAAGCTCATGATGGGAGGCCCCTGTGCAGTGGAGTGTAATTTCTCTGTATATCGATCATGTACTCATTTTTAAGATCATTTTTTTCCTTCCTTCTTAATTGGGTACTTATTCATTGTAGGCAGTTGCATGTAGTCATTAAGGGTCATCACCAGTTTGTTGGCAAATCATCACTGTCGTCATGACTGAGAATCTACCTCAACACATCATCATCACAATTGAAACATTCAGTTATGTCCCTTTACTGCTTCAAGTAAAGTTTGAATGAAGGGCAAACTGCATGAATAACAAATAAGAGTTAGAATCTTTTTCAGTCAGTATTCTTAATGAAATACAGGTATGTCTGTGCCTTACTGATTGAAGAATATTGAGGTTGGGATAGTGAAAATAAAATATTCCATATTAGAAGACAGTGCTATTTTTAGAAACATGGATGAAATGAACATATATCTATTTCTGGGATATTCTTGGGTTTATTTATTTCCCAAAAATGCTAAATATAAGTATATAATGAAAAATATGTGGCATTTTATTGTACAGATAGCCCTTGAGTTACAAAGGTAATGGAGCCTGCCCATTCCATTCATAATTTGAGGAGTCGTGGGAGTGAATCTCGTACCTTGAACAGGATCACTCCCTCTTTTCACCCACACATTCGCTGATTGAATGTGAAGCTCACTGAAGTATTTCAGGGAGGCCATGGGGGCCTGCTGATGAAACAGGCAATCTGCCTAAGACCACCCAAGACCTCCTCAATCCTCTGAAATACCTAATTCTCCCCAAATTGCTTCCCTCTCCCAACCTGCCATGCTGAGTCACTTACCTTATGAAGATCTACAAACAGTCTCTTCTCTAGCCTCTCAGCTACGCATGTCCCTCTGTAGTTCTGTTCCAGCCTCTGTAGGCCTCGTCTGGCAGGTTGTTGGCCAAAATGGAGCTTCTGAGTGGCAAATCTGGTCCTCCGATTCTCAGTTCGGCCCTCCATAGGCCTCACCAAATCAATTGCAGGCCAAAATGGAGTCTCTGCCTTCCAGAAGGCAGTGGACTGCAATGGATTGGGGGAGACTCACAGAGGGCAGAATGGAACTTCTGAGGGTCGGATCCACCCCTTAGAAGCTCCATTTGGCCAGCAATATGAAGGACAAATGTTGCAGAGCCTCTGCATTTGTTCGTAAGGACGAACAACTGTGAAGATTTATTGTTTCGGGTTTTTTTCATAAATGCCAGAGGGCATTTATCGCATAAGTTCAAATGTTCGTTATGGAATGCTTGTCACCCAGGGATTACCTGGGTGTAGCCAAAACAAATGAAAATCCTCTTCATCATTCTTGCATCGCTTATTGCTAAATGACTAATGATTGGCCATTAGTAAAAACAAGCCTACAGATTTTGAGCTGTCTAAAATTAACATCTGTAAATTTGAAAAGAAAACTCTTTACTGGAGGAATTTCCATACATCTGAAATGATTTAAGTCTGCTTTTCTTAAATCTCTAAAACCTGGCATTTTAACAGGTATGTACAGACTTTACATACCCACTGTACTTCTATGTTACCATGATTAAACTTGTAGCTATCCCTGTAAGCCACCTTGAGTCGCCATGTGTGAACAGGTAGCAATATAAATTGTCTAATAAATAAATATGGGAATTTACAAACAGTGCTATTAGATCAAGCTTTATTGGATTTCACTTTTAAAGGTATTTTGTTCCAGAAAGATTTTAAAAAAATAAAGCTAGTCATTGAACAATAATAAATTAACTGGTTAATTTCTATAAATTAACGACTAACTGATTAAAAATGTGGCCATGGAGATTTTTCACATTTACAAAATCCTTCAGCAATGCTTCATGTGTAATTATGCAAAGACATTTTATATTTCAGAAGTGAAGAGAATCTTTATGGATGCAAAAAATAAACAGATAAATAAATTCTAGGCACTTTTACTGTGGGTAACTCAAGCTTATGTTTGTTAAACATTTCTCCATTAAGAAATGTACAAGATTTTGCTACCTCCCAAAATGTGAAGCCCTCAGAGTTGGTCCTGTGTGCTTTCCTAAAGCCCATATCATGCTGCACCAACGGATGGAAAGAGGATGTAAAACGGAGAGAAACACTTGCCATCTGTTGGTTAACGTGATGCATCCGTTCTGTACTCACTGAATACGTTTTTCATACTCTCTATCCGTCCAGCATCCATCTACTGAGATTTCATCCACTCAAAATGTGTCCATTATACATCCGCTACGCAAACGGGGAACATCCGTTATACGTCCGTCATCATCCGTTATGTGTCTGCTATATCCGCTAAGCATCCACTGCGCATCTACACAATTCACATCCGCTCCAGCGGAAAACGGACACAGGGAGGAAGCGAAATGGACGCGGAACGGACATGCAGCGTTAGTAGCACGGACGTAGAAAGGATGAAAGCGGATGCAGCTTGCATATAAAGCATTAAAATGGAAAAAATGTTCGTATAGGGGACGTATCTCGGATATTTAAGATGTCTGCAGGATGTCTAGAGGATGCAGAAGAACACCTAGCGGAAAAACGATATTTCCTATAAAAAGGGGGAGAAATCACCTGGATCTCACTTTCAGTCCAGCAGCCCTGCTGTGCAGCCCTCCTCAGCCTTGATCTGGCTCTTGCTCTTCCACAGCATCCAGTCATCTCCACCATGGATCGTCGCACAATCCTTTTGGTAGCCGCCATCATTCTACAACAGTGTGAAGCCCTCTACAGGCTCTTTCACCTGTTCTACGCGAAGAAAAGGAGGCACCCAAGAAGTGTCTGGGTCCGAAGATGGATCGTGAGAAGAGCCTAGTACGGACTGTATAACAAGCTGATGGTGGAGCTGAGGAATGAAGACACTCGTGCATTCCAGAAATTCATGAGGATGCCGCCAGCCATGTTTGACAAAGTTGTGGAGCGGCTGAGACCCAGGTTGACCAAGGCAAACACCAACTTCTGGCCCAACCTGGACCCTGGACTGAAGGTGGCACTGACTCTGCGCCACCTGGCCTCAGGGAGCACGTACAGGAACATACAGTACACCTGAAGGGTGCCACACAACACCATCAGCATTGTGGTCAGAGAAGTGGTGCAGGCCATCATCAAAGAATACCTGGAGGAGCTCCTCCAGTGCCCCTCCACTGAAGAAGGCTGGAAGAAAGTTGCAGAGCAGTGGTATCAGAAGTGGAACTTCCCCCACACCGTTGGAGCCATAGATGGCAAGCACATGGCCTGCAAAGCTCCAGCCAAATCAGGGTCCACTTATCACAGCTACAAGGGCTTCTTCAGCATCCTCCTCCTCACCATGGTTGATGCTGACTACAAGTTCATGTACATCGATGCTTCAGGCAACGGGTCAGCTTCAGATGCCCAGGTATACAACGCCAGTGACCTCAAAGAGGGGCTGGAATGAAACCTCATCATGGGCTTCCCAGATCCAGACCCCCTGCCCAATGACACACAAGATGTGCCCTACTTCATCGTGGAGGATGACGCCTTCTCCCTCAGAACCTACCTCATCAAGCCCTACACTTCCAGATGCCTCACCCATGAAGAGAGGATCTTCAACTACAGGCTGTCCAGGGCAAGGCTCCAGGTACTTCTCACCACCATGCCCACAGACCGTGAGGAACATCGTGGAAGCTTGCTGCATCCTGCACAATCTCATGCTCACCCGCTACCCAGTGTTGCAGAACAGGCTTGTGGACTGTCAACAAGGCAATGGGGACATGGAACCTGGTGAATGGAGGCAAGGGCGAAACCTGATAGACACTGTGGATGTGCAAGGCCCCAACAGAGCTTCACGTGAAGGGAAGAAGCAGTGCAACCTCCTGAGACAATGGTGCAATTCCCCAGCTGGAGCAGTGGAGTGGCAAGACAGGATGGTAGATGCTTAATGGATGCTTCCTTCAGCCTGTCTCATCACACTGATGAGATTGTGCCAAGTATGTTGAGTGGCCCTACAATGAACAGGGCATTTAATAAAGAGTTGTGTTTATGTTGAAATGTGTTGATGAATGATTACATTGTTATTGATAATAAAGGGCCATAGGTGTGGCACCTGGGAGGGTGGACCAAACAGTCCCACTATGCTTGCACTGGAGGTTTATCTATCCCACAGCTATTACCCATCCCACAGGTATCCCTGCCCATCCCACTGCTATCTTAACCCATCCCACAGGGTATCCCTGCCCATCCCACTGCTATCCTTACCCATCCCACAAGCATGCAAAGACTTAAACCATTTCTAAAAGTTTCCACCAAGACTTTATTTACTAAAAGAACTGAACTAAGTGTGTAAGCAAAGATAACCTTTATTAATAACAAACTGTAAAAGCAAAATGACCCAAGAAAAGTGTCCCAAGCAAAGATAAAGTCAACAGATAGCAAACCAGTCTCTGGCACTCTTTTCAGTCACTCTGAGGCATGCCCATAGTCTCAGGGGTGAAGGATCCAGGTGCTGTGGAGGTGGCAGTGGCTGGAGTGCTGGTCTGAGGCACCATTGAGGTGCCTGGCCCCGAGAGGACAACAGGGGATGGTGTGTGGAGGAAGCTCTCAGAGAGCTGGCTTAGTCCCATGATGTTGAGAGCCCCTTCCTCCATGAAATGGGGTGTCAGTCCCAAGACCGATGACAGATGTTCTGAGGCTGGGCTTGGCTGTGGGGTGGAGGAAGGACTAGTGTCGTGGGGCTGACTGGTCTGCAGGTGAGCGAGGTGAGGCGTCGGTGGCATCTGTGGCGTCAGTGGCATCAGTGGTATCGGTGGCATCAGTGGCATTGGTGGCACCTGCAGCATCGGTGGTATCGGTGGCATCGGTGGCACCTGTGGCAGGCGAGGAACCTGTGCCTGGACTGGGAAGGGCTGCCTGTGCTGCTGGAACTCCTGGTAGCCGTAGCCTTGGTAGGTGAGGGCCTGTGGAAAGCCTTGGAAGGGCTGTGACATCAGCTGGGGTGAAGGAGCAGACCTGGACTGGGTCAGAGCAGGTTCAGCTGGGCCTGGAGGGTGGTGCAGAAGACCTGTGATCCTCTCCTTTATCACCTGGTATTGGGATTCGGACAGGTCCATGAGGGTCTGGTTCACGTAGGTGAGGAAGGGCTTTCTGTTAGAGGATGGTATGTTGGAGTGTACCAGCTGAGAGAGGAGATCTACACTGCTTTTGATGGTGTCCCTGATCTCCAGCAGGACAGTTTGGCTCTGTCCCTCCGGTCTGGCTTTCTGCCTGCTTTCTGTGGAGGTGGAGCTGGGGGTGGGTGTGGGTTGGTCTCTGGTGGCAGTGGCCTCTTCTTTCTCCAACTGCATCAGGGGGTCCTCCACGTGCTCCGCCACGGGGAGTGCAGCTGTCGGGGAGGTCTCCGTTGTGGGGTGCTCCACAGATACCTGCCTGGACACAGGAGCTGACTCTTGGCCAGAAGAGGACTGGCTCTCTGTAGGCTGCCTGAGAGTGAGGGTAGACAGAGGGGCTGCTCCTCAGTGGCGGATCTCACCCTCCAAGAAGCTGCACTTGGCCATCACGTAGGTCTCCCGGTCGGTGAGCTTGACCGTGGCCTGGCCAGACTTCTTCAGGTGCAGCTTCCCGTACCAGGTGTGCATGTGCTTCCACCACCCGAGGAGGACCTCCGAAGTGTAGCCCAGGCTCTCCACCTTCTCTCTCCAAGTCACCTGCTTCCACTTGGTGTCTCAATAGAGCCTCTGTCCCTTCCGCCAGAGGTACTCGTTCTCCCTCAGCCATTTGAGCACCTCATCCTCATGTTCCTCTTCAATGGAGTACTGTCTCCTCTCCCTATCTCGTGAATACCTCTGGCAGGGCCTTCTGGGCCCTCTTCAGTAGGGCTTTGAGGTTCTAGGGTCTGGTCCACCACACCACCACCACCACCACCACCACCAGCAGCACCAGCACCAGGAGCACCAGCAGGACCAGGAGAAGCAGCACCAGGAGCACCAGGAGCACCAGGAGGACCAGGAGCAGCACCAGCAGAGTAAGCACCAGCAGAAGCACCAGCACCAGGAGCAGCACCAGCACCAGCAGAGTCAGCAGCAGCAGTAGAAGCCCCAGCAGAAGCAGAGTCAGCGCTAGGGGGTGGGATGGTGGCCCTGTCCTTCTTGCCAGGGCTGGCAGCAGATGGCACAGGCTTCCTCTTCTTCCCCATGGTTGTTGGCTGGAGATGTGTCTGGCAGCAGGTCTTTCCTCTGAATGGTGACCTGCTTGCGAGCTGCATCCTTTTATATCCGCGGGGCTGACGCAATGCATCCTCCCCGCATGCGCAGTGAATGCTTTGCATCCGCTAGGCATCCGCTAGGCATCCACTCTGCATCCGCGTCATCCGCTCTGCATCCGTTCCTTCCGCTGCGCGTCTGCTTCGCTGTGCTCCCCTGGAAGCCCTGTGAATGTGTCATCTGCTTCCATCTGCTTCCATCTGCTAGGCTTACGTTGAGCATCCGCTTAACATCCTCGCTACATCCTCTACCGGTCCGTTCCTTTCCGTTGTTGTCCGCTCTGTTTATGCAAATTTGGGGCACTTTTGAGAGCGGATAACAACGGATGGAACATTTTCTCATCCGCTGTGTCCTTTTTACGTACTTTTTGCATCCATCGGCCAATGTGACCCAGCCTTAAAGGTATCAGTGTAAGGATGAAATGCATCTAACTCAAACATTGTAGTATCAGTTGGGAAACTGCCTTTGGTGCTTGAATCAAGAAAGATGTCTTAACTTCCTTCTAAATGGATCTTGTAAAGACATTTCTGGTGAGAATTCAGCAGTCACAGAACGAGGGCAGATTTCTAGCAACCAGTACTAAAAACCTTTAGATGAACGCTATCCTTCACAGAAAAAGAAAAATAGAAAAAAAATGACTTGTAATTTTCTTTGATGCAGATGTAAGTAAAAATATTTAATTTATGACATTAATTTATGGAAAATTCTAGTTTTGGTTTGTTAAAAATGTATTGACAATTGCAGATAAAATTAATTTATAGAGAGTGGTAATATTGCCACCTTGTGATGAATTATGTAAATAAGCATCTTTAAAATATTGAAATACAGTATTCTAATGTTCAATTAATAGAAATGGAATAAAAGTGAATGAATAGAAATATAAGGAAGCACAGAGCACTGGGCTGGGTGGGAAGGAAGATGGGAGGTGCTGCTGATGCATTTTGTTAAATTGTTTTTGTATTGTGGTCCATAACCATGTGGAAACATAGCACACCTTAATATCTTAATTGCTGCCAGGAGGTTTGGTTGCATTAAGTCTTCAAGAAACTTTAAGAATAAGAAACCATTTACAAATATTATGTTATTGTGCAAACATGGAGACTTCTGGTGATATATATGTCCATATCATGAGCAGTTGTAGGCAAACCTGCCTTTTTGTATAACAACTTCTTACTTGTTCAGGAGTCTCCGTGGAAGTGCAATTAAAGTCAGAAACCTGGTTTTCATGTGCCCTGCAGGCTTTGGGTGCTTGAGATGTCCTCGTGACTTTATAGGCACTCCCTTTCACCATATGTTGCTGTGGTTGATAATATTTCTGCAGAATATTCCTTTACAACTTCAGGTACATGCTGACAAGTATTGACCCAAGTAATATTGACCCCAGATAGAAAAGAACCATTGGAAATTCTAAAAAGTGAAATGACATTTTTTAAACCACGGTGATGCCAAAAATGGTGTGAAACTATGTGATACTGCATCAGAAAGTAAGATTACAGTTCTTTGCATGCTTACTTAAATGTATAAGTGTTGTAACTATGTATCATTTATGTGCTTTCAATTGTATATCAATGC
>BLBF01000018.1:36581130-36594188 GCA_015471245.1 Laticauda colubrina | reverse complement strand
TTCTTGGACAAGGAAGAAGATTCGTCATAAAAAATAAAAACAGAGGAGATGTTGTAACTATGTATCATTTATGTGCTTTCAATTGTATATCAATGCAACTATGGATCATTCAGACATTTCAACATTGTATCATTTCACGTGTAATCATTAAGCTTCTGTCTTCTCAGTGACCTTTTACAGGGCACGTACAGGGACAAGGAGTCAAATATTTGCAAGAAATGGTTTATTCACTTGGGATTACATTGTCTGGCAGGCAGCTTGGTAAAGAAGAACATCCTGATCAAATATAATTCCTGCCATCCTGTCTGTCCTGATATCCTGCTGTTTTCTGAGTCATTGTTAAATTTGTATATTCCGTCTGACCTAAGCTTAACCTAGGTTCTGAGTAAACAATCACCCTCCTTTGAAAAAGCATAATAAAAGAGCTTGTACCCAGCCATTCTGGGCGCACTCATCTCGAGGAACTTCGTCTCCTGTCGTTTTTTCTCTCCTTCGCTCCCTGTCATGAGGCGCCCATCTGATGCGGGATAGCAGATACCGCATATAAGCTTTCCACATCTATGGCTGAAATTTCTGCAGTAACCATTCTTCTCTGAGAATTGCTAGACATGATTTTATTTAAGGCCCAGTCCCACTGCACTTACGGATGCAAAGAGGATGTAAAACGTTAAAAAAAGCTTGCCATCCGTTGGAAAATGCTATGCATCCATTGTGTACTCACTGCATACATGTTTCATATGCTCTATGAGTCGAGCATCCGTCCACTGCGATGGACGTTTTGTCTGTTTTTATGCTTTATATACGAGATGCATCCGCTTACATCCTTTCTATTTCCGTGCTACTAACGCTGTGTGGACGTTCCGTGTACTTTTCGCTTCCTCCCTCTTTCCGCTTTCAGCTGCAGCTGATGTGAGTTGCGGGGATGCCCAGAGGATGCTGAGAGGATACAGCGGACGTGTAACGGATGACAACAGATGTAGAACGTTTGTTGCCCGTATGTGTCACGGATGTAGATTGTACGCGGTGGAAAGTTCATCCACTCAAAAAGTTTTGTGCAGCTCAAAACTTTTTGAGCGGATGAAATAGCAGCAGACGGATGTTTGACGGATAAAGCCTATGAAATACGTATGCAGTGAGTACACAACGGATGCATCGCGTTTTCCAACGGATGGCAAGCTTTTTTGTCCGTTTTACATCCTCTTTGCATCCGTTGGTGCAGTGGGACATGGGCTTTATCTGCAACATTTGTGGTTTGACTCCTATGCACTACATGGAGCTATTGTAGATTGTGAAATCGCTAAAATTCAGCACTTACAAAATTTCACTTAATATTTAATATATTTTAACTGTCAAGATACTTATCTGTGGAGGACTTATCTGTGGAGACTGCATGTACATTCAAAGAAACCCAAATAGATGGCAAAAGCTGTATTGGTTCTTGTGTGACCTTGAAAAGCTTACTTGTGTCTTCTATCAAATCAATAGTGTTGATGTATTGTGTTCAATATTGTTGATGTATTATTTCTCTAAGATAGTCAGGCCCTTTCCTCAGTACTCAGTTCAATGGATATCTGCCCATCCTTGAGTCAGTAATGGAACCATGCTGGTACTCTAATTTTGACTGTCCCAGTTCCAACCTTTCTGCTTTTTTTAAGAGTCTGCTGCAAGTCACTGCATTCTCCTGATTTGTAAGTGTACTATTATTCCTTATAGATAAAGGTGATTTGTTTTCTCTTCTGCCTTTGTTGCCATCCCTTTTCAGCATGTCATCATCAAGGGGGAAAACACCTGTCAGTCAAGCTCTGGGGCAGGAATGGCAAAGGATGGTTGCTTTGTTCTTTTTCCCATGTTTCATTTGGGTGTCTCTGAAATGTCAATAAGGTGACAAAGAAATCACATGGGAATAAACTAAGGAAGAAATAGTTAGGAATTGAGGGAAGCAGACTTGCCATAATTATGCAACTAGCTGGATACTGTCAAACTTAATCAGAAAACAAATCTCTTGTTAGAAAAAGAGAGAGCTGGAACATGATAAAAACTGACAAGTGTAAAATAAACTGGCAAATAAACACATACACACCTTATTATTTTCCAAACTTTGCAATCAGTATAAGCAGGACTGCTGCATCTGAAAAACACACATTTCAGAGTTCTTGTAAAGCAGAAAAGTACAAAAATGCCCCTTGATTTTGTCAAATAGAATAGCAGCACTCTAATTATTTTAAAATGTTGTTAAAAGGAGTAGAACTTGTACGGACAATGTTCTCCAACTAAAAAGTGGAAACTTGTGGTCTTTCTCCCTTACCTTTTAGAACTTGTAAGAGAAGCTAGTTTTGAAAATTGGGCATAGATATTGTGGGCAGATCTGAAAGAAGCTCAAGAAGATGAATTCTAATAAAAAAGATTGTGAGAGAAATTGTTCTGTCAAAGCTGGGAAGCTACCAGAATGGAGGGGGATGAGCTTTAAAATATGTTTTTCTTACGTTGAGCTGACAGCAGCACATTATGTCTTCAGGATATGAAAAATCTTTTATTGCTTGGAGATGCATTATTTTGGAGATGAATCAATTGACCTGTTATGGGATGGAATCAAAGGTATTAGATAGCACAGGTATGTTTGAAAACCACTAGATGGCAGCAAAGAGATATAGAAAGCTATATTGTAATATTTTGCTGCTATCTGGTGACTGCTGGGATTTATTTATTTGTTTATTTTTTGCCATCTGCCCATCCTTTTTGGAAGAGCTAATTTGGTGTATAGATTGTCCTTCCTTTCCTTGCTTAGCAACTATTCAAAGTTACAACAAAGGAAACCTTCCCCCCCCCCCCAGCTCTGATTGCAGCATCCCATGGTCACGTGACCATCATTTCCATGCTTCCTAACTGGCTTATGCAAAATTAATGCAGAATATTGAAATCAAATTGCAAGTTGTGGTCATGTGATGTCTTGCTTAACAATCGTGATGACTTGTTTAATAATTGAATGAAAGTGACATAAGTTCATTGTGGTCACACTATTTTATGCTTGGCAAGCACAGTACCTAGTGATGAAGTTGCCCATCCCAATTGTGGTTGTTAAGGGAGGGCTACCTGGTTAAAGGTATTGGATTAGAAACCAGGAGTCCATGAGTTTTAATCCTGTCTTAAGCATGAACTGGGTGACTTTGAGCCAGTTGCTCTCTCTCTCTCTCAGCCTAGGAAAGCAGTGGCAATTTTTACTTCAGAAAAAGGTTGCCAAGAAAACAATATGGACTTGTTTCTGTAATAATCCAGACATCATGATTAACTTGAAGGACCATATCAACAACAACAAATAAATGTTTGTTTATAATCTAAGCAAATGCTTATTCTGATTATGGATAACAGAACTTTTGCTTGAATAACCAACTTGTAGGCTTGTTTCATTGTTAAAGTTCAGGGGCTGCTGCTATGCCTGAAGCTGCCTTTGCTGGATTTACTTACAACTTATTACTTACAACATTGCCAAGTGATGAACAGCATTCCTGGCAGAGTGGAATATCAATACCCTTTTCAGCATAATAATAGGAAAGTAAACAAGTTCCCATCTCTGATTAAAAATAACTTTGTAGGCATTAATTTATTACATGTCCATATTTCTCTACAGTAGGGCTTAAGAATCAGCAAATCTTATCAATTAATTCAGTAAATGTTGTGTATGTTTCAAGATCTATGTTTCTTCTGGTGGTTTAATCTAATAAGAAATGTAAAAGAATATATTAAATATAATAGTTGTAACAGCAAGTGGTAGCTTTGTTTATTCCACTGCAAGTTAATTTACTCTTCTTTTCACCAACTCAAGAAGGCAATGGTATCAGAGTTTTGGTAATATACAGGTCTATTTAGTTTTATTAGTTACTTAATCAACATTTTTAAAATCCTGCTAAGCTACTAATAACTCTTTGACTGCTTGACAAGTCTAATGATAACACAGAAGATCCCACAAGCTCCCTTCCTGTCATCTGTTCTCCAACATTAGAGCATCCATCCTCATTTTGTGTAATAAAGTTTGAGGATCTTAACAGAGCAGAGTCAATGTCTAGGTTTTTACAGAGCCTTTAAGCCATTATAAATATAACTAAGAGTAAACTTTTCAGGGGGGCACCATAAATTTGGGTGGAGGAAAGTCTTCCATAATCATCCCAATAGCTCTTCTGGCAAATGCAGAGTGCTTTTTATGCCTGTGTGGGAAGAGTATAGCACGACAGGATACTAAATCTCAGCTGGGTAAATGGTCAAAAGAAAATAATTCTACTACCACTCTCTTTCCAAGATGTCCAAATAGCAAAAAATATTTCTACCCCTACAACCTCATCACTTATTTGACAACAGTGTTGTTGCCATGAAAATAAATTAAAATGTAGCCAAGATAATTTAAGAGCATTTTTTATGTTTTCTGCTCTAATTCTAGCCACCCAGGAGAGTCAAATGAGACACTACTTTTAAAAAGAATTTGATTTTAGCTCAGCATGTTGTATGAATCTAGCCATTTTTATGTATAATTCTTGGTATATGGTTTAGTATATTTGTAAATTCAGGCAGATGTGACATACATAAAAATACTGTAGTTAAACTATAATACTTTTCTCAGTGTCAATAATGTTTACTAGCTCTAATCTGTTTGGATCAATGTAGAACTGATTTGAAATCTGTGAACTCAGTTTTTTATTATTTTCCATTTGATATGTAAAGCAATATTGAGCTGGTTAATTATTTTTTAAAAAGTATGCATGGAACAGTCATGTGAATTTACAGTATTGTGGAACACACACCTGTAAGTGCTCGATTGCTTGGAGAATGTTAACATATAGATTCTGTATAAATTATTTCAGAACATAATTTGGCTTTGTTTTATATAATAGACTACTTTATATTTTGATGTTACACAAGTTGTATTAGAATTTCTTAGTACAGTATGAAAATGCAAAGTTGATTTTCAAGACAGCTGAAAGTAATTGGAAAAGGCTACAGAAAAGGCTACATCCACTTTACATACAGAACAGAAAGGACTAACTTATTTACTGTGCCAAAGGGCTACAAGTTATATCTTAATCCATTCAGAAATATGCTGTATATATTTTGATAGCTTATGTTTACATATTCAGAATATATTTATTTTGAAACCAGTATCACTGAAGGCATTATCCGTTAGATGAAACAGATGCATCTCCAATATGTATCTTAGTGCAGTAATAGGCCACCTGCATTACACGACACTCACAGTTCCCCTTCCAATCATAATAGTTAAATATTAAGCATATTTCCCTATCCTTTTGAATTGGGAAACACATGGGAAGTGTCAGGGGTGGGCTTCAAAATTTTTTAGCAACAGGTTCTCTGCCTGGTTGCTGGATGGGCGTGGCCATGGTGGGCATGGCCTAGTCGGCCACCTTCATCAGCAGGAGGGGGCCATTTTTGTCCTCCCCAGGCTCCAGAGGCTTTCCTTGAGCCTCCTGGAGGGCGAAAACGGTCTCCCAGGGCTCCGGAGGCTCTCTGGAAGCTGGGAACAGGCCCATTTCTGGTCCTCCCAAACTTCCGGGAGGCCTGTTTTTCACCCTCCCCGAGCCTCCGTACGCACCCTACACTTACCTGCATCCAAAATGGGCCACATGGGGACTCCTTGGAGGGGTGGGGCAGGGTGGGCAAGGCCAGTCAGGAGTGGGATTTGGGGATTCTCCAAACTGCACAGAATCATAGCTAGGGGCTCTCACGAACCCCCAGCAGCCCACCCCTGGGAAGTGTAGCTTAAATCCTCAAATAAGCACCTCATTATTTAAAAAAAAATGTAAAAACACATTTTTTAAAAAAGAAAGCCATGTATTTCCAACCATGGTTCTAACACTTTTGCAGCCCTTAGTCTCCAAAACTATGAATCTCATGGCTCTCCAAAGTGTGTGCCGACTCTTATCCAATGGCAATTAAGTGTTTGAAAAGTGTAAGATAGGAAAGACATTTTGTAGCATCATCCAAAATCTAGCAGCAGAATGTCCAATCTGATAACTATATGTGAAGTTGCTTTTCCTTTGTGCCCTTAACTTTAGAAGTTGCATACACTCAATTTGTGAGACGGGATAAGAAAATTGGAGCATCATTCAATCCCTTTCTTTCTTGCATCTTGCACTGGTATCTCATTTGAAATGTTAGATTGAATAAAACTGTCATATTAGCCTCTGAACTCATGCTCTGAGCTTCCTATGACAGCCTCTGGGATCTTCTTTCTTGCCTTGAGCTCTGGTTAGCATCATTTAAGAAAGCTTTTGGTAAACAACAGACTAATTGATCGTTTAGCTTTCACATAGCTACTGCCATGCTATACTCACATCTGTGTACCATTTCTGTCATCCTTATGCCATAACACTGGAGAAATGATGGCTGTTTTTTGCAGATTCTTCTGTGGGCTCAGTTGCCAAGACCAAAGCTATAATGGTTTGTTATTATGACCTTTTGTTATTCCATTAGTGCTCAATTGCTTGGAAAAAAAAAAAAGTGGTGTGCGCATACTTTAGGAAAGTTTTCACCCTTTCCACTGACCTGACATCACAGTTTATATTACAAAATGTATTAATGACAAAGTCGTGTTTTTATGTCAGGAGGACCAACTTTAACAGCTATAATCTGCCCTTAGTCATCATAAATATAAATGTATTGGTAAAACAGATCTTGTTAATGTAGCCAAGATAAATGCTAGGCTATATTTCAAACCAAGTGAAGCACACAACGTTTGGGTCTGTATGCTTATGTGTTTGTGTGCGAGAGAATGTTTGAGTCAGCTGAAGCACATTGTTGTCAGAAGGCTGTTAATATGACCTCCCTCCTCTTCACCCTGTATTGCTTGTTTTTCTTTTCCTTTTCCTGGAACAGTAATCACCTCCTTTATAGTTGTTAAAGAAGAATACAAATATGTTGTAATGCAGTTCGGGTTTTCACTGGATCACTAGTTTTAGCCCAAAGTGCAGAACATTCAGGAATACAGATAGACCTTCTAAATTAATTCCTCCTTGGATAAATTATTGGCAATTCTTTATTATTAGTTGGAGTCAAACTAATTTAGTTCGCAAAATTTTGGTTTTGGTCTGTTAGTATCCCTGATTTAAAAGGAAGAATTCTCTTGAATCAAATTTGCTCCTGGGGTCTTCATGGAAACAATATGGTTTTTCATTGGCCTTTAAGTAAACTGAGCTAAAACTAATTTACAACAACAGAAATTGTTATATCTCACCTCAACTTTCCTTTTCTGCAAAGCATCCTCACTTCCATTTCACTCATGCATAGTTTTATATATGTATCTGGGTACAATGCACTTGCTCTTTAAACGTCTTACCTGTCTTTGAGATTCACCTCAACTCCATTTAAGTTTGACTTTTTCAGTCTCTTCTTTCTTCTTGATCCACTCACTCTTCCTTTATATGTTGCTTCTGCTGAAACATAATTAGTTCTTTCTGTATTATTAAATCAAACATAATACACTTCTTTATACTGGTTACTGTACTCACTTTTCTTTCTATTTACGTTCACTAAACCTTCATTCCCCTTGTTTTATCATGCACATTCTTTAAGTACCCTGTTCCCATTGCATTCAACTTACTTTTATATTTTGCCTAACAAACCAACTCTCACTTCCTTATAATAAAGAGGGTACAATTACAATTATACAGAACCATTTTTCCTTCCTTCGACAAATGTACATTTTTGTAACAGGCCACATGCCACCCCATCTTTCTGCAGTATTTGCACATCTTAAAATTTCTCCACTTCTCATCTTTAGTAAACATTCTGCCAAAGTACAAATTAATGTATTTGCTTTAGGTTTTTGCCAGTTAAATATAGACTGCAATAATTCACTCCACTTTCCTTGTCAAATATAACTTACATTGACCTGTACATTATACATTGATACATTAATTTTCAGATCTGTGCTTTATTATATCATTTTTCAGTGCAAATGATTTGGGTTTTCAGCCAACAGCATGTCATATTCAGCCATATTGCCCTTCAGCTAACATTTCCCTGATATCAACCCTCAAATATTTTATATAGATTTATCCATAAGTTCATGAAATCAAGTGGACAATACATATCCTTGTCTTACTCCCTTTTGCAGTTCCATTTCTTCTCACATTTTATACCATCGTATATATACGGTATAACATAATATATATGATATAACATTATACCATGCTAATTGCATTCAGTAGCCAACTTTCAACTTCATAATCCAAACCTATTTTTATCATAGGCACTTTTAAAACAAATATGCAATAAATCATCTTTTTCACATTTCTATATTTCTCAGTGATCTGCTGAAGAACTGAAATCTTATCCACAGACTAGTCCTTCCCTGACATAAAGCTGTGTTGTGTTTCTCATATTTTGCATAATGCCAGCTCTTGTACTCCTTTAATCAGAAATTTGCCATGTACCTTCTCAAGCAATTAAGCTTCCTGTAGTTTCACTGAGTTTTTCTTTATTTAGGAGAACAATAATGCTATCCCTTGAATCCTGAATTCAAGATAGATTTTATAAAATAAAGAGGCCTTAACAGTTTTTCAGTTACTACCTATTCCCACTGACTTCCCTTTCATCATTTTTTATTAACACTAACATTTATTTAAATTATTCTCTTTGACACATTGCTATTAGTCCTGTACAATTTCATAACCTGCTTCTTCCGTCTTCCCCAATTTAAGTTTCAGGCCAAATCAATTGATCACTTTGATTCCTCTTAATTTCATTCAAAATGTTGCACAAATTTCCCCAAAACTGGTATGAGATTCTTCCATTTTCATACTCATTAGTGTATAACATGAAACTATCACCAACCCACAACCACCTGATTAAATTGATTATGTACTATCAAGTCAGTGTCAATTCTTAGCAGCCATATAAACATTCTCCATCATATGACTATCTAGATGTCATAATTCATATGTTCTGACATACAATATATTTTAGTCTTTTCTTTTATAATCAAACCTACATTTATCCTTCTACACAACAGGTCTATTTTTCTTCTTTTCATTAGCTAATTTATTCTCATCTTCTACCATTTACTCCTTTTAATCCAAAGCGATAGTATTCTATACACCATGTTCCTCACTAAATAGGCTCATTATATTGTTTACTTTTACCCATTATGACTTTGATCAAGCAAGGCCAAATTTTCACACAATTCCTATTTAGTAAGATAGAAACACTGTACACTAGTTTACCAGCTTCAGTCATATTGTGCTACTTGCAGCATTTAATGCTAATGTCAGTTGTAACAATAACCTTATACATCAGATGTATATTCATGCACTAAATTTGGGTGTGATAAAAATGTTGACCATTGTCTCAGGATTATTACAGCTACGGAGGAAGCCATCACAAAGACTTGGTTTTAAGAGGTTTCCTCAATGTAGAAGAGAATGTACAAATTACCTATTAGTAAGCCTAGAAGACTCTGAGATTGGCTCAAGATTCAACAGAGCATAAGGCTCTAGCAAATAAAAGAAAATTTTACATTTATTTATTCACTGAGAATGACAAAGGATATTTTTAGAGGTTTAGTTTTTAGACCTTAATCCTTTTGGAAAACAATATGCCTCTCAGGAATCTTGGAAGTAAAATAATGGGACTCTGTGTTATTTAACTGCTCTATTATTTAACTACAGTTACTTAAGTCCCTGGAGGGAAGGATGTAATAAATCTTTAAGTATTTGTTCTGGTTTATGGCTGAAGGGAAACTGTATAACTCTAAATCAGCTGTTGTAAATATTTGCAATGGCATATTTTCCTACAGGGGAGTGGGGTCTTGGGTGTTGGTATAATGTTTGGGTAGCTGGGCTTCCAGGCCCCAAGACCATTTAACATTTGCACCAACTTGTCACTTGATATTTGCAAGGTGGAGGCTGGGCACAGATTTGTGTGGTAGGAACAGTAGGTAGTCTCCATATATTACCAACAGAAGATATGCATAAGCCAGGATTGTAAGACAGCAACTGGATCAAGTTGGAATCTGAAACAAAATGCTGAGGAACATATTGGTCACAATCAATCAGCGGGCAATGGGAGTTCTTGTCCAGTTGCTATGACAATTAGAGGTTGTCCAGAAAGAAGAGTGTATATGTTGTGTGCACAATGCTTCTGAAGGCATTTGCTGATCAAATAGAGAGAGCATTTATGTGGAACTTTCCTTTTGCATTTATATTATCTGAAGAGCTGAGGAAGATTATTTAGGAAAGAATGCAACAAGAGAAATTTCTTACTTTTGTGGTGGTGGGTTTTTGGGTACAATATAATCACCCCAGGCTCTCCTTTTTACCACTTGACCTTGCTAGCATGTTTTCTATTCCCAATTCTTTGTGTGCATCTGTAGAGAAATGTTGATTATGGGCTGTGCTCTGTACACCAAAATTTAACAGAGTAACAGTGCTGAAAGGGACCTTGGAGGTTGTCTAGTCCAAACTCTTGCTCAAACAGGAAACCCTGTAACATTTTGGAGTGTCCTATTGTCCAATCTCTTCTTAAAACCTCCACTTTTGGAGCAGCCACAACTTCTGGGGGCATCTTTCTACTGTTTAGTTGTTCTCACTGTCTGGAAATTTCTCTTTAGTTCTAGATTTGTTCTCTTCTTGATGAGTATCCATTTGTTACTCCTTGTTCTACAGTATTGCACTTATTTCAGGATTTTGCTTTTATATCCCAAATACATACTGATAACTTGTGGGGAGGGAAGATCTGAATAGGGAAAAGGAGCTAATTTAACCAAATGACTGAAGCTGTTACTACTGAAAGATTGACAGCATGATGTGAGAAGGGGCAAGGTAATCCTTGCTGCTTCCATGGTGGTTTTTAACACTTTTGCCTATTGAGCTAACCTTTTCTCCACTGAAGTCACTCATCTATAAATGCAAAGGAGAATAAATGGGAGGAAACCTCAATTTCACCCCAATTTCTCTTTAATTTCCACTTTAATTTAAATGGAATTAAATTAAATTAAATCACACACATTCAACTCCAACACAGCAATAGCCTATGTAGCTCATACATGAGAGAATGAACCACTGAAGTCAATGGGATTCACAGTATTGCATAGGCTTAAGCATCGATTCTGATTTTTCTTTCTCTGTGCAAGTACATATTTATACTTAATGTCTGTTAAAGAAACCAATCTGTGCGTGAGAGAATGATTTGGATATGTAGATACAAATATAGGATCAATTCATCTTACAAATGAAGTGTCTTATATTACAGGTAAATAATTTTAACCAATAGTCATTAATTGAATTAATAATCAGTTTTTGTCTTGTCCTGTCCTATTTTAGACTGTGCCTTGTTTAAGTGGTATACATATACTTACAACTATTGGGTAAAAATATTTTTTCAGATTGCTTCCTGTAGGAACTGGCAATTAGCTGACAAGTAAGAAAGTTTGGGCAGGATACAGGGTTATATATTTATAACCCCTTAGTTTTTTTTAAAATGGCACAAATATTTTTGTTGCTAAGTTTTTTTAAAAGCCTATTTGAATTACAGTGTATTTCCCTTGTTTAATTGCAGAGGGCAGCCAAGCTTTACAGAATCTCCTGACATCAGGCAGAAATAATGTCTGCAGATGCTGCTTTTTGTAAAAAATCAGATACAGGTTTCAGGTCTTCTTTCCAAGACAGCTCAATAGGACAAGACTATTTTAAGGTTCTAAAACTGAGTATCAAAGTGAAATCACACTTCTTGCTGAGCAGATTTTGTAGGGAAAATGTTTAGCAATATTGATTGAATCCTCTTATTTATTTCTCAACCTCAGCAACATTGGGGTGGGCTCCAATTCACTAACCAGCGTGAATTCTGGTAGTTGAAGTGCATTCATCTTTAAATTTCTGACATTGAGAAACACTGCTCTAGTTCATTCACTGAAATCAGGATTTAAACAGGTCTGGTGCAAAACACTAGTCATCAAAAGATGACATCAAGTTAGATATGTCTTTGCTGCTTTCTTGTGCCACCTGATGTTTCAAAGCCCAGATACAATAAATTGGCTTAGAATCCCACAGCAGAAGAGGACAAAACATTTGTTTCACACTCCATATGAATCTATTGGTTGCTCTTTGTAGTACTTCAAGCTTTTCTCTAAGATTGGAATGGGTGCCATTTGAAATAAGAAGTTCACCTTGAGCACTGCATTCAGTGTTGCAGTATTGTAATATGCTTGTAGTCCCAGCCAACTAAGTTTTGTTTTTCCAACTTTCAAGATCCTATTTTATTCTTTCCATATGATCCAAAAAAAGATTTTTCAGACATGAACACATTAGCATTGGCAGGTGTTTGGAGGCTAAAAATCCCCAAAGCAAGGGATTATATGTTCTTTTCAGCAAGATAAAATGCATATTCAAGAATTGATATGTGTTGGGTTTCTAAGGGTCTTTTAGCATCTATCAGGGAAATAAAGATTATCCAGTGACATATGAAGATCATTATCCAATTTTAATATCATGGTTTCAAGGAGAAAAATTGCTTTTCAAATGTAGACTGAATGAATAGCTATTAATCCATGAAAATGTATTGCAGTGGTCTATAAAAATTTAAAGAAGAACTAAAATGTTTTTTTTACATATAAATGCAATTCAGGGATGCCAGACAACTAGATTAGAGACAAGTAAAATTTATATAAAAGAAATTATCATAAGGATGACAAAAATCAGAAAAAATTGATTGAAACCACAATTGTAAGAAAAGAAGAAAAGTATTAATAAAGCTAATCCAAATGACAGATATTGAAAGAACTAAAGAACAACTATTATTAGAAATGAAAGAGCTTTAAAATTATGTCAAACCAGATCATTTTGAGAATGCAAATAAGTCAGGGAAACATCTGGTATATCAAATCAGGAAAGAAAAGGATAAGAAAAAATTAAAGTGTGGGTGGAAAGTGTGGATGTGTGTACACACACACACACACACACACACACACACACACACACACACACACATATATATATATATATATATATATATATATATATATATATATATATATATATATATATATATATATTTGTTTT
>BLBF01000018.1:36485656-36575628 GCA_015471245.1 Laticauda colubrina | reverse complement strand
TGGGGCAGGCAGTGCAAGGGATTTCGTATACTCCTTGGTTTTCTAACTCGATTTTGTCCTTAGGGTTTCTCAGGATGGTGGATATTTTTCTGTTTGTGCAGAATGCTGTTTTAATGTTGTGTTTTTGGAGGATCTTGCTGATTTTGTCTGTAGTGCCTTTTATATATGGGAGGAGGGCTTTGCCATTCTCTTGTTCTCTGTCTTGGCTTTTGGTTGGGGTTTCTTTTTGGATTAGGTGGGTAATCTTCTTTTTTGGAAATCCATTGGCTATAAGTACATTAGTGAGGGTGTGTAGTTCGGTTTTTAAGTGTTGTTCATCGGCTAAGCATTTTGTTCTGGAGATGAGTGTCCTGGCTACGGAATTGATCTGTGCTGGGTGGTGGTGTGAGAGTGCATGTAGATAGCGGTTTGTATGTGTTTTCTTCTGGTAGATGGTGTGTCCTAGGGAGCCATTGGATTTTTTGTATACTAAGACATCTAGGAAGGGAAGTTGATTGTTGGCTTCTGTTTCCATGGTGAATTGTATTTTGGGATGTAGGCTGTTGAGGTGTGTGAGGAAGTTGTTCAGTTTTTCTTTCCCGTGTGGCCAGATTATGAAGGTGTCATCTACGTATCTGAGCCAGAGTTTGGGTTTGTGATCATATTTTTCTAGAGCTTGTGTTTCAAAGTGTTCCATGTAGAGGTTTGCAATGACAGGTGAGAGGGGTGATCCCATGGGTGCTCCTTCTATTTGTTTGTATTTTTGTCCATTGTAGGTGAAGTATGTATTGGATAGGCAGTGGTTGGTAAGATCTAGGATGTACTTGGGGGGGTTGTATTTGTTTTGGATGGCTGTCAAGGCTTCTTTTATAGGCACTTGGGTGAAGAGGGATATGACATCGAAGCTCACCAGTAGGTCGCTGGGTTGTAAGTTTTGTTTCTTTATGATCTCAATGAACTGGAATGAGTTCCTTACCTGTGAGTTGATGGATTCTGCATAGGTCTGTAATTGTTTGGCGAGAAATTTGGCTAAGTTTTGTAGAGGTGAGCCTATGGAGCTGACTATTGGTCGTAGTGGGGTTCCTTCTTTGTGGAAAAAAATAAGTAATTGGTAATTAAAGTCAAGAGGGTCAGCATTGGGATACCATCAAGGACTAACAAACTTATAGGATAGGCGGGAAGTCAGAAAAACTTTTAGGAAGCTATTTCCCAAACGTTGCCGAGAAAATCACATGCATTTATCTCCATGTAATCACTGAATTGTTATTGATTCTGGAGAATCTTACTTTACAAGATATTTAATTCTATGTTCTCTAGAACAGGGGTCAGCAACCTTTTGGACCTCAGGGACCACCAAACTTATAATTTTAAATCCCACGGACCACTAATATGAATTTTTAATGACAGTTGGCTTGCTGACATTGGCGGGAAAGTCAGTCCCATATTCCAGAGCCTGCAGTAATCACAGGACTGGCCCTTTGGTCATCCCGGAGCAGCTGCTCCTCCACCCAGGTGCACCGGCCTACCATGGACTGGAGGAGCTGCTCCAGGATGACGAAAGGGCCAGTCCTGTGACTACTGCAGCTCTGGAATATGGACCGACTTTCCCGCCAATGTCAGGGGTAGATTTCCCACTCCCGCCATTAGTCTTACTTTCCCGTTCCAGCTCACGTGGTTCTACTCAAGGTTTGTGCTCGGCTGAAGGGTGGGGGCCAGTGGGTGGGTGGGCCATGTCGGTGGCACAGTCTTGTATTCCCATGCAGCCTGGATTAATTGCTTTGGGGGGGACATTTCTCTGTGGACCACCAAAATTTTCTTGCGGACCATCAGTGGTCCCTGGCCCACTGGTTGGTTACCACTGCTCTAGAGCTACTAGATTTGAGCTGCAAAAATGTGGATGATCAATAGATGGCCATGGCAAAATACAGAAGACATCCATTCCTTGCTGCTATCTAGAGTTCATACAAACATTTGAGGTACCCTGGTCATCCTAGCTTCTGGTAACTTTCATGTAATACTTAAAAGAATAAGGATATCTGAATCCAATTTGCTGAGACTCATATCGGAGAAATATTTATTTAATGGCCAATTTCAGAGAAAAATCTGCAGAATATCTAAAAAGAAGTTTACTATCTTCTAAATCAGCAATTCCTTAAGCAGCTATTCATTTCATTTTTATATGAGAAATAAAGGCTCTGGGACCTTTTGGAAGAAAAACAAGTTGTCTAATCTTTCCCCAGTCTGCAGTTTGCATGAGACTCCATTTTCATGGAAATTATGCAATTTTGTAGATTCAAATCCATGGATGTGGTCAAAAAAGTCAAGATACTGGATATGACTATTTGATGCAAGCTCTGCCCAGGGGTGGGATTCAAATTTTGTAGCAACTGGTTCTGTGGGCGTGGATAGGTGGGCATGTCCATGTGACTGAGTGGGTGTGGCTTCTTTTTTTGAAGCACCCCTCCATCTATTGGGCCTTCTGGGCCTCAGGGAAGCCTCCTGGGGGGGCATTTTTGAAGTAAAAACATGGACCATGGGGGGGCTGGGGGAGCTGCACCCCTCTCCATTTTTTGCCTCCTGCAGGAAGCAGTAATTGAGGGGAATCCCAGAATAGCTGATCATAAGAACAGATGATCGTTGGGAGGAGAAAAAAAAAGAAATACCTTAAGGAGTGAGTGGGCAGGGAAGAACGCAGTCAGAGATGTCGGGCATGCACGCAATGTTGCACAATGGGAAGGGAGGGAAGGGGAGAGAGGGGTGGGACCAGCCAGGGGCTCAATTTGCCAGTTCTCTGAACTGCACAGAATCATAACAACCAGTTCTATAGAAATGGTCTGAACTGGTAGAATCCCACCCCTGGCTCTGCCTATTTTTAACATATAGGTAGTTGGTGCATCACTACCTGGCAAATCTTTTAACTCATGGCCGTACAACCTGAAGCCCCAGATCTTTGAATCATAGACTAACAGAGTTGGAAGGAACCTTGAAGTTCATCTAATCCAACCCCCTGCTCGAGAAAAAGCCTACAGCACCCGGTATTCCCAAGCGGTCTCCCATCCAAGTATTAACCAGGCCTGACCCTGCTTAGCTTCTGAAATCAGACGATATCGGGCATTTTCAGGGTAGTATGGCCATAGATAGTGTTTCCACAGGCAAAAAAAGAGCTTTGGCTACAGCCTTTCAAGAGCTCCAGAATTTACCAAATGCTAAACTGAAGGTGAGACAGAGGAATAGTCTGGGGAGCATATTCCTCAACTTACAACAGTTTGTTTAGTGACTGTCCAAAGTTACAATGGCATTGAAAAATGTGACTTATGAACTTTTTCACAGGTACAATCTTTGCAGCATCCTCATGATCACGTGATCAAAATTCAGTGGCTTGGCCACTGTCTCATATTTACGACCACTGCAGACTCCCAGGCAATGAGATAACCTTTTGTGACCTTCTGACAAGCAACGTCAATGGGGAAGCCAGATTCACTTAACAACTGTGGCACTAATTTAACAACTGCACCAATTCACTTAAGAATTGTAGCAAGAAAGATACCAAAACAGAGTAAAATTCACTTACCAAATGTCTCATTTAACAACAGAAATGTTGGGCTCAATTGAGGTCATGAGGGCTACCAGTATTTAATTTTAATTAAATGTAAATGTATTACAAATGAAGTTTTTTTTTTTGCCTGACTTACCCATCTTTTTCAGATGAGGCCTCGAAGAGCACTTTCACTTTTTCCTCACTTTCCCACTTCAGTTTACTGAGCTTCAGTGCCAATAATTCCCAACCAGCTATGTTGATGGTGTGAATAACACCGTAATTATTCTGCTATTCTACTTCACCTCCAAAATGCCACCTTGTTGGCATTGATGAAATCAGTTTCATCACAAAAAATCAAATCAGTCTCTGTTTCTCTGTGGTTCCATTCTCATAGGATGCCTGTTCAAGGTCTGTTGCTAAAAGTAACAGAAATTATATTTGATTTCATGGTCAAAAATGACTAAAAGGCAAAATAGGCATGATATGTATTGATTCTTCCATGAATTGTCTGTAAATTGATTGCTATCTATGCTTAACATATATGAACTTAACAGTTCTATGTTATAATTTATCAATGATTGCTTTTATTAATGCCCAATTATTTAAAAATAACCAGATATATTTAAGCAATAACCTAAGTTTACAACAGCAAATCAGTAAATTGCCTTACAATCTCTTCTTCCAAAATTCTAATAATTGAGGAACAATAGCCTTTTAATTATTCACATAAACTTAATAATGAGTTGGAAAGATTCCCTGTAATCTTACTTACATTGAAGAAGTCAAAAGGAATTGCTATTCAGCAAAGTCAGTCTGTCAAGCTAGCTAATCTCTGTGAGGACAAGGCCAACACAATAGCTCTATCTTGTTTATCTCATTGTACTTTTCCTCCGTGCTTAGCCATCTGGCAGCCAAAATGTCATTTGCAAAGAAAATAAAGTCTCCTTACTATTGCTTGTCTTTTATGTGTTTAGAAGAATCCTGCTGGCTTTGTGAAAAATAAATGGGAGGAAGTTCCTCAGTGCTGGCCTCTCCTAACCTGCTGTCCTTCATGTGTGTTCGGATAACTTCTTGAATTCCCAACCAACATTCTGGGAAGTTTAAGAAGTGGAGTTGCAACACAGGGGCCCAAATGAAGACAGTCACTTCCTACAAAACAAACTGTCAGCTGGTACTCCATTCAAAAATACTTAGACTTCATTAATCAGAGAAAAGATATCTTTTACTGAAAATCAAGTGGTAGCAACAAAAGAATTCTGAATCTGAGAAAATGGGCGCGTAAATCACATATACAAAGTAATGGCAATGTTCCCACCCCCAATAGTTCAATTGGCTCATCCAATTAAAAGTTGTGTATATCATCATGTGGGCATCTCCAGGTGGTGATGAGGCTTCTGTTCGTTAACCTTGACCTGGTTTGATAAAGGGTTGCAGCTGCACATAGCATAGGATAGAAACCTAAGCAAGAATGTACCCCTCCCCCAGTTTATACGGTTCTGGTTTGTGACACCTCCAGCTCACTTCCGATAACCATTCCCCCTCCCCCCCCTTACTTATGACAGCCGAAAGATGCAAAGCAAAGGGAGAAAATCTTGGAAGGCTGACACAAACATTTGGGAATTACAAGGCATGTAAAAGCTTTAGTAAATGGTTTCTTTCAATTTTAGAACTGGTTAAAAACTCATTTGGTCATAGCAATGAGTGTTACTGCTTTTGTTGGGAATTCCAGTCCCACTACCCAGTGGTGGAATTCAAAATATTTTACTACTGGCTCTGTGGTTGTGTGCTTTGCACGTGTGCAGAGTGTTCTAAAACAGACAATTTTAAGCATGAAAATTTACCTTACCATCAGCGCTGGTGAGTAAAACAACTGAGGCGTGGCAATTCGCTCTGCCATGCCTATCAGCTGAACTACAAAGGAAATATAGGACAGGAAAGGGTGTGAGTGGGTGGGCGGGGCCAAGTGCTGACTGGTGTTACCAAATTGCTAGAACCGGTGTGAACGGGCAGCATACCACCACTGCCACCATCTCTGGGGAGAGGGCAAGTGCCAGACTGGGGAAAGTTGCTGGATTAATCTTAAGAGTGTAAGCTAAGGTACCCAAAACAATAAAGAACATGATTTGAAATATATATTGCCGTTTTTCAGAAACATAATTTTAAACACTGAAATAACAACATATCTTCTACATCTAATTCCGTATGCCATGTACATCAGTTATTTCCATATTTAGCCAACATCCCATAAAGGTTTACCCAGTTTAACAATATCCTTCACTTGAAGATAATTTATATCCAACAAAAATAGATCATCTCAAAAGTAGACTTTGCTCTTTTTTTAAAAAAAAAAAAGTTATATTGCCATCATTATTATGCAGCACAGCATTTAAGTGAAGGCTTGTATGGAATCATTCTTTACTATGTTCATTCTTAATGATGATGACTGTTATAAGAAAAGAGAACAATAACTGTTCTTCATCATGCACAGGGCTCCTATTTTGATTTCTAAATGTTGCTTTAAATCTTTGCATGTTCATGATTTCACTGGAAAATTTTGACTGCTTAAAAAAAACCTTAGTAGTGGATTAATTGTTGTTCTCTGAGGGAATTAACATTTTTTGGAACCATGTCAGCATTCCAAGTCAGAACTGAAATTCTGTCTACTTGGAATGACTGAAGGACATATTATATACATTATGGGCTGAACCTCAGCTTTCTCTAACCTAACACATGGAGGGCAGCAGAAAACTGATTTAGAGAGTTGCATATTTGATCAACTAGGATGCTCATGAATGAATGCTTTTCAGATCATGAGACATTACTATACACCACTTATGCAGACTCCCTTTTATCTAAGAAGCACAAAATCATGTATGTAGACATTGTTTATATGACTCTATCCTACAATAACTGGAAGAGGCAGCTTAGGTTCAAAAAGCAACGTAACCTGGGTCTTTCTTAGGTCTGAGACATTCTGGAACAGAAAGCTTGATGCTATCTACTCCCTGCCCCCACTGCATTTAATTTCATCTCCTGCCCCTTAGTTATGCTATGTTAATTGAAACCCAGTAAATGAGAAACTGTAGAGAAATTCCAAATATTTGGGATTATTACCTTCAGAAATTCCAATAAGTTTCATTGCTAATGAATGAAATCTTCCTATCCAGATTTTATTTCAAATACTGAGCAGACGTTCTATGGAGCTTGAATGTCTTTGGATAATGGGTCAATTACCTTGTCTCATAACAAAGAGTTCTATCTTCAGCCCTTGGAAGAAAGAGTTTCTCTTCATCATCATTTTACCCAGGAGACTCTCACCTTTCAGATAGGTTGGACTTCAAGAAATATTGAACTGTTTGTTGAGGTATTCCCATTAGGAGAATGAGTGCACTCAGCAATACATAGTGAGAGTGGTGATGAATAACACACATCCAGCACACAGATACACTGAATAGTAAAATGTAAGTTTTACTTCCAGTAAACGGGTAAACAAAGTCCAACAAATAGTACAAATCATACAAGATTAAAGCAGTTAGTATTCAAATCAGTCCAGGGATAATCCAAAAATGAAGTCTTTTTCTTTACTGGTATCATAAACAATGTTCCATAAATGGAGTTTGCGAACAGTTGCAAGATTCACAGCAATTCAAGCAGAATGACGTTAGGCCAAAAAAAAAAAAAAAATGCAAAGGAGAACAAACCAGGTTTCTGGCTCCACCTTATGGCTGTTGGAAGAACCTCAGCCAAGCACAATTATAGCATTCTCTTAAAGATACAACAGTATTAAATGACTATCCTGGTTTATATATTGCCAACCCAACTGTTAGGTGACTATCATTCCTAACATTCTTCCCTTTGGGTAGGACAATATATACAACCTTACAGTTTAAGTTCATATTCCTCACAGCAAGTCTTACGTTTTATAGTGCCTTGAGCTTTCGTAAAATCATCTGCAATGTTATTCTGTGACATGCAAGTCCTCCAGTTTAATCATTTTACTTTGAACATATTGTCTCACATTTATATATCGTAGATCAGTGTGTTTTGATCTTGTCTTTATGACGAGATTGGAAGCCATCTGAATTGCTGATTGGTTGTCTTCATATACAACAATAGGTTCCTTTACATTACTTCCCATGTCTATCACTAGTTGTTTATAACATGCTAAGTCCATACATAATAGAGACAAACACGAGAATTCAGCCTCCATTGTTGATAAACTCAGATGTTTTTGTCAAATAGACCGCCATCCAATTAATACCTTTCCAAATTACACGACAGTACCTGACGTTGATTTACGTGTAGGTACGTCTATAGCGAAACTTGCATCGACATATGCAGTTAAACTTAGTTCATCCTTAGGTTCCAAATATAATGCATAATGCATCGTTTGTTTAAAGCCCCTGTCACACAGCACCAATGGATGGAAAGAGGATGTAAAATGGAAACACTTGCCATCCGTTGGTTAACGCGATGCATCCGTTCTGTACTCACTGTGTCCGTTTTTCATACTCTCTATCCGCCCAGCATCCGTCGACTGAATTTCATCTGCTCAAAAAGTTTTGAGCTGCACAAAACTTTTTGAGCGGAAAATGTATCCAACGCATCCGTTCTACATCCGCTACGGATACAGGGAACATCCATTATACGTCCGTCATAATCCGTTACGTGTCTGCTATATCTGCTAGGCATCTGCTGTGCATCTGCGCAACTCGCATCTGCTCCAGCAGAAAACGGACACAGGGAGGAAGCGAAATGGACATGGAACGGACACGCAGTGTTAGTAGCATGGACGGAGAAAGGATGAAAGTGGACGCAGCTCGCATACAAAGCATTAAAATGGAAAAAATGTTCATATAGGGGACGTATCTCGGATATTTAGGATGTCTGGAGGATGCCAAGAGGATGCAAAAGGACACCTAGTGGAAAACCTATATTTCCTATAAAAAGGGGGAGGAACTCACCTGGATCTCACTTTCAGTCCAGCAGCCCTGCAGTGCAGACCTCTTCAGCCTTCATCTGGCCCTTGCTCTTCCACAGCATCCAGTCATCTCCACCATGGATCATCACACACTTCTTTTAGTAGCCGCCATCGTTCGACAACAGTGCGAAGCCATCAACAGGTTCTTTCACCTGTTCTACGCGAAGAAAAAGAGGCGGCCAAGAAGTGTCTGGGTCCGAACATGGATCACGAGAAGAGCCAAGTACGGACTGTATAACAAGCTGATGGTGGAGCTGAGGAACGAAGACACTCGTGCATTCCAGAACTTCATGGGGATGCCGCCAGCCATGTTTGACGAAGTTGTGGAGCGGCTGAGACCCAGGTTGACCAAGGCAAACACCAACGTCCGGCCCAGCCTGGACCCTGGGCTGAAGGTGGCACTGACTCCGCGCCACCTGGCCTCAGGGACCACGTACAGGAGCATGCAGTACACCTGGAGGGTGCCACACAACACCATCAGCATTGTGGTCAGAGAAGTGGTGCAGGCCATCATCGAAGAATACTTGGAGGAGCCCCTCCAGTGCCCCTCCACTGAAGAAGGCTGGAAGAAAGTTGCAGGGCAGTGGTATCAGAAGTGGAACTTCCCCCACACCGTTGGAGCCATAGATGGGAAGCACATGGCCTGCAAAGCTCCAGCCAAATCAGGGTCCACTTATCACAGCTACAAGGGCTTCTTCAGCATCATCCCCTTCGCCATGGTCGATGCTGACTACAAGTTCATGTACATCGATGCTTCAGGCAACGGGTCAGCTTCAGATGCCCAGGTATACAACGCCAGTGACCTCAAGGAGGGGCTGGAATGCAACCTCATCTTGGGCTTCCAAGATCCAGACCCCCTGCCCAACAACGCACAAGATGTGCCCTACTTCATCGTGGGGGATGACGCCTCCTCCCTCAGAACTTACCTCATGAAGCCCTACACTACCAGATGCCTCACCCGTGAAGAGAGGATCTTCAACTACAGGCTGTCCAGGGCAAGGTGGGTGGTGGAGAACGCCTTTGGCATCCTGGCCAACAGGTTCCAGGTACTTCTCACCACCATGCAGCATCGCCCACAGACCATGAGGAACATTGTGGAAGCTTGCTGCATTCTGCACAATCTCATGTGCACCCACTACCCAGTGTTGCAGAACAGGCTCGTGGACCTCCAACAAGGCAATGGGGACATGGAGCCTGGTGAAGGGAGGCAAGGGTGAAACCTGATAGACACTGTGGATGTGCAAGGCCCTAACAGAGCTTCACGTGAAGGGAAGAAGCAGCGCAACCTCCTTAAACACTGGTGCAACTCCCCAGCTGGAGCAGTGGAGTGGCAGGACAGGATGGTAGATGCTTAATGGATGCTTCCTTCAGCCTGTCTCATCACACGGATGAGATTGGGCCATGTATGTTGAGTGGCCCTACAATGAACAGGGCATTGAATAAAGAGTTGTGTTTATGTTGACGTGTTGATGAATGATTAAATTGTTATTGATAATAAAGGGCCATAGGTGTGGCACCTGGGAGGGTGGACCATACTTGCACTGGAGGTTTTTCTATCCCACAGCTATTACCCATCCCACAGGTATCCCTGCCCATCCCACTGCTATCTTAACCTATTCCACAGCTATTACCCATCCCACAGGTATCCCTGCCCATCCCACAGGTATCCCTGCCCATCCCACAGCTATTACCCATCCAAAAGGAATCCCTGCCCATCCCACTGCTATCTTAACCCATCCCACAGCTATTACCCTTCCAACAGGTATCCCTGCCCATCCCACTGCTATTTTAACCCATCCCACAGTTATTACCCATCCAACAGGTATCCCTGCCCATCCCACTATCTTAACCCATCCCACAGGTCTCCCTGCCCATCCCACAGATCTCCCTGCCCATCCCACTGCTATTACCCATCCAACAGCAATTACCCATCCCACAGGTATCCCTGCCCATCCCACTATCTTAACCCATCCCACAGCTATTACCCATCCAACAGGTATCCCTGCCCATCCCACTGCTATCTTAACCCATCCCACAGGTATCCCTGCCCATCCCACAGGTATCCCTGCCCATCCCACAGCTATTATCCATCCAACAGGTATCCCTGCCCATCCCACTGCTATCTTAACCCATCCCACAGCTATTACCCATCCAACAGGTATCCCTGCCCATCCCACTGCTATCTTAACCCATCCCACAGCTATTACCCATCCCACAGGTATCCCTGTCCATCCCACTGCTATCCTTACCCATCCCACAAGCATGCAAAGGTTTCTAAAAGTTTCTACCAAGACTTTATTGACTAAAAGAACTGAAGCAAGTGTGTGAAGCAAAGATTAACTTTATTAATAACAAACTGTAAAAGCAAAATGACCCAAGTAAAGTGTCCCAAGCAAAGATAAAGTCAACAGGTAACAACCCAGTCTCTGGCACTCTTCTCAGTCACTCTGAGGCGTGCCCATAGTCTCAGAGGTGAAGGGTCCAGGTGCTGTGGAGGTGACTGCTGCTGGAGTGCTGGTCTGAGGCACCATTGGGGTGCCTGGCCCCGAGAGGACAACAGGGGACGGTGTGTAGAGGAGCTCTCAGAGAGCTGGCTCAGTCCTGTGATGTTGAGAGCCCCTTCCTCCATGACATGGGGTGTCAGTCCCAAGACCGATGACAGATGTTCTGAGGCTGGGCTTGGCTGTAGGATGGAGGAAGGAGGAGTGTCGTGGGGCTGTCTGGTCTGCAGGTGAGCGAGGTGAGGTGTGGGTGGCATCTGTGGCATGGGTGGCATCGGTGGCATGGGTGGCATCAATGGCACCAGTGGCGTTTGATGAACCTGTGCCTGGACTGGGAAGGGCTGTCTGTGCTGCTGGAACTCTTGGTAGCCATAGCCTTGGTAGGTGAGGGCCTATGGAAAGCCTTGGAAGGGCTGTGACATCACCTGGGGTGGAGGAGCAGACCTGGACTGGGTTGGAGCAGGTTCAGCTGGGCCTGGAGGGTTGTGCAGAAGACCGGTGATCCTCTCCTTTATCACCTTGTACTGTGATTCGGACATGTCCATGAGGGTCTGGTTGACGTAGGTGAGGAAGGGCTTGCAGTTTGAGGATGGTATGTCGGTGTGTACCAGCTGAGAGAGGAGATCTACGCTGCTTTTGATGGTGTCCCTGATCTCCAGCAGGACTGTGGCTCTGCCCCTCCGGTCTGGCTCTCTGCCTGCTTTATGTGGAGGTGGAGCTGGGGGTGGATGTGGGTTGGTCTCTGCTGGAAGTGCCCTCTCCTTGCTCCCACTGCGTCAGGGAGTCCTCCACGCGCTCCGACATGGGGAGTGCAGCTGTCGGGGGGGTCTCCGTCATGGGACGCTCCACAGATACCTGCCTGGACATAGGAGCTGACTCTTGGCCAGAAGAGGACTGGCTCTCTGTGGGCTGCCTGAGAGACAGGGTTGTCAGAGGGGCTGCTCCTTGGTGGCGGATCTCACCCTCCAAGAAGCTGCACTTGGCCATTACATAGGTCTCCCGGTCGGTGAGCTTGACCATCACCTGGCCAGATTTCTTGAGGTGCAGCTTCCCGTACCAGGTGTGCATGTGCTTCCACCACCCAAGGAGGATCTCCGAAGTGTAGCTCAGGCTCTCCGCCTTCTCTCTCCAAGCAGCCTGCTTTCTCTTGGTGTCTCAATAGAGCCTGTGTCCCTTCCGCCATAGATACTTGTTCTCCCTCAGCCATTCAAGCACCTCATCCTCATTTTCCTCTTCGATGGAGTATTGCCTCCTCTCCCATTCTCGTGTATGCCTCTTCCTCCCTCTGACAGGGCCATCTGGGCCCTCATTAGAGGGGCTTCGAGGTTGTACGGGCTGCTCCACCACACCACCACCACCAGCAGCAGCAACAACAACAGTAGCAGCAAAAGCAGGACCAGCAGGACCAGCAGCATCAGGAGCACCAGCAGGACCAGGATCAGCAGCAGCAGAGTAAGCACCAGCAGCACCAGCAGGACCAGGATCACCAGCAGCAGAGTAAGCACCAGCAGGACCAGGAGCACCAGGAGCACCAGCAGGACCAGCAGGACCAGCAGCACCAGCAGGAGCAGGAGCAGGAGCAGGGCCAGCAGAGTAAGCACCAGCAGAAGCCCCGGCACCAGGAGCAGCGCCAGCAGAAGCACCAGCACCAGAAGAGTCAGCCCGAGCAGCAGAAGCCCCAGCAGAAGCAGAGTCAGGGCCAGGGGGTGGGATGGTGGCCCTGTCTTTCTTGCCAGGGCTGGCAGCAGATGGCACAGGCTTCCTCTTCTTCCCCATGGTTGTTGGCTGGAGATGTGTCTGGCAGCAGGTCTTTCCTCTGAATGATGACCTGCTTGCGAGCTGCATCCCTTTATATCTGCGGGGCTGACGCAATGCATCCTCCCCACATGCACAGTGAATGCTTTGCATCAGCTAGGCATCCGCTAGGCGTCCGCTCTGCATCCATGTCATCCGCTCTGCATCCGTTGCTTCCGCTGCGCGTCTGCTTCGCTGTGCTCCCCCGGAAGCCCTGCGGATGTGCCATCCGCTTCCATCCGTTTCCATCCACTAGGCTTCTGTGGAGCATCCACTTTACATCCTCGCTACGTCCTCTCCCGGTCCGTTCCTTTCCATTGTTGTCTGCTGTTTATGCAAATTTGGGGCACTTTTAAGAGTGGATAACAACGGATGGAAAATTTTCTGGTCCGCTGTGTCCTTTTTACATACATTTTGCATCCGTCGGCCTTTGTGACAGGCCCTTAAGATACCTCAACACACGTTTAGCAGCTTGCCAGCTCCTTTCAGTAGGCTCAGCATTAAACCTAATTGGCTGACATGATATGCTATGTCTGGCCTAGACCAATTACTAAGGTAGGATAAGCTACCTATTAATGATTGATAAATATCTTTATCAAAAACAGGACTTTGCACATCACTGTGGCTAAACTCCTGGCTCATTGGTGTCTTAGCCAGTTTACAAAGTTCCATTTTAAAGTTCTTCAGTAACTGGTTAATTTTATCTGCCTGTGAGATTTTGTAGCCTCCCTTAGTTTTATATATTTTCAAACCAAGATACTCTTTAATCTCACCTAAATGTTTGATTTTAAATTTCTTTTCTAACAGTGAAATAATCCCAGTAGCTTCTTGCTGTTTTAGTGATTAATGCTATGTCATCAGCGAACAATAGCAACAATGAAATTACACCATCACTTTCCTTTTTGAATAAACATGGATCAGCCATGCCAGCTACAAGGCCTATCTTTGTTAATTCCTTCACTATGCACTGGTTCCATTCATAGCTGATTGCTTCAAGCCACAAAGACTCTTTTTTAATCTCCAGCAATCAGTTTTGTTATCAGTTTTTATCCCCAAAGGCTTCTTTAAATATATAGTATCTTGTAACAGTACATGTAGATATGCCGTCTCAACATCTAAATGGTTTATTGTGTATTTCTTCTGAGCTGCCCACACTAATGCTGCTTTAATGTGGTAGCCTTCAGACTAGGTGCAAACACCTCATCGTAGTTGTTGGCTGACTGATCGAACCCTTGTGCTACGAACCTGGCTTTATGGGTAACAGTCCCATCCATACCTGTCTTAATTTTATAAATCCACTTACACCCTATGGCATGCTTATCTGGTGGTAACCTGACATTTTCATATACCTCCAATCTTTGTAAGGATTTCAGTTCCTTATCCATTGCTTCCTGCCAAGCAGCCTGATCCTTAGCAGGATAGTTTCAGTTCATTATAGTTAATAGGAACTATATTTACTTGGCATGCTATACCAGCCTGATATCTATCTGGTGGTCATGTTACATGGGTTGAATGTCTCGGCAACTCAGGGCTTACTGGTGGAATCTCCTGTTCCACCTGCTCCTGTTCTTCTACCTCCTCCTGTGCCTGTTCCTCCTTTTTAATGGCTACTGATGGTTTAACTATCTCATTATTAGGGACTACTTGGGTGTCGATAACATAATTGTTGGATCCTGTTCTAGTTTATGTCACCCAAAGTGCTCAAGAAATTTAGCACTAGCACTACAGTAAACATTAGCTGTGTCTGGAGCCCGGAATCTAAACGATCTATGGTTGGCTTCATAATCTACAGAAAATAATTTCCTAGTTTTATGTTGCCCTTTCAGTCTTACTTGTGAAGGAATATGCACCCCTGCTGGAACTCCAAATGTGTGTAGATAACTTAAATTTGGTTTTCTGCCATGCCAATGAGTGAATGGCAATTCACCAGTTGTTGTGTTCACCACATTGTTTAACACATGGTTGGCACACATTATTGATTCACTCCATTGTGTTTCAGGCAAATCTGAATCGGATAACATAGTGCAAGCCATGGCTTGTAACATTTGCCTCCTTTGTTCTATAAACGAATTGTGTTGTGGCCTGTCAGGGGCAGAATGCTTATGCTCGATACCAGCCACTTTCAACATTGTTTGGAATCTAGTGTTAATAAACTCAGTCCCATTATCTGTAACTAAGGTAATTACCCTATGTCTCATTTTCCTTTCAGCAAATCTTAGCCAGTTAAAGAAATATTGGAACGTTTCTGTTTTGTTTATCATTAGATAGCAGAAACGGTACCGTGAGTAATGGTCCATTGTACTCAAAACATAGCAGGCACCTCCCAAACTGGGTTTCTTAGGACCAATTATGTCAGCAAAATCAACCTCTAAAGGTTCTTTGGTCTTAAACCCATTCAGTATGTTTGCAGGAGTAACCTTGCTTTTCTCCTGACTACAGGCATTGCAGTTTAAGTACTTGCTACAGGGTTTTAATTTTACTCCGTCTGACAATTTAACAGTTTGTTGCAGCATTTTGAAATTAATGTGCTCCAGATGCAGTCAATGTATACATTCATCATGTGGCTTAACATTGTTATAAACTGTGTTAGCCATCTGCGACTGGTCATCATGTATCACATATGAATCATTCTCTAAAGTAGCAGTAACACTTTTACCCTCGCTCTCTATTATACAGTTATCTCCCCTAAAGGTTACTACATTACCAAGATTAACTAAAGCCCTTACTGATAACAAATTAAATTTCAGTTTAGGTACATATAACATAGCTAAATGCTCATTCATACATGAACAATATGCAGTACCTTCACCAGATGTTTTCATCTTCCATCCATTTGCCAATAATACATGTTGCTTATTTGTGGACATCTTTACAAACCTCTATTTCTAGTAATGTACTGCAATGCTCCACTATCAACTATCCACAAATCATGGTTTACAGTTGAATTGCTAGACATAGCTAAACTAACATGCTTCTTAGCCTTCTGGTGATTACCAGTATTCTGTTGTTTGCCCTTCTTACAGAATCTAGCTATATATCCCATAGCCCCACAAGAAAAATATTTCCTAACAGTATAGGTAGTTGAAGACAAATCCTCTTCTTGTGGTTGTTTCTTTCTCAGTTGGTCTCTATCCTGCCTTCTTCTTGCCTCTTCTAACAATAGTCTGTTATATCAGTCATTATCAGTTCATTTCTGGTCAGGACTTCCAGTAGATACGTAATCATCATAACTTTCATCCAATGAGGAAAAAATTATGTAAACCTGGTGCAGCTCTGAAAATATCAGTCCCTTTTCATGTAGCTCTTGAAAAGTTCTTTTCACAAAGTTCAAGCGAGCTAACATATCTCCACCTTTCAGAAGACGTGCTCTAAACAGTTTTTGTGTAAGATGTATGTGTGCACCTACACTGTCACGACATAAATCCTCTTCAATTCTCCTAACACCTAGCAGCAGACTCTTCTCCATGAATATGGACTAGCTGCTGGTCACTAAATGTTAGTCCAATTATTCAAAATGCTCGTTCATTGTTCTGTTCAAAGTCAGCTAACTTTTTGGCATTGTCATCATCATTTTGTGCCCGGTGAGCTGAACTTCGTCCCTCTGACAGCAGAGGAATACCTGAATTTGTCTGACAAGTGATGTGCTGTGCTGGACTTTTAGAAGACAATTCTTATGATTCTCAAAATTAAGGAAGATATAACTCCCTCCTCCCAGACACCTGCCACATGTGGAGAGACTTTGATTTTGTGCAGCTTGGTCAACTGCTCCATATTATCTTCATGCTCAGCATGAAAGAAAAATAGTGCCTCTGATTATCTCTCTCCTTTTGCAATCAAAGTCCTGAGACATGCTTTAAATGTGGGGAAAGCCAAGAGATTAGGCATTTTTTGTCCCAGATCCTTTCTGTTTTTTATTAATATTTGGTATAAAATATCATTTATAGAATGAAACCATACCATGTGAGTCCAAAATAGATCTTTGGGGAGTTGTCAAGGCTGAGAAAGTGCTTATTCCCACCATTGCTCCGCTCCAAATATTCTACAAGAACTACCATCTGGAAGAGAAGACAAATGTCATTGCATTGCATTGAAAGGGAACATTTAAAAATCCAATGTAGAGCCAGTGACATTCCTCCTCTGAATATTAGTAGCCCCTGAAAAAACAATGATAAATTATGTATGTCAAAAGTAGCACAGATGGTTTTTTTTAATTCAATGAACCCTCCCTCAGTTAGATCTTTGAATGTTTGGAAAATTTTCTTAACTCTCTGTTATATTCTTAGTTCTGTACTTTACTTCAGACTTCTTTTACTAGCTGTTGCCCATCAGGTAACTCTGATAAAGGGAGATCTTGTAGAGAAATTGATTAATGAAAGCTCCTTACACTAAATGAATAGTTTAGATAACACAGCATCATCCATACAAACAGCCTTGGTGTATGAGATTAAATATCCATCTAGCATCCTATTTCCATCAGTGAATAGGCAGAAGTCTACAATCTATCATCCCAAAGATGTTTTTTCAAGAGACAACTGGATTTTCTGGGTTTTCTTTGAAGACATTTTGCTTCTCGTCCATTCAGTCTCTTGAAAAAGCATATTTGGGACAACTATGACCTGTCCTCAAGGGTGGCAAACCAAAGGCATTGTTAGATTATCTTCCCTGGTAAGAAACAGTTGCAACTGACCATAAAATGTCCCATCCCAATTATTATATTTTATCTAGGAATAAATCCCCCTGCATGCAATGGTATGTATTTTTAGGATGCATGAGAAGAACTGATTCCTTTTGACTAAAGTTGACCAAGGGCTGGGGTTAAAGTTAGCAGCATTAATGGAACAATCAACTGGATTCCATTTGTATTCCAATTTTTGATCCAGTAGTCTAAAAGATGACAGTGATACACCTGGAGTAGGATAGCATGTTTATTCATTTGGAAGTAAATACTCTTTCATTAAAAAAAAAATATCCAAATTATAAATAATTAAAGGTGGAAAAAAATTGTCAAGAACTGACACATTTGGAAAGTGAGATGGTTGTTTGGAAAAGTAGCCATCAACCCTCCCCTCCTTTTTTTACCTCTGTTAAATAGATTTTGTTGATTTCAGTGGGTTTGCTTTCCAAAAATGTGCAAAGCTGGTCTGAGCAGAAATGGCAGGAAAAGGGGGGGGGGGGAAATCCCCTATTTGTCCACTCTATTAATACTGTTCTCTAACATCCAAGCAAAATACAAAAATTGTTTTGCTATTTTTCCCCTTTAAAACCTAGTAGGAGCCAGTTTTGGCTTGATTCAGAAGGGAACGAGAACTTTCCAGAATGAGAATGCCATTGCTATGATGGCCTTCTGCTAGCCATGAAAATAATTCCTGAGAAGGTGGCTCTCCAGACTAAGATCAAATGATCTCCAAAACTGATGCTTTGTTTGAGGGAAGAGACTGTCAAGGCAACACAGCTGAACAGTACACAATTCAGCTCAGTGACACTTGCAATAAGCTTTTAAATCCAAAAGCTGTGAGAAACATGTCCTCAGATATGAGTTACGCAGCAGAGTTTTTATTATTTCCCTCTTGCCAAAGACAATAATTACATCCCCCCCCCTTTTCAAAATAAACACCACACTGGAATGTGCTGCAGCAAATGGTCAGGGCTTTATTATATTTCATGTTGCTTTCTAAACAATTTTCAACCCTGCTGGCACTCTGTCAAACAGAAGGCGACCAACAATAGCAAAATCCCATTAAAGCTGAGAAAGTTCCTTCCTGAGGTGAACATGGCCAGAAATAGCAACCTTGGCTTAGCCTCTCTATTTGGCACAGGGGACTAATAATGCATGTCCTGTTAATGGAAATTATCTCATTTCATCCCAAGTGCAGCTCTAGAGAAAGGCTGGGCTGACGCACAAACAATCAATATAAGAGCATTCTTCTCAAAACAATAGATGTTTGGTGGGATTGTGGTGAACAGAGTCACCCTGCAGAACAAACAGAAGGTATAAAAATAGGCTTCCACCACACAAGCAAAACAGACTATTTTTCTTTCAATGGGAAGAATGGGTTTTGATTTGGCTGCTTGGCAAACTTCATCAGATGTACAAAATAAGGACGTCAAGAATGGGGGGAGATCCAAATCAGAACTCTGATTTTCATCTAAAAGCCTAAAACTACCAATAATCCTTCGCATGGGACTCTTTCACATCCATCATTGCAGTTCCCACTGGTCAGGCACAAACATTTTCAACCAAGAATTAATATGTCAAGACAGATTGAAAAGAACTTAAGATGCCTGCGTGGGCTGAAAGAAGGGTTAAATAAAGCGAATGTTTTAAGCACATTAAAAGAACTCAACCATCCCATAGTATATCCCATCCCACTTCATCTCAAAGCATATTTGAAGTAAGGCTAAAAAAATGGCAGCGGGTGAATTGACGAAGACACCAATTGACTTTTCTCCTCATTCCTGGAAGCCTTTGTGAGATTCGCTCTAGATATTCTTGTGGCAATTCTCCAAATAAAAGCAAGTACAGTTGTGAAAACTACAGAATGTGGTGGTTACAACAGCAATCCCCTATATGTACTTATTTATTAAGTTGACCAGCAGATACATATAAAATCTTAAGAAAGTGTTGCGGGTGCTTTGGCAAAATGGCTACTATTGCTGTAAAAATCCAATGACCACTAGAAGGCAACAAAGAGCTAGAGAAACTGAATCCAATTCTGGTCGTCCTAATATGCGAAACTTGCCTACTCTCAAAATAGCTGCCCTGGTAAGGGAGAGGTCATGGGATATATTTATTTCATGCTTGCCATTGTTTGTGGTTGTTTGTTTCAACTTCCCTCTCTTTCACATCCATCATTGCAATTCTCTAAGTAATTTTGGGAATATTTAAGAAGATTTTTTTTCTGAAAGAAATAATTTTATCCCAAGAATTTTGTTTAAGAACTGGAACTTTTCAGGACCACATGAAATGTGTCTCAGGGCACCTTAGAAATTAGCCCTTATAGCACCTTTGAGAAATTCTGAAAAACTGATGATGTGCCAAATGACTGGAGGACAAGTGCATCAAGGGTCTCTCCTGAGTTCTCTATACTTCAATATTTTCATTAGTAATATGAATGAAAAAAATGGGGGGAATATTTATCATATTTGCACATAGTACAATTTGGGGTGAGATAGCTAATAGCCTAGAATCCTAGTTGGCTAGTTGGAAAAATGGCCTGGAAATAACTGAATAAATTCAATAGAAACACATCAAGTGTGTTATTTCCCTTAAGAAACAAAGATCGATTACATAGGTATAGGATGAGGAACACCTGACTTAGTAAGAGTCCTTGTGGAAAATGATCTTGGAATAGATCTTGGAACTGAACATTAGCCCTTTGTTGACTGCAGGGAAGGCAAGTGCATTTTTTGGCTCATCAATAGATGCATAATTTTTAAAATACTGGAAGCAATAATTCAATTCCAGCCTGTATTAGCTGGGTCCACCCACCTTAAGCACTGTGTCCAGTATGGACATAAACTATAAGAAGGATTCAGACAAATTACAACAGTTTCAAGGAAGGACACTAGAAATTAAGCCTTGCGGACAGATGGAGAGCAAGAGGTGCAAAATAGGTAATGTAACATACAAAAGCATCACTCTGCGCCACATGGAAATGGGTTAGGGAGATTTCAGACTGAAAGACTACAGTTAATTTTCCCCCTGGATGCATGCCATTCCTTACCAGCAACCTGACAATATCTCAAAGTCTTCTGATGTCTATAAAAAGATCCTAATCTATTTTTTTATTCATGTTAGTGCCTATTTGGGTTTCTGTGCTAATCTTATTTCCAGACATGATGGAAACACCCTTTGTAGTTTCCTCTTCTGTGGGAAAATATCTGTCTTCTAATCAAAGATCTCAGAAGAGATCTGAGGGAGATGAGGGATGAGATTAGATTAGATGAGCTTAATTGAGGGAGATGAGGGATATATCTATTCTCTGCCCTTCTTTCCAACTATGGCTTCTGTTTAAAATGGCATGCTGCAATGTATCCACTGAGCCAGCAGATGACACCAGGTTATACTTCTTCCAGCATAGGATTTTTCTTTGAGGACTAGTTGTGAATATGTGAATGCTCAAGCACTATGATCTTTTTAGTTTAGGAAATCTGAAAAGGAGAAATAAGATAGATTTGTACCGGGCAGGCAGAATTTTCTTATTCTTATTCCACACTTGACTTTTGGCATACCTGATGGAACACATGGACAGTAATTGCAGGAGAAATGAGGAATACAGTATGTGGAATTAATTCCATTTATTGAATGCCTTTATGAAATGAATGGCCCCGAATATGATGACAGTTTTATATAGGGATGAGATTGGGGATGGAAAAATCAATCAATCAAGATCTACAAGTAGATTATTTCTGGGTCGTAAATCAGCAAGGTTTCTGCTGTTCTATTGTCTAAGAATTCAGATGAGTTTGCAATGCACAGAAAGACACTCATAGAGTGAAAAACCAGAAGCAGATATTTTTCAGTGGTGAAAATATCCTGTACTTGCCAATACTTCGGCTAAGCTTCTATTTATACACCAAGCAGAGGCAGCAAGGGATGTGCCTTTAAGTCATCCTGCTCCAGTAGGGTTTTCCTTGAATTCAGCTGTGATAAAATAAATCAGGATTGAGCCTTCCAGGGAAAGCACATCATACAGATATTCTTTTTAGCCACGTTGTCACCAGAAATCTCAGTGATGGCTGTGTTCACAAGGTATTATTTGAAAGAATGTTGAGTAATGGAGCAGGCACAGCACCAAATTATTTTCTCTCTGCCCCCCACCCCCACCCCCAGGCCTTAAAGGTTTTGAACAGTGGGAAATAATTTCATAGCACCCTCCCCCACACCAGAAACTGCACTGTATACTGTAATTTCTCTGATTTTATTCTTAGATTTCCTAAAGGACTGAAGTGGCTCAGTAAGCAGTTACCGTCATTCATAAATGGAAGCAAAGAGCAAAAAGTTAAATTATTCTCGTTAACTACCACCCTGATAAAAATTTCTTTGAATCTTCTTGTAAACTTCCTTGTTGTCCGAATGGAAAATTCCTTTAACTGCCAGGCATGGCAGTTATCTGATTTCTCTGCTTCAAAAAACCCTTACTGCTTTATCCCACAAACACTATTCCACACTTGCTAACACAATTGAAAAGACGCCATTTCTTCAGCTCAGATTCAGCCAGTACCTTAAGCCTGTTGTTGGTTAGAGTTTAGGTAAAAGACAAAGATGGCAGCCATGTCAAATAGGGTGTGTCTGAAAGCTTGAATAAAATATAGTGTGGATTAACAATGTGATTGTGTACATTCCCACTATGTTTTTCCTCCCTAAACCATATGACAGGGCAAAGAAAAATCTAATTTTAATCAGCAGCAAAGATCAATAATTCAAAAGCCATCATCCTAAACTTGTACTTGTTCAATTTGGTGATTGATCTCATATAAAGCCCCCTTGAAGCCAAGGGTATGTGTGTTTAGGTATTTAGTGCTAATTTCTCCAACTTTCTTGATTTCATTCTATGCATGTTTTCTCAGAACTCATTGATTCTTATAAATATGTACAAAAGTTAAAATCTTGAAGCTCTAGCAGTAAACAAGGAAGAAAATGGACAATAGACAGAATTATTGTAAGAAATTCAGTCAACCATTAGAAGCCAATCAAGAGATAGAGAAAACCCTCTGTGCTGTGTCTAGTAGTTATGTTGCTTGAACCACTCAGATCCTGCAGCCCTGACCAACAGGCATATAAGGCCTACCTCACAATACATTAAAACATACTTTGCTTAAGCTTGGCTTGTTAAATAGTTTCCTTAGGTCAACGCAACATACTAAGCCATAGACTGAGATTGACAAAGCATAGAAGGTAAAAACCGACCATGTGTACTCAACAACACACCAAGCCAACAACACACTAACATTTTACTCAAATAACTAAACTTTTTGGATTCATGCAAATTATAATTGGGCTGATTTTTTTTTTTTTTATGATGCACTATACCTTAATAAGGCTGACTGGGATCTGGTTCAACTTTTCATTGTGCTCCTAGCTTGAGTTAGTGCCATGTGTGAATACAGTCTATGGGACTTCAGATCTTTGCTCAGTCTAACCTTCCCCATGGGAGATTTTAGCCAGAGAACAGATGATGTATTTTGCCTCGATACATTTAGAAGGCAAGCAGAGTAGAAAAAAATAGAATACTATGGGACAATGTCTTGGACATTCAGTTTCCTTTCAACCCATTATAAGCCCATGCTAAGTATCAGGCTACACTCTGGCTTTTCTCCTGTGGCGTGAGGAAAGATGGCAAGGCCAAGTTAACCACAAGAACTTAACCAAAGACCAAGTGGGTAGCTTTCTTGATGTTTCACTGAGGCTTGTGCAATGAAGATGAAAGTGAACAAGGAAGATCATAACCAAGTTTATTCTATCCACATGGTATAGCATGGGCTGCATCCATCCACTTCAAAGAAGTGTTTTAAAACAGCAGTCAAACTAAACAATAATCAGACCAAAAAAAGAAGAACAACATGGTCCTTGATGCAAGAATTTAGCTTAATAATACTGGAAACAGGAAATGGCCCTGGTATTATCAGAACAAAAGTATTTAACATCCTCCAGAGATTTGTGGGATTGAGCTAGATGGACCCATTCCCAGTACATGGAGCTGTACTTCTGGGCCTACCGCTTTCAAAAAGCCTTCTGCTGATTTTTGGCACAATTGGCTTCTGGAGCCGTGCTAGAGGTTGCTAATCCTGTTCTCAGGATTTGTGCCTGATGAATAAGAGCTCAAAAGTTGCTTTCTCAGTTGCCCCTTAATGAATCTTCCTACAAATAAAAATTAGCAACTTGGCCCTGAGTTCTTGCTCAAACTACCCTTGCTGCCAGATAAACTGTCCCTTCCCCATGAGAATCAATGTTTATGAATGTTAACTGTTTCCTTCTTCAAGAAAATTCAGACCCCAAAATGCAGTGGATTGAATGGCTTTCGAACTGTGACTCCCTACCAGGCTTGTTAGGGATAACATTGTTTACCCTAACTGGTTTAGGTGAAATAATAACTATGAATCATAGTTATGTATGTTAAAGTGTCTGCAGCTTTAACTGTGGAAAAGTAATTAAGGGAGTGGTTATGAAAACAATATAAAAGTAGCAAGTCTACAGCTTGCTTGCTCTGGCTTTGATGATCCCTGATTACTGCTTGGAATCAAGACTGCATTGCTCGAACGGGAGAGACAACAAAGGACTGATTTGTAAGTGAACTGACATAGGATATTCTACATGGACTTTGCTAACTGAATATCCCTGAATGGACTGACTACATGATACATGACTATTGGACTGTTATTTGACTATGCTTTTAACTTATAATGGAATAAACTATATTCTTGATAGCACAAGCGTATCTGTTATTTTTACTGTATGTTAATAAACATACAAGCTTAGCTCACTCATTTATCTGTGTGCCTATCTGACTAACGCTGCACATTCTGTTTAGCTTGTCTATCTAACCCTGGTTGGGGAACCCAGGCTTAACAAGGCTTGTTATTTAGCATGAGAAAAGATTGGGCAAATAATTCATACAAGCATCCCCAATCTGTTGCTTTCCAACAGGAAGACTAAATCTCCCATTATGCCCCTTAGCAGTCTGCGTGAACTGAAAATAATAGACAATGTAGTCTACCATACAAAATAAAACTATCCCTTGGACTTCTCTTTTTCTCTCTGATTTGAACCATCTTCCTCTGCAAGGCAAAAGCCATTTCCTTATGAGTGATTTATAGCATTTTATATTGTCATCTAATCATGTCTGTGCTGATAAAACAGTTAAGAAAGACAGCTTTCATATCACCACACCAACATCTGGGTGATATTGTAAGGCAGCCATGTGGAAATGGTCTAAAGGAAGTGGGCTTCTAAAGTCATTTCCTTGTGAGTGATTTAGGACATCATCTTACCATCCATGCTATTTTCCACCACTGATTTAAAAGGCTACCTGCCATCTTGAGTTAGCAGGAAGTTTGATGCTCCCATTGCTCTGTCTCATCATAGTGGAAGCCTTACGAGGTTTCATCCTGAGATATCCAAAATGTTAGATAGAGAATCTGAAATATGGGGCTGAATTTCCTATGCTCCCGAAAATGATTTGGATTGTGTTAAGTCTCCAATTGAAAGGAAGACCTTACAGTTTAGACTGGAAACTTAATTGTATAACATAAATTATATGACCCATTTCTTTAAAACATAAGAGATTCAGCTTCTATCTTGCTTATAATGACTAAACACTAAAAAGCAGGAAGGAAGATGAAGCTCTATATGTCTTCCTTAACTACAGTGCAGCTGTTCCTTTGGTAATAGTTTGGCAAATGGGGAGTAAGGATTTGAGTTCTGGCCATTTTCACAGCTTCCCCACCTTTTGCTAATGCTCCCTTGACTGAGAGAAACCCAGTTACACTCAAGACTTTTCCCATCTATACTGAATGCTCTCCACTTATTTTTAAGTCTGCAGAGAGCAATCACATCATGAGATTCCCAATTGTCAATACTTATCCTACCTCTATGCCTGCTGCTAATAACTTGACTTCAAGACAATACTAAAAGTACAATGTCTGGACTGCAATTATCCAAATGACCATTATATGGTAGCAAATAGCTACAGTATATAATATTATTTAGTACTAATCTGCAGGTACAGAGAGCAATTTTATATCCTTCTATTGTAGCAGTGTCAAACTCAGAGCCCATGGGCCGGATGCCTCACGTGCTGGCCCTGCCCCCACCTGGTTTAGCGAAGGGGGAAAAAGTCCTGATACATCATGTGACATCGCCAATACGAATTTGACACCCCTGTTCTATCCTATTAACCACCTTTTGGTGGTTAAGTCGATGCCACCAGGCTACAAATCAGGAGACTGGGTGTTCTTATCCTGTTTAGGCACAAAGTCACCTATGTAACCTTGGTCCAGTTATTCTTTTTCAACTCTAGGAAGGAGGCAATGATAAACCACTTCTGAAAATTTTTGCCAAGAAAACTGCAGGAATTAATCCAAGCAGTCATCAGGAGACAAAAACTGACTCCAAGGCATAATCAATTGATCAATTAATTAAGTGGTTTCCTTATTTGCACCTATTTATGACCCAGATAAGCCTTGATAATGTCCTGTTCAGCCATTCTTATTCTCAGTCTATGAGTAATGACAGAGTTAAGTCACTCTTAAAGATAACTGTAGGAAAGCCATGGTTTTCCCCTTGAGTTGTCCTTGGACAGTGTATATGTCCTCAAAGAGAAGTTCCAACTGGTTTGGACTGGGAAAAGTGATAATAAAGAGGTCGGCAATTGAGAAAGCAATTTTCATGCTGGGATAGTTTTGTGTTGATTCTGCAATGGCTGAACAGCACCTCTTTTGGAGGGAGAAAAGGTTTTTAAGATAATATCATCTAACATCACTTGCAAAGTGTGTAAAACCTATTACACCTCTCACTTATACCCACTCAATGGAAAGTAATAGTATCCATAGCAAATGATTCCAAAACGGCATATCCAAAGCCTTCACCAAAATCACCCAATTCTGTAACATTCAAATTGTTATATTTGTGTGATAATGTGATAATATATGTGTTTTCACTTGCTTCCCTCAATCCTCCTGCAGATGCCTAGGTGTCCACAGGTGAAGCAAGCAGATGCATAGGTAGGGAATAACAAAATGTGTGTGATAAGAATAATGTTTTATGATTTCAGACTTGTCTCATTTGCAAGTTTGTAAATGTCAGGCAGAATTTGCATGATGACAACAGCATGTGCACATCTATTACTGTTTGCTGTACACATGCCTTTTGAACAATTACTGGGGCTGCCATATTTGAGCTGTCAAAATCCAGATGACCACCAGATGGGAGGAAATAGTATTTATTCTCAAATAAGGCTGGGGACTGTAGACTTTTGGTTTTATTAGTACTGAAGAATGAACCTGCCCTGAAAACAGTAGAAAGATTCACATATATATACTGTAATTATGCATAGAAGTATTTATTTCTAACCCTATTATATGCTATTATATTACCTTAAGCTTCACTTTATTGCTCAGGCATGCAAGGCAACTTGCGGTAAAATCTAAGCATGAAAGAAAGTTAAATTACCTATTACCTATTATCTAAAGATATCATCCTTTAAACTAATCCTCTAAACCCACAGAAGGATACAGGAAGAAAGAAAATACAACTGATAAAACGATGTTAAAGACAGACGTATAAACTACAGCGCCAAACAGAGCCTCTGATGGCTACAATAACGGAAATTTTGTCTGAGGAAGCCAGCTGCATTTGAGAAGCAACCATTTTTGCTCCAAAAGCTGTTTGGAGACGTTCGGGCTTTCTTTCTGTCTCTTTCCCCTCCATGATCTACCCCGAAAGGGACTAATAATCACCCCGCGATCCTTTTTCCCATCTGCCACTCTGCAGGTAGACTTAGACTACCGCTTCCATCATCCTCAGCCTCTTTTCCTTGTAGAAAAGGAATCGGGTGTTGGCGATGGCTTACAACTGCCTTCCTCTCGTTCTTGCACCTTTTTCTCCGTTTCCCGCCTTAGCGGCTCCCGGCAGAAAATGACGGCTCCTCCGCGCCTTTCTGCGAAGCTTCGGGACAGTCAGATTACCAAGGGCAATCGGACCCGGAGATTCGGTTCGCCGGGGCGGCAGTGAATGAGGCTCCCCCACGCCTTTATTTTCGCAGCTCGAAGACGCTGGGACGGATTTGCGTCAACCTCGCGATTTGCCTTGCGAGATAAAAATTGCACAAATATTGGAAAGGGAAATGTCAGGACTCGCAAGAAAAGTCCTCTCCCCCACTTTCTCTCTCGCTCTCAGTCTCTCCGGAAGAAAAAAAAAAAAAAAGGATTTCTGCTGGTTCTAAATTCTTCAAGCGCTTCTATTTTGGGCGCCAATGTGGCAGGCGCATCCGCTCATTTAAGCCGCCTCGGAGCCGCTGGAAAACAGGAGATGACCCGAGGCCCGAGCAAAGCCGGGCCCTTCCTGCCCTGACCGGCTTCTTCGCGTCAGGCGGGGCCGAGGCGCTCTTACTTCGGAGCGCAGCGCGGTTTCCTAGGCTCGTGGCCGGCTGTGGCTTCGGGGGGCTGGAAGGAGGCAGAGTTTTTTTCTCCCACTCTGGGTGAGGTGGGGGGGGGGGAGCGGCGGCTTGTGTGAACTCGCCGTTGCAATTCTCTCTTTGCAATCTCTGCCGCGCAGGGATCCGGCGCACGGGGAATCCTCCATCCTGAAATACCGGAGGGCGCGGAGCGAAGTCGGCTTCAGCCACTTTTATTATTGGAACGGAAAATCTTGATCCAAGAGACTATTTAATAAATTGGATCGTATTTTGAATGGCATCGCTTCCAGCCGCGGCCTTTCGTTCTTTAAAGCAAGCAAAGGCATAAACGCCTTGTTCTTGGAAGCCGCTGGAGAACAGGGACCGCTTTTTGGAAACATACTGGCTCCCAAAAACCTCATCCGCTTCTGACAAAGAACGTCAGAATATAACTAAAGCCCGCGGAAGAAGCTATTGTGGGCTTTCCCGCTTGCTCACTAACCAGTTGGGGTAGTCAAAAAGGTCAAGATGGCGGCCACGAAGCTTTGATCGGAATTCCGCCTGTTCCCCCCCCCCCCCCGCATATAAATGGGGCCTTTCATTTAGTCTGGTTGAAGTATTTCTCTTATTTATGGAAGTTTTCAATGCTTTTTTGGATTTTACCCTACTCAGGAGGTTATTAGGAGTAGAGCAGGCTATAAATATTGAGAGGGGTAGGGAAGGAAAATTGGAACCCTATGGTTAGGCAATGTTTTAAATCCAGGCTATGCCAGCTGCCAGCAGTTCTAGTCTCACGGCTCAAGGTTAACTCAGCCTTCCATCTTTCCGAGGTTGGTAAAATGAGGACCCAGATTGTTGTGGGCAATATGCTGACTCTGTAAACCTCTTAGGGAGGGCTGTAAAGTACTCTGAAGCGGTATATAAGTCTTAACGCTCTTGCTATTCTTGAACATTTATGCTGCATAACTCCTTGGCCTAATTGCTTCACATTCATTAGATGACGTAACTTGTTGGAATCTAGTCCACTTTCATATCTGTCAGATTGGCTGAGATGGTATTACAGTTGAACATTTGGTGCTGTTTCAGCCTTGATGGATGACTGTCTAACCCTGATTTAATCTAGGGAAGATTAAATCTTGGACTTCACCTACCAGCCATGATCTCTTCCTCAACCTTTCCCTGCTCTCAGACAATTCTTATCTCCTGTTGGCTGGGGATAGTGGAAATATCGTCCATCAACTTTTATTTATCAAATTTATATGGCCAACCATCTCACCAAAGACTACTCTGATGCATACAAATAGATAAAACAGCCAATATAAAAACCAAAGATAAAAATATTAAAAAACACAGTAATAAATATCATAAAACAAAAATATATACCATTGATGAAGAAAGGATAAAAATCCTTCTCTTCAGCAATGGAGCCTCCTAGACAAGTCTTGGGGTTCCCTGGGAGCCCCAGTCCTGACAACCAGATTTTGAGGGCCTTTCAGATTATCATACCTTAACATTTTTAAACCTCCTAACTTGATAAGAGCTGTATGAATGTCTCTAAGATTTGATTAAGTAAACACACGTGCACGTACACATAACGAAAATAGATGTTTCCCCAGTGTGCTCTTGGAGCTAGGAGAACATAGAGGAATCTGAGATCTAAGCTCCAGATGCTGGAAGACTTTGTGGTCTGCTTGTGAACTTCCTAGACATTAATGTTCTGGACTGTTATAAGAAGCAAAACCTCCCAAAGGAGATGGGCCTTCATGCTTATCCAAAAGGGTAATCAATATATATGAATGAGAACTGAGAGGTGAAATTTTCTGGACTGTCTTACAGTCACCACCCACCAGGCCGGTCTACTGCAGTGATGTGACTGAAGGGGAGCAAACTGCAAGGAAGATAAATGCAGTAGTAATGCCTCATGGTTTTGCTGAAGGGAAATGTAACTCTAGTGCCAAAAAAGCAAACAAGTCAACATCAAAAGCAAATTGTTTCTTCCCTTCTCTGCTAAATGCCAAAATCTGATCAGGCAATTTGCTTTTCCACTATAGTCATTCATGTCATAACAATTACAGTCTTGATTCACAACCACAAAACCACCAATTGCATTTATTTATTACATTTCTACTCCGCCCTTTCCTTCAATTTACTCAAGCAAAACGGCAGTTTCTCCTCTTTTTTAAGTGCTGAGTACCACGCCTAGGAATGGGTTTTAAGTGTGTCTGAAGCAGAAATAGCAGAACAGTGATTGGGATCTATTTAAAAGCTGGATGCTTGGAAGGGATTTTGGCTTCCATAGGACAACTAAATGGCTTTTGAACAATTCGGATTGCTGAACGAGAATTCTCAGGAGAAAAGCAGGAGAAAGTTTTTATGTTCACACCAACAATACATTTCTGTATTCAACATATGTTCAGTGGCACAGTTATTATTTAATGGTTAGAATTAAATAAATTTAATGGTTTAGCCTTAGCTAGAATTTTTGCATCTGGCATCTGTTAGTGCACTTAAAAGAGATTTTTTTGGGGGGAGAGCTATCATACAAGACCCCCAGTTTTAGTGTGGCTACTTCTCATCTGGAGATTTAGACCGATTTAATTTCAAGGTGGTACATACTGTACTATTTACTTGGTTAGTGAATGAAATTTGAAGACCAGAAAACTTTCCAACAGGGGAAAGGAAATCTCCATGTCCTTCATATGTGCATATGTGGTACTTCTAAGAAAAATGATAAGACCTCTCCTCAGTCAGATGCAGAGGCTGAACAATTTTAGATATTGAAAAGAAAGTTCAGTGGGACAAAGCTATTGGCTACCTAGGAACAAGCACAACTGAATTCAGTGACAATATACTTATAGAATATAGTTACCTTAGATTGTCTGTGAGATCCAACTAAACAAGTTTTTACTTTTATCAGTGGACAGTCGAGATTTTTCTAAATGATCCCAACTGGATCGCTGTTGTTTATCTTCATCTGAGGACTAGAGAAACACTCTTCATGCACATGAAAGTTTTATTTAACGGAAATGACAGCAGACAGAAGCAACTTTCATAAATTTGCTATGAAAATTAATGAAAACTGAGATCTGTATGCTTCTAAAGCTCGTGGTAGCAAATTCCCGAAGTTTAATCATGCACCACATGAGAAAGGGAAAATGTCTCCTATCATATAATGTTGAAGAAAAACCTTTCAATTGGGCAAATGTTGTTGCTTTCTTCCTCTAGTCTGGAGAAGAGAGGTGGATTTCAGTAATGCAATAATTGTGAGCTATAAGAATCCACCTAGATAGGTATTTTTTTAAAAAAACCGTGTATCTACTGATTGTTTCACCTCACAAAGAATTGTTTGGGTAACAATCCCTTGCTCTCCCTTAAGGCATAAGGCCCATCCTTAGGTCTAACTCTTTATTGTAACTTATTTGGGAGAGGACTTCCTATGGGTTATTTTTGGATATCCTTAAACATGTAATGCTGAGCTGATCCAGTCTCTCTCCCTCACCCACTTCTTTCTTTCTGATGGCCCCTCATCCAGAAATGCTCCAGCTTCCCTTCCCGCCCCTCATAGTGGAAGCTGGGCAGTTGCAAATCACTTTCTCTGACAAGAAAATGATCTTAAAAACCATTCAAAGGAAAAACAGTGGCCGAGGAGTGAAGGATCTGTTCTGGCTAGTGGAGAGGAGACAAGGGAGTAGTTTTGTCTGGCAAACTAAAAATGTGGAATCTGTTTTGAAAAAATGGAGAAGCAATCCTACTTTTTCAGAGGGCATTTAATTTCGCCTGTTTGGGTGGCGGACTCCTTCCAGACAAAACAATAGTATCAGTCCACACCAAGGAGATTAATTACTGCTTTAAGTAATTAAGCAGGTACCCACTTGACTTTCTATGCCATTTCCCTTGCCATTTGGAACTTGACATCTCAAAAGTCACTCTTTGCTTAGACAGGTGCTCCTGCTAGCTTTGCTTCTCTGAGAATGATGCCGCCCATTTGGGAAATGAGCTGTGAAGGAGAAGGTAGGGCAAGCCTGGCAGTGCACAGTTGGACATATAGTACTGGCCTGTTCAGAAAATTGGTGGGTAGCTCCTGTCACCCAGGAACCTCAAAAAGCTGTTTTTTTTAAAAAAAGGTAACTGTTATACTTCTGTGGATGTAATCATAAATAAAATCCATCTGTTGCTTATAGAGTCATGGTCTGTTTTGAAAACATTGTTTTGAAATTATTGCAGAAAAAGCCACATTTGTTGAATTTGCCCTGAAATTTTTCTGTCCACCTAGACCAGAAAGAAATATCCCTGGCTTCATGGCCATTTACTTTCCCAATAAATAGAGCTGGCCCTTAATAACTTTGCTCAAACTCTTCCTATGCCTTTTTTAAAGTGAGGCTGGTTAATTCAGCAAGGGATAGAAAAATATCATAATGGATGTTGATAAATCATTTTCTTTATTATGTTTATGTCCAAACTTGGGAAGATGGATTTTTGCTTTTTCTTTCTCCTGGAACAAGTTTTCTTTTTAGCATGTTCCCTCTGCCACTGTCAGTTAGCTCTTTGGAAAAAAGGCAGAAGTCATAACAGCAATCCTTTCCCTCTGCCATCAAATTTATTGAACAGAGATGTCCAAAGTCACGAGAAGTTGAGCTAAAGTGGACTGAAAAGAGTTTTTTGATTAGTCAATGGTGGAGATAAATCTCTTCCATTCATCTTTCCAGAAAAAGTGAATGGATATCATACATTACAGAATACATTATTCTGGAATCTGAAGTTTCACCCAATATTTGTATGACCGCATTCAGAGATTTATCCAGTTTATAACATGTGCCAATATGAAAATAACAAGTTGATTTTTATGTTGTTGTAAGGATGGCTGAGGCAGGTTTTTTTCCTCTAATAATTGCTGCAAAATGGAAAATGAAATAAAATTGATGGCTTCCTACCCATAATTCTGGAGAGAACATTAGGCATACTTGTGAAAAGAGTTTAATTGCATGGAAGACTGATCCACATATATTTCCTCTGAAATGTTCTTTACTGAATGAATTCAATGGGACAAGATGTGTCCCTGCAGTTGCTAGCCTTAAGCGATTTGTAAGTTTAGGGATTTTGTAGCAATCTCACCACTATCAAATTGACAATAATTTTAAGAGTAGCATATTTTTTTCAGGTCTGAACATTCGTTGTAGATTTTTTGATAGGGTTGGTTTCATTCTGACTTGGGAATCCCCTGGAGAAGCCCACTCCACTCCATTCTCTTTATGTAAAATCCATTAGGATTGGAGGGGCTGATAAAGATTGCAAATCAAAGCACAGGCATTTGGCTAATTGTGGGAAGGTATTTAAATCTCTTTGGTATTCTTTAAAAAAAAAAAGCCTTGGAGATAGGAATAGTTCGATATCAGGAATACAAAAAAACTTTTAAAAAATGCCTAATGACCAGGCAGGGTTTGATTTATGCCTTTTATTTTATATGCTGAATATAAAATATTTCATTTGAGTAAACATCATTTATTTCCACCTGGTCTTTAGGGCATTTATTTGAAATTAACAAGCAAAAGTAGCATGTTCATATTCAGAAATATGAATTGGATATCTGGTGATGAAGCCACTGCCGTACTCATGTACATGTTTTATGTATAACTACATAGACTGTATATGTTTACTTCTTTTCTGTCATGTTCTCATCATTTGCCAAATAAATAATATTTACAAAAGATAAATGTGGGAAAAGGCAAAAGTTGCAAACATTTCTGTCTCCAATGTCCAAACATTCAGTTCTGGACTGTAAGATTTCAATCTGATTTTTAAAATAAACGTGTAACAAAAATGATTTTATGATTAACATAAATTCGGCATTGACTCCAGTTTAGAGAAGTGCCCTGTTTTCATAATATTTCTATCTCTGTGCCCAATCCTGCCCCTGTATGAGGCAATATTCCTGTTTGATGGTAATCAGAACTCAAAATCTTTTAAAGAAGAAATAATAGGTTTTGTACGGAGAAAAAAAATCTAAAACTCAAAGGGAATAATTTAGACTAAGTGTACAAAATTGTGCAATATTTGTGCTGCAGAGAATATTAATGGGAGGAGAGGAGCAGTCTTATATTGCTGGAGATTGAATTGGCATTAAGAAAGGCATGTTTCTTTTGAAGATCAGCACTGATTACTTTTGTTTCAAGGGTTCAAATTAAGGGTGGATAACCATCTAACCTATAAACCTGATTGCTCTGAGCTTCATCATAAGAAAGCAAACTCTTCTGGGCCACATGGGATTTATCCCTAGTTTTTCTTCCTGATTTTTATCACAATTCCCTAGTATTTGTTTCTGTGACTGGATCGGATTCCCAAAATCTCCTTTCACTTCCAGAAGTCCAAATCCAGGGGGATTTATCTGTGCTGTCTTTGTAGGTTCAGGCCTTGTTGTCATCCACTCACACATTTCGAAATAAAACAACCGGATTGTGTTGTTTGCACCGGCCTACGGGAATTGCCTTTCGAAAAAGCCTAGCCACAGATCCAAGGAGCTCGCTGCGGTGCACTTTATCCATTGAAATAGCAACTCGATCCTTCAGCAACCCAACGGAAGCTTCGGGCACTAGTCAGTCCCAGCCTATCCCAAAGAACGAAGGGATCTGCGGACGAAAGATCCATCCTCCAGATCCTCCATATTCAGGAATGGAGGGGAATGACACCGCCTCATTTTTTTTTTTTTTTTTAAAACACTCCTACTCCGCTACAAAGGGCTTGGTCATTCATTTGGAAAGGCAATGCCCACTCTTTGCATCGGCCGCGAGGGCTCCGGCTCTCCCTCCCGAGAAGGCTCCGAAGAGAAGCCTCAAGCTGCCTTTGGCGCTGCCTCGCTCTGGTTCTGAAGCTCAAATGGGACGGATGGTGAAGAATAAAGAGGGCTACGTGCTCCGAATCGGGCACAGTTACACCCCTTCCTTGGGCAAAGAGGACCGGCGAGATCAATCAGGAAGAACCCCGCAGTTTCGAGGGAGACCCAGTTCAGGGAACGGAGAGCCCCGAAACGTGGATTTTCGCGGGGTCGAGAACCGTCACGCACTGGAGGGCATGGCGGAGGCGTGGCTTGCTTGCTCCCTTTCCTTCCTTCCTTCCTTCCTTGGCCATCCCTCTGCTGCTCTGATTGGCCCGCTCCCCGCCCAATCAAATCTCAGAAGAAACTTTTTTCTTTTTCTTTCTTTCTTTTTTTTTCTCTCCGAGGTAGAGGGAAAAAAAAAAAAAGAGAGAGAGAGAGTCTGGGAAGCTGATTTTGCTGAAGGGTCGCGGGCGGGTGGATACTTTTCCTTTTTCCCCCCTTTTCCTTTTTCTGGGGGTTGTGTGTGTGTTTGCGTGTGTGTTTGGATGTGGGTGCGCGCGCGCGAGGTGGTTGTTGTTGTTGTTGTTTTTTTGGGGGGGGGGAGGTGTTGTTGTTATTTTCTTTGTCGCGCCTGGCTTTCGCAGCGCGTGGCTTGAGCTCTGCGTGGCCTCGTTTCGCCTCCAACGATGCGGCCAGCAGGCCAAGAGACAATTCGGCGTTGAGCTCTCCAGGCTGACCAGAGGGGGGGGGAAAAAAAAAAAAAAAAAGAGGGGGGGGGGGGGGGGGGGGTGCAATTTACTTCTCACTGGTTTGCTGACTGGCGGCGGGTCAGTGGGAGCACACAGTTACTGAGTCTGTTGGGCCCATCTGGCCGGTTAAAAGGAGCTGAGACAAGAGCGAGTGGCCGCCGGATCGGCAGGATGTACACTGCCGGACTCGCCCCGTTTTATGCTTCCAACTTCAGTCTGTGGTCGGCGGCATATTGTGCCCCGGCCGGGCCCGGCGCTGGCGGCTGTTTCTCCTTGGATCCCTCGGGGCTCAAGAAACCGTCTTTCTGCATCGCGGACATCTTGCACGCTGCCGCAGGAGGAGAAGCCTCTGTGGACGGCCTGTCCGGAGGAACCGCAGCTAATCTGGCCTCCCATTTAGGTGGAATCCATGCCCATGCCCAGTACCGCGGCGCCGCTTCCCCGCTCAGACCAACCCCCATGGTGGCTCCGGACACTTCAGTCGCCTTCGCCACTAGGCTGTCGCCTCTCTCGGCGACCTACCACAACTCTCATCCTCAGCACCAGCGCTCTCCCACAGGGGGCTCCGGCGGGGCTGCACGAACCCCGGGCGGAGGGCAAAGCCGCCAGACCCACCCTGGCTCTGCAGCCGCTCCCTCCAGCAAAGACTTGAAATTTGGGATTGATCGCATTTTGTCTGCCGAGTTCGACCCGAAACTGAAGGAGAGCAACACTCTGAGAGGTTAGCTTTTGTTTTTTGCTTTCTCCTCCCTTCTGGAGAACTGAAATTGTTTTCTTAAAACTGTATGTGCAACAGGACGTGTGTGTGTGTGTTATGGACACAGAAGCAGCACCTCTCAAAATTTGAGCAGAATAGTCTCTTGCAGGGTCTTTTTACAGTCCTTTAGAATAGATGGTCCCTACTGTCTCTTTATTTGAAGGGGGTGATATATGTAACCTTCCCAGTTCAACTGGAAGGTCAACCCCATGTGGTCCTGCTGTGAGGTTGCGGACCCTTGCTTACAACCTGCGGGAAGGGTGGGTCGAAGTGGGGAAAAGAGTTTACAGAAGGCCCCTTTTTGCTCATCTTCAGTTATTAATGCTCACACTTTTAGATTAGCTCAAAAAGATCCGGGGTGGGTGGGAAATCTGACTATAATCAAGTGTAACTTCAAAATCAGCCCTTTCCAGAATTGGGGGAAGGAACCCAACACAGCTCTGCTGCGGCTGGGATATTTCTGTTGTTGCTCAATGGAACAAACAGCAGTTGAGCAATTGGATTGCTTAAAAATTCAGAAATCTTTGGAAGAAATTCAGGCCAGAGTTTCCTTCCAGAATGTATTTACTTGGAAGTAAGTCTCATTGATTTGGACTGGACATTGCAGTTTTAAACTAATTGAGTGGCTTTTCTCCAGGGTCACATAGTATCTGAATTGTCGGTACACGTAGACCTGTTTTTTGATTCCCAAAATTGGGAATAAGTCCCCCTTGAAGTAAATGGAGTTTCTTTCTGAGTAAGCATTTGTAGATTTACACTGCCCATTTGTGCATGGATTAATTGGGATGTTGGAGATAGGAGCAACCAATCTGTCTTCATGAACAAAGTCACCTCATTATTGCTTACGATGAGCATATTTATGGCACAAGGGAAATGATCTCTGATTGCACTTAATGTTAGATATCCTTGTGGATTATGAGAAATGCAAACTGCCCAAGAAAGCTTTATGTCCCAGGAGATAAGCAGGCAGACAGGAGAGCTGCGATTTAATTATAAGATCACATCAAATATTTAAAAAAAACAAAAACCCAACCCAAAAACACCGAGTTTGAATTTTTGAGTTGGTGGCCTAAGCTCCCACACGGTGAAAACTGGTTTATTTGGATTGAAGCCCAATGGCCCATTCCATAGTTAAACATCCATGGGCTTTTAACCTATCAGGTAAATCAATCTGTTGGTCCCTTTGCAACCAAATTTAGAGAGTTCAATTAAAGAATGTGCTGAATCAAGGGAGAATGGTCTATAAAGGTCTGTCACAAATGTGAATTGTCCTTTTACTTTAAGTGTGGCTACTTCACATTTAAAAAAAAAAAAACTAAGAAAAGCAGTTATACTTTCTTTGTAGAAATATCTTACTTTGGCTGCCCTGCCTGAAATAATGCAGGATTTGAGCCCTTCAGTCTTCCTTTGTTTTTCCACTTCCCTCCATCTATCCTTGGAGTGGGAAGGACCCCAATCAGATCAACAGCACTGCAGTACAAATGGCTATATTAAATGGGAAATGTAACTAGGGAGAAAATGCTCTTATGGCCACCCTCATCTGCCTGACATGTGGAATCTAAGGCTGAAAGAGGCACCCAAGAGGTTTCTGGAGAAGTTCTTCCTTGGCTTGGGCCTAACCTGTCACCAGAGGGGTGATTTCAGCTTATCTTGAATGGAACTGGACTTGGTTTTAGAGTTCAGTTTTGGCCTTGGATGAGGAGCACATGATGTGAGCCTCAGAGTGGCATTTGTGCACAGAAGACTTTGTCAATTTCAGGTCTGTTGGGGGGTCTTCAACGGTGGCCTTGAAGTCCCCCCACTTCCCTACAGGCCACCAGGGCTTGCCACCAATGGGCTGTGGCTGAGGTATATAGAGAGGGTTGGGACCTGCACCATTCTGCTCGTCTTGTAACAGAGCTCTCCTTGTTCCTGTGCCCACAGATCTGACCTCTTTATTAACCACCAGCCGCCCAAGCGGGGTTCATGTCCCCACATTACAGCCTCCGTCCGGCCAGTTCTTCACGTCTCTAGAACCCATTAACGAGACTTCTGGGGTCCTGGGACCCTTAAACACAACCCCAAGGAATTCCGTTCAGCACCAGTTTCAAGACACTTTTCCAGGTATAAAAACTCATCCTGAGCATGGATCAATCCCTCTCTGCCACTCTCAAAGTGAGAGTGAACCTGGTTACCTTCCGATTTTCCCATCATCCCTAGACAATATGGCAATTTTTGCTGGTTAAAATTTAGTCCCTTTGGAAGGCACCCAAATGAGGAACGTAGATTGATTTTTTTTTTAAGGGTTGCTTTCTTGCTCACTTTTACTCTTGAAATAAGGATCATTGAAATAAACCTATGGAAGGCACAGCGCTTGCAATTAGGATTCCTCAGCACCAGATCCTAAGCTCCTTATTTGTTTCAGCAGAGCTTACTTCCACGTAAATGGATCCTGGTTATGGATGGCCCCTTTGACAAGCAAAAAGACTCCCAACCTTAATCTTAGGTGTGAAAAAGCAGCTAATGAAAGACTGTTTCTTTGCTCCTGACTTAACTGACATCCTCTCGGGCCTATAATTTTGGAAGGCTGGGATTGTTAACTTGGCCAAGAAATTTAGCAACATCTGGAAGATCGAGGGTAAAGGCGCTGACTTTCAAGGGGAATCAGAGCCCAGGAATCCTTAGAGAGGCGTTAAATAGACTAGCGATCCAGCAGCATAAGACGGTCCAAAGAAAGAAGGATTTGTTGGGGCGGGACGCGTTATTTCAGGCGCAGCAGCAGCAGCAGCATAGGGTTCTTTTGCAACCACTGAAAGACAAGATTAGTGATCCATGACTACAGGAACGGAGCTATTCTTAGCAGCCCAGCCGGCTTCTACTGGAGAGTTTCTTGGAAAGTTAGCCCCCTTGGACGTGCTTTCCCTGCAAGCGGGGCGGTGGGGATTCGACTTTTATCCACTCATGATCAGCTCCTTAAATGCCTGTCTCTTCCTCTTTTTTTGTTCAACCTTCCAGGTCCGTATGCGGTGCTTACGAAAGACACACTGCCTCAGACCTACAAACGGAAACGCTCGTGGTCCCGGGCAGTTTTTTCTAATCTCCAAAGAAAAGGGTTGGAGAAACGCTTTGAAATCCAGAAATATGTCACCAAACCGGACAGAAAACAATTGGCCGCCATGTTGGGGCTCACAGATGCTCAAGTGAGGATTTTTTTTTCCTACTAAAAAAAACCCCTTTTGACTAATTTATCTGTAGCCACAAACCCGATTGAGCAATTTAGCTGTGATTCTGCTTGGACATCTATTATAAATCTCGTCCTTCCACAGGCTGTTATTTATGAAAGTTTAAATGCTAATTATTTAAAGCAAAGGAAATCTGTCACCTTAGCAAAGAAATAAAACCCACATGCCCCTATATTTAATACGTAGAAGTCTTGCCCACTTCACCTTTCATACACAACGCCCACACCATAAGTGCTGTGTGGTATCCCGATTTCTTACTCACTGGACAAACAAATGTTTCCAGAGGAGGAACTCTGAATCCCATGCAGTGGTTCTACAGTAATATATTACTGAAAGTGTTTTTATTTCTCGCTTATTCCAAAATAATTTCTGCTGGTTGCAACATTTCAACAGCCTCACTACTATAGCATTATTTCAGTTGGGTTGGCAGAATACATGGAGCTGGGCAGCAAAATCATCAGGGCACATTTGCACAGCACAGCAAGTCATAAACAAAAATAATAAATTTAATTCAGTGTAGCGGGTTAATGGTATTGTGCAACTGCAGCCCTTAAGATTTTGCCTGATTTGGTTAAGATTCATGGCTGAATTCAATCACTGGCCCTTGAAATCAGGAAATTGGATGTGAAATGGACTTCTTACGTACCTGTTAACAATCTCCTTCATATTTATCCATATTCAGAGAAGATGAAACGCTGCCCCCCAAATTTATCATGTAACCTATCTGCATGCCCTTACTGAACAGAGTGTATGTTTGCGCAACAACCACACCAGTTACAAATCAAGCAACTATTAGCCAACATGTTAAGCCTAATTTTAACCTTGCTTAGATTTTGTGGGTCTGGAAGTGTGTACATGATGGAATGCTGCATAACCTAACTATTTTATGGTTCAATGTATTGGGGAACAAAAAATAAAGATCAATTAAATAAGCTGTTAAACTCGGTAGATCTTGTTTGCAGAAGGTGGTTTAAGTGGACAGTGTTTTTGTGTGGGAGAGACGCATGCAGGCCAGAAAAGAACAACTGAAGCACCCTTCCCCCATCAACCTCTGGGTGCAACATAAGCAATTTGTTTCTACATGGCTTCATCCTGAGTAAGACAAGGCAGTAAATAACACATCTAGCAGGACCATAAATTAGGTCGAAGACTGATCTGTCATTACAGCCTACGTGTTTATTTTGGCTGCTAGGAAGTGCCAGAGAGAAAGAAGGGACAACTGGCTGAGAAGAAACCAAAAATAGGGACAACTGCCATTGACTCCAGCCTAATCCTGTGGAACTTAGTCTGCAGTTTAGTCCTGAGCTTCATATTTTTTTCTTCTATTGATATAATAGGAGAAATTGGACAAATGCAAGTTTTCCCCCCCCCCCCCCCCAGTGTTTTCCATCACACTGGGTGAGAAGGGATCTCTGTTTTCTTCCCGTTCATTCACAAATGCCCATTCTGGCTGAGTGTGGGTTAAATATTAATAAGCCGAGAAGTCTGTTTTTTAAGGAAGGAAAATTTCAGGACACTTTCTGTAACTAAAGTGTAAACTGTTGGAAAATGCCAATACTATTCTCCTCGCAGCCCTGTGGATTCAAAAGACATTCCTTGTTCAGCAAAAAGGTGATTCTTATTACCACATACAAACCTTGATTTATCATCCAGATTCAATCATATCACAGACATGAGAAATCTGTGGATGTATAATCATGGCTGAACTACATTTCCCAGCAATTCCAGCCAGGCTAGTCAATGGTGGTGGATATCTATAAAGAAAAGGTGGGATGGGATAGACAGTAGAATAATATTTAATGAAATAACAATCATGGAAAATATTCTATGTATTTACTTATTTTAGTATCTTTTCTTTGGACAGACACACAAACATATTGTGCCTTATTTGTAAAAAAATATCGCTGGGAAAGCAGACATATTCTTAATTTTTCTGAACTCACTTGAATTATTTAATTGTGCAATGCTACAAATGGCTTCTGAGAAGTACTTTCCACTGAGTTAACTGGATTTTCTCCTTGGTAAATAGATACTGCCTTAACCTTTCTTTGAAAATCAAGTTGACAACTTTAACCATATCCCTCCATTTGTTTTAGAATCAGTGTTAAAATTAGTTACCAAGCTACATATGCTATCAAGATGGCCTCTCTTGGAATCATTATTAATGATAACTTTTTTATATTAACAAAATAAAAATGTAGTGATGGAAGTGCCAGGAAAATTATAAAAGCAGATCCAATATCAATGTTATTTTGTTTTAAAATGTTTAAATGTTTTTTTTAAATGTAGGTATAAATGTGATAAGCTGTCAGATTACATATACTTGATCCTCCTGTTGGAAGTGGAAAGGAACTCCAGTCGCTGAAGTAAAATCAGGCTTAGGCACATTCCTTGCTAGTTTCCAGAATTAAAAAGCCTGGGCTATTTGGTTAACATTCCAGCCTCAATCACCTGTAGACCACCCAGATTTTAACAAGAAAAATGTAATGGAGAACTAAGAAATGAAAGGAGACTTTGTAATTTTAATATCTAAAATGCAGAATTGTACAAATTAAAAAATGTATGTAATTTTATTGTAGCTGGAGAGCAGAGAAAGACCCAGTTCTTCTGTCTCTGCTTATCTCTCTAAGCCTATAGAAATTCAGTTTTGTTAAGAAAACCTAAAACCAGTGACTTTGCTTGCAAATATTTCTGCAGAAAAAGGCTGGGCTCACTCTGAGAAACAGCAGGATTAAGAATTTGTGAAGTACTTAGATGGGAAGGAAAAACTAGGGAGTTCAGCAATTTCATTCCCCCATTGATACTTTAAAAAAAAATAATCCAAGGCATTTTCCTTTTCCTCTCTTATGCCTTTTTTGTCCACTAATGTCACCTACCTTGATAATGCCAGTACAAGGAAAGGCAAAACAATGAATTAGCACTCCAGATTTACCTTTACCCAATTCCCTTTATTAGCTTTCATGAAAAGGGACTGGGAGGGGGGACATGTGCCCAACTTTGAATCATGAATTAAACTTTGAAACCCATCTCCTTTGTGATGTCTGAACAATTATGTTGCTAATGTTTTAAGAGGACCCAGGAAAGTTGAGCCCAACCTCCAGATTTTATCAGGAAGAAAAGAGGCAGAGAGGAATGGATGATATTCTGCTCCGGGTAGCAGGAACATTTGAAGCCGTTATTGTGCTTTCAGCTAGTCTTGACTTCTGACAGCTACCTGAGCACATCCCTGCAGGTTTTTTTTTTTTTAGCAAGATAGTGGGAAGTGGTTTGCCACTGTCTCCTTCCTAGACTGAGAGTTCAAGATCATCCAACTCTCCTTGTTCCAGCCTGGTGCCTTAACCACTGATCAAACTTACTGAACCCTAGGGTGAGACTCCCCAAATGCCCAGCAATTGTGAACTGCTTCTCTCCCTACCAAAAGCACCTCCACCCTAGGCAGCACCTTCCATCCCTGAGGTGATATAAAGCCTGTGCTCAAAACAGTTCCATCTGCCCAACAATGCTTGGAAAACTGCCCTAAATTTCCATTTGAAAAATGAGAATTAACCTTATAAAGACACAATCCTTCCCGAATTACTGTTATTGTGCACTCATTTCTATATCCAAGAAGAACTTAGAATATTTTACTCTTAGAAATGGAGCAAATGCCTTTCTAGCCCGAGTTAATTTTGAGCCTCTCCTCTCGTCTTTATTTATCTCTCCTCTCCCCAACCCTTTGCTTTGTGCTCTCCACCCAGGTTATCATATTGGTGTTTTTAATTCTCGTTGTATTCCTTTGCCATAGTTTACTTGTGTTCCGTTTTCAGGCCCTTTCATTTTTCTTCCTTTTCATTTATGTATGCCGCCTACAGTGGCCTCAGGGCGAGATTGGCGGCAGATAAGTTTAATTAATCAATACATAAATAAATGTGCCCACAGGTGAAAGTCTGGTTCCAGAACCGGCGCATGAAATGGCGACATTCCAAAGAAGCGCAGGCGCAGAAAGACAAAGAGAAAGAGCCGGCCGAGAAGGTGGCGGCAGCCGGAGCGGCTCTGGGGCCTGGGCCAGCGGGCGAAGGTGAGCTCGAGCACAGCCCGAGCCGCTCGGAAGGCGAGAGCGACAGCAGCGAGGCAGAATCCCTGGATCTGGAGCTCGGTAGCGACGCGGAACGGACTGAGCCCGGAGCTACCCCCAATCAGGCCATGCAGCGGCACATGCCGGAGGTGCACCCACCCGCCGGTTCAGAGACCGCAGCTCACCCCGAGCCTCCGCCTGCTCTCCCAGGCCTGGAGCAAAGCCGAGAGCCGCTGCGGTGCCCCGAGTCTTCGTTTTGCCTGCGGGACTCTCCGTGATGGCCTCCTTTCAGCTCCAGCTCCGAGGCCCCAGCCTGACAAGCCTCTTGGATGCGGGATACTAACTCCTAATGTGGGCGGAGCGCTCCTGAATGGGTTCCGGGGGAATTGACTTTGAACAGCGGGTGGAACTGGGCTCCCTTCGGAATCGGGGCCCTGTCCCTATATGGAGTGTGCGGGGGGAGGCTCCCCAAAAGACACGGGGCGGCCCAGAGGTGATCCTGCAGGCCTCCAGACGGCGCGCCCTGAACGGGTCCACTCAGGTAGGCAGGAAGGGAAGTTGGGCGCCTTCCCAGTAAAAAAAAAGTCCCCCCGGCCACGAAGGCTTCTGGTTGGAGGAGCTTAGCAAAGGCCAAGGCGGAGGGGGGTATTGGCTTTTGCAGCCCTCGATTCTCCTCAGGCTCCCTAGCCCCTGGCAAATGGTTGCTTTTGCCAAATGACTTGGAGGAAGTTGGAGAAAAATGGATTGTAAATAAAGAGTTTCTTAACATTTTAACGGGTATTTTTGTTCATGGCAAAAGTAGGCAAGTTGCCTTCATGGTCTGACTGCTGAGTTGCTGATTCTTACTTACCTGCCTCACCTGAGCATGGATTCACCTTCTCCCCAAATCTCCAAGTTCTGTGTCCCCCATAGGATGGTGTGTAATAAGTACTTTGAAGAAGGGCAGGCAAAGTTTGTTCCAAATTTTTCCTGAATGAAAACCAAAGTTGTAGTACAGGAAAGCAACTCTTTCAGGGATTTTAAATTTTCCTATTTATTTATTGAAAAGCAAGGGTTTCATATCAGGCTCCGCATTTAATTTCCTTAAGTTACAGTGAATGGCTTGGTGATAAGCAAATGGCACTTAAAAATCCACTAAATAAAATTTGGAGCTAAAGGTAGAATGCCAACACAGAGGAAAATGCAGATTAATGGAGGTGAACATGCGGATATGGTTTCCAAGCAACTTAATAGATGTGTCCCTTGTATATTCATTTTAACAGTCTGTATCTCCATGAAATTTATTTCTAAATGCATAGGGTTGGGTTCCACCTACTTTGGTATACTTTGGAAAGAACATCTGCATAATTATATTATTTGGCTAAAGATTCAGGCATGCTCATGTTTCTTACTTAAATTGCTTTGAATAGGGGAAAAGTTAATTTCAAAATAGTCATAGCCAAAAGAAAAAGGCAGTTCCCCTCCACAAGTAATTTATGCTCTCCATTGTTGGGTTCTTCAGAAAAGTCAGTCTGAAACTGGAAATTAAGATACAAATGCAATTCCAATCCCAATTATTTGAAACTTAGTTGGTAATAAAGCAACATAGCATAAAGTTCCTTCCTCTCCAAGCATTTTGCTCCTTCTGCACATTCATCTGAAAAGGAAAGAAACAGCATTACAAACAGTGAAATTGTGTATTTAGGAATAAATTGGGTCTGGGGAATAAGAGGTAGGACAAAACTGACTCTTTAATTCTTCCTCCACTATTTCACTAACAGCATCCAATTTAATGAGGCAGCTGAATTTGAGAAGAATATTAAGAGTTTTGCTACATTTTAAAAATGAACAGATTCATTACAGATTGAACTCTCATCTAAGATTAAAAAAACTAATGTAGAACAATAATAGTAAACATCAGGTAAAGAGAAGTAAAAAGTGCCAGAAAGTAAATACGGTTTTCTTTCACTGGCAATAGTAGTTGCTAGATGGTTGTACAGACTTTTTTTTTTTTTGCACTAATGAAGATAATATTTAGCTGTGTTCAAGCCTCAGGAAACAAAGTTAATCTTTGATGGAATATAGCTCAGCCTTTCATGTTGAAATGGGGGAATAAAATGAAGGGATAGATATATGTACAAGAAAGGATATTTTTAGAATAAGAGAAGGGAAGGTACACACTGATACTGCTACCTATGATATATTCACAATCTGTATATAATCTGCTATGTTGATTTTATTTCCACTTTTGCCAATAGTTCTAGCAGATGTAGAAACCAGACTGAATATTATGAAAGAAAATTTATGAATGACTTTTTCAAGTCACTGGAAATAAGATGATCTCTCCATTGGAAATTTTTCCACAAGACCCTCCCCCCCAAAAAACCCTACATGCATACCCAAATTGTAGCCTTTACCCAAATTGTAGCCTTTGGGAAGTATGTAGGGGCCACTAAAGGTGTTGGCAGGACGCAAGCAATTCCTGATCCAGAGGTTTTGCATCCATGCTGTAGAGCAAAAGCTGAAATCAGGGATCCCAGGAATCCTGGGATCTATAAATGAGCAACAGTTAAATCTTGTGGGACTTAATCTGGAATTTGAACCTTTGATTTTTCTTTTAAACCAAAATCCTTTTCCTGACATTATTGTAAGAATTATATTGCACCACTGTAATTTATCTACATTTGTCTTGGATCATAATGTTCTTTTGAAATCTCAGCTATGCTACTTAGCCCAAATGACTCATACTATTTATACAACCAAATCACAGAATTGTTTTATTAAGCAGTTTAGGATCCACCTCCTGCTTCACTATTTCACATATACAGTATATGATGTATAAATTAAGGTTTTTTGCAGCCACACTACAGGTCACATGTTTTGTCGCTGCTATATTGCTACTGAGATCATTGCAATTCCTGAGAATTGCAAAACATGAAGGATATAGGAGCATTTTCAGAAAAAAATAGGCAAAAGGTAATTTCTACTAAGGGTGCAAGGTTTAATAATCATCCCCAACTGAAATTCAAAGTGAGATGAATATTTTATGATTTATCCCCACTTAGTATCAAAAGGTATGTTGCCATTCAACATGGACATTCCTATTCTAAAATGGACAATGAAAAGAACTAATGTGATGAATGACAAATTGACAAATTCTTCTCGTTGAATTATGTTATTGATCACAGCTCAATTTATTTTCCTTGAATTTGTTTACTCCACAGAGATGATTGCCTATCCTCCACCAGCATAGTAAGTGTAATCCAATAATATATAGAAGGCCACATGTTCCTGCTCTTTTAATCCAGTCCAAAGGAAACAGTTTGCTTTCTTGCTAGATATAGTCTTCATTGCCTACTTATCATCTTGACTCAGGCCAGGTATAGAAAGGATGGAAATTCTACTCTGTAATCAGTTGGAGCTTATCAGGTGCTCAGGATCAGGTTTCAAGCCCTCTTGAGTATGAGCATCATAAAGTAAATTGGATTTACTGAATTTACTTTGTTAAAGTCAGGATCACTATGAATCAGGCAATAGTTTCCCATCTAAGTCCATGTACTTTGAACAGAAATGGATCTCTGTATGTGTATAATAATGCACAAACAAAGTGTAATAATAGAAAGTAGAATTCTTATTCCTACTACTACTGTTGACCATCTTCCATACAAGCTGTATTGGTGGGAAAGAGCAACAAGGATAGAAATAGGATGGGAAGAAAAAAAACCCTGTAAAACTTTAATAGAGTTCTTGATAACAAATTTAAAGAAATAATATATGAAACAATCATTCCCAGCCTGCATAGTTGCTGAAACATGGAATCATTTCCCATATTAGATATAATTTCAGTGTCTTGGCACCTTTCTTTACTAGTTGGGATTGATGGCAACAGAAGGCACACAAAGCTTGTGATCTTATACCATGTTCTGCCACATTTGCTTCTGCATAAATATGCTGATACGTTTCTGTGGTTGGGTTTCAGTCCTATACCCTTATTTGCTCAGAGTAAAACCCCTTGAATGGGATTTACTTGTCTTTTTTGTGATTTATGACTGAATTTCTACACAAAATTTAACCCTGACCCCAAAGCAATGAAAGACAATTACTATACCAGGTGACTTTCTTTTGCCAACAGAATAAGTCATATTGTGATTTAATACGATGCACAGCAAGCTTAACAATATTCTAAAACTATTCACATCTCGGTTTAATCCAGTGTCTTGTGTTGGGGGAATCAGCCAAAGTGGGATATGTAAGCAAAAGTACTAATTTACAAGAGTTATCATATGGAAATAAGTCTTATGGAAAACACATATTTTTCTTTTTGTTTCTGAATGGTGACATTTCAGCCTGTGAGGATATCCCAATGGTAGTCATCTGGAGCAGGGGTCTCCAACCTTGGGAACTTTAAGACTTGTGGACTTCAACTCCCAAAGCTGGCTGAGGAATTCTGGGAGTAAAAGTTCACAAGTCTGAAAGTTGCTAAGGTTGGAGACCCCTGATCTGGAGCGCATTTTTTTCCTTACCCATTTGATTGGGATTGCATATTAGTAGCATTTTCATGGAGATTTAATTTTCAGTTTCTGTTTAAAATCAGGATACTTAAAGCTTTAGGATCAGCTTATGCATGTAGTTATATGGGAAGCTGGAACCAGACTCCCTGGGAATCTAATGCCTGCATATATGCAGCCCACTTAAACCTATGACTGAATCAATCATTTCTTTTTTGAGTTTGTACAATAAAGATTGAATGACAAACTGAACAAGCATGCTGAGTTCTCACAATAAGCTAAGCCCCCCTCCCCCCAAATTAATGCTGAAACATTAGGTTTAACATAAAAGACCCTTCTGTTATGTAGAAGTCTTCCTTTGAAAAAGGCTGATCCTGACTACTCTCCCTGGCTAAGGTACCAAGATTTGCATCTCAGGGCTCCTTTCTGGACATATATAGAGACAGGTTCCACCAAAGTTTTGGGGTCTTGCTTCAGGATTACCTAGTCTGGATTTTCATTTCTCTGGAAGTATGTTCCTCTTGCTTGCCATACAGCATAATATCCATATTTAGATTAGAAGGGTCATGTATGCCCCTTTGATTTAAATGGGGTTTGTAAGTTAAGAACCCAGATGAAAGTAACTGGAAGTGAGGCATATTCCTTGATTGGACAGTTGCTTAGTTTGTTTTAGCTGGTGTTACAAGTTGGGCTTCACTGAGGCCTAAACTCCTTTTCGAAGACACAAATCTCACCAAAATGCTCCCTAGCATCTAATTTAGGAGTACTGAATTTGATGCTAGGGAATTAGAAGTTAGAAAGAAGGGCAGAAATCAGCAGGGATTTATGTCCATTTGAAAGGTCAGCACTTGGAACTAAAAAACAACAATGCAAATTAAATACAGTTGCAAATATATGCAGTGCTGGTTTAGCTGTCCCATTTTTTATGCCTGGAAGAGAAGACTGAAATAAGTAGCCTGAAAGAGGTCTTATTGGGAGTTAATTTATCTAAATAAATGGTATATTTAAATGGGAATTTGTTACAGGGGAAAGTTACATTTAGGACTGGTTTCCAGCCATTCAGGAATGTCTACTTTGTAGACCTGTTTGGAGGTATTCCCTGTTGTCATTTCCTATCCCATAAGAAAGCAGCCTTAAATTTAAAGTGGTTTTCCTCCCCAGAGAAATACTACAGACAGGAGTTATATTGTAAAATTCACTGAGTCCTAGAATAGACTTGGCCTAACTTACTTCAATTTAAAAAAAAAAAATTACTGCATTTCAATTCAAGAGGTAAACTACAAGGCAATGAGCTGGATTTACTCCACATGCAAGAAGCTTTTCATTTGGGCTTGATTCAATACACCTCTTGGACTTATTGATGTCAGCTTCTGAAAACATGTTATGAGGACGCTTCTCTGTAAGGTAGGAGCTGAATGGATCCCTAGTCCATAGCCTAGCGGATTCATTTGATGTCTAACAAAATGCTATTTAAAAGCTTTTAGTTAGGCTAGAGTAATAGCTCCATAAAGAGTACAGTCTTTAACAGACATACAATAAAAGCATGTTACTTGGCAAACATTAAATTCAAGATAATGCATTGGATGGAAACCTCAATAAAAAAATGTGCTTACTACAGGGAGTAAATCTCATTATTCACTGGGCAACTTACTTTCCATAAGTTTGTTTAAGATTAGGACTGAAGTTTTATGTTTTCCCCATCATATCCCATTATCTCCAGCAGCATGTCCTGATCCATCTGGTTTAAATCAGTTTGAAGCCAGCTAAGCATCTTTGCTTAATCCCATTAGAACCAATGGGACAGCTACATATGATGTGTGTTAATGATGCGGCCATTAAATGCAAGAGCTTTTGGTGCATTTCTTCTGCTAGAAAAGGATGGGAGGAATTCAGCAGATGAGAGTTATTTCTTCCACTGGCAGCAAATCCTTGAAAGAAAAAAGATCAGCATATCCTGAAACATGCTATTTCTGATTACTAATAACCATTCAGGAACGAGGCAATGAATTGAAGTATATAGTTTACGGCATTTTTATTGTAAGTTATTAAAAGCTACAACTGTCCCCCTTTCTGATGTTTTAATAAATTCACTTGTCAATCTTCAAGGTACACCAGGGCTCTATCTTATGTAGAGAACCGTAAAACGATGTATTTGGTTTCTATCGGAGAAACGGGCAACTTCTGGATTCGAGCTCTTTAAAACACCAACGGCACCGAATTATGTCAGTTGACTAAAAATAAAATTTCCCGAAGTAGATTGCAAAAGGCTATTCTAAGATAAAGGCATAAGATTGCCCTAGACCAGAGGTCTCCAAGACTTGGCAACTTGAAGACTGGTGGACTTTTAACTCCCAGAATTGAATTAAATGGGAGTTGAAGTCCACAAGTCTTCAAGTTGCCAAGTTTGGGGAGCGCTGCCCTAGGCAGTGTGTAACTCCTATTTTCTCAAAATAACTTGAGTTGGGGAGGCACCACGATTCTTTAAAGAATGTCAAGGAAATAGTTCCAAACCTCCTTCCAGTTCCGTCTTCTCGTCTTCCTGATACATATATATATATATATCTGTAGTAGATGATTATTCCTAATGCTCGGGTCTTTGGACCTAAAAATTGAAAAGCCTTTCTGAGTAGTTTCCCCCCCCCCCCCGCTTGTATTTTGATACAAGCGACTTCCCCCCCCCCCCGTTTCTCGGAAATATCCGAACATTAAATGCGATTTACTCCGTTGCAAGTAACTTAAGACAGCGAGCGACCCCCAGCTTTAAACAAAGACGCCCGCCACCTCCCCAATCCAGTTCTCATGAAGCGGTGTCTGAAAAACGCGGACGTGGGAGCGTTTTCCCGCTTTAAGGACTTTCACTGCGAGGACAATTTAGCCGCTACGCTCGCGGGAAAGGCAGAATTCGGCAGCTTTTGCTCAGCTGGCACCGTTGACACTTTTTTTTTTTAAAAAAAAAATTAATGTTTTGCAAGCTGGGGAGGGAAATCAACTGCACGTGTTGGGCCTTTCTGGCGGGCGGTGTCAACGTGGCGGCGGAGGCTGCAGAGTGGCACGTCGGAAGCGAAACAAGGCGGTCCTGGGAAGGGGCCTCGGCTCGAGGTGCGGAGCTGGCGCCGCAATCCCTGCAGGAAAGTGGCGCTCCGTTTAGCCCAGACCAAAGACTGGGCCGTTTTCCGAGAAGGCTCGCGTGGAGGCTTTGAGCAGAAAAGCCAACGGTTGGAGAAGTTAACTTGGAAGGGACAGGATCTGGAGCCACCTCGGGGATTCTGAAAAACGAGGTCGCGCTGCTGTTACTTTCCCAAATCAAGCGGCACAGTAAAGCCATCCAACTCACGGAATAACCCTTTGCAACCTATTCCAGAATTATTTTATTCCCCCGTCCCGCCCCCCTCCCCCTCCCCAAATTCCATTTTGCATCTCCTGAGCTGCTAGTTAAAAGGGCTGGACAGAGCTGCCAAGTGTTTTGAACTTGCACCGAAGATCATTCTAGGTTTCTCCACCCCAAATCCGCGTTTCTCAATCTCAGCAATTTCAACAACAATCTCGGCTGGGGATTTCTGGGTATTGAAGTCTGCATATTTTACAGTTGCTGAGATGAATGAACATTACTCTCAACAGCCTACACACACACACGCCAGCTTTCCATCGTGTCAGCTTGAAATAAAAGCAGGACCGCTTTAAGAGTTGCACTGACTGTAGTGAGTCAGTTCCTAAAAGCAACCCCACATCTTGAGCCTGATGAAGATCTATCACCTCGAGCCTAGCCAAGTCCATTTAAGAAGGGGGAAGGAGGAGACAAAGTCTTCCTTCTTTCACTGAATCCTAACTTAATGCATTTTTTCTTCCATTGTCTTTGTGCTTTTTTTTTAATGTCCCAGTAAACAAGACCCCACTGACAAGCGTCAAAATATGCATTAGAAAGACAGGATAGTATCCTGAATGCAAAGTATGAAATATGTTTATTTAGGAACCTTATATTTATACTGGATTAGCCTCAGTGCTCCCCTACTTGAAAGGTCCATCTCTCACTAATGTAAGTTTGACATAAGCTTCCCAGTCACTGGCTGAAATGGGTGGTTATAGAAATTAAACAAATATATCCCCCCCCCCAAATGATTGCTAAAGCCTATAAACTATCAGAGACTGAAATTGTTCCAAGCACCCAGCACAATAAATATTCAAGAGGACACCACAATTCTAGATTCATTAATTCAGTAGAAAACGACCAAAAAAAGGTCAATGCAAAATCAATGTGAGGCAGGTTGGGCTGTGGGAGAGTCTCCAGCTCCAATCCCTCCCCCCCACTGAGGTTTTCTGTCAAGACTGAACTAGAATGTGGGCTTCCTTGTTTTTAGTCCCAGAAACAAGACACTGTATCTTGCTACTAGGTCTATATAATGGGGCCCACAAAATTCAATATGTCTTCAACTAAGTGGGTCATCTAGCACATGTTTTTTATAGCATCTGGACACACTTGCACTTTACTCTCTGCAGAGTTACTTGGAAGGAAACTCCAATGGTTGGATAGAATCCAACTGAAATCCTGCATGTTTCTTGAGTTGGGGAGGGCCAAGAGGTCAATTCTGAAGCAAGCAATCCATTAAAAAAAAAAACATGTACGAGATCCTTTGGTGGATAGAATCTATTTCTCAGACATCCTGCTCTAATTCTCCTTTGATGATTAACATTGTCATCCCTTGTCCCAAGAGAATCTGAAGGAGACCATCTTGAACTGCATCCATTTGCAGGCTGTTTCTGGGATGAAAAATCACTCTTGGGAGTGAGACCATAATTAGGTGGGTGGGTTGGCGGTTAGAGATTTTCCTCCCACTTTAATGCCTCTTCCCAAAATGAAGTCCTGCTTGCAGTGCTGAGCATGACTATTCTACAGAAGATGCTCACTCTTGACTTACAAAATTAGAAAGGGGAAGCGACTCTTTTCTCCACCCAAATTGCTTGTGATAAAGCAGCATTTGTAACATTTTTGGCAACCAACGCTCCTCTTGAAATCAGAGCCCTGTTCCTTCAGGTGCAGGATTTCTTAAAGTTCTTGAACAAGTTCCCCGCGTATGTATAGGTTTGATTAAAAACATGTTTCGTGCTTTCCAAGACATCAGCCTTGCTGAACCCTGCTTCTGTAGCAGAATTGCATAGGAACCTCCTTGAATCTGCCAACGAGTTTAAGTCTGTAGTCGCCAAGCTTTCTGAAAGGAGTTTTAATTTTGATTTGTCTGGCTTGAGATGAAAACCATAGGCGTGCTGCACTGAGATCAAGGAGATGTTTTGCTTCCAAGTAAATTGATCAACAGTCACAAAGGTAGGTTGTGTGTATGTGTTTTTTTTTTTTTTAAAGTTCTCAGATTCCTGGCAGAGTAGGAGTTTTAAAACAGTTGGAGGATGGATTGTGAAAGCTGAGCTTTGCCTCTTTCTTCAACTCTGTGCTTTTTGAGCAGAGAAATTGACCAAGAAGCCACGTGGCAGTTAACTAGCTTTCTACTAGGCTGATGCTAGTTGAGGATTCTACAGATCTAGTTGAGAGTTCTTTTCAGCTCATTGGGAGAGAACCAAGCTTGTTTCTTGGCTAAGGCAGGCATTCTGCTGAAGAGATGGGACTATTCCCAAAGCAGGAGTTCACTTCCTTTGATAAAGGCAGAGGCCATCCCCCTCTGCTTAAAACCGATGGAACTGTCTTCCCTCCCACCTTCATTTTTTTATTGCTTTGATTTTCTTTTTGTAAACTACCAGGGTCACGTATATAGAATAATGGAGGTTTGAATGTTGGATTCAATTTTGGATACAGACAATAGCTTACCTTTGTCACCTTTTATTACTAGCTGTGGTTTGTTGAACCACAATGTACTGAACAAACTACAATTGTCTGAGTTCACAAACTCACAAACCTGTTGTCTGAGTCCAAGTGAGTTATCTTGGGTTATGCCACTTGATTGCTTTCAATTGTGTACTAAAGCTGGGGTCCCCAAATTTGGCAACTTTAAGCTATGCTGGCTGAGGAATTCTGGGAATTGAAGTCCACAGCCTTAAAGTTGCCAAGTTTGGAGACTTCTGTAGTAAAGTTTAAACGCTTAAACTGATTACCAAGTTAACATATTCTCTAGATCCATGAACTATACCAGTTGATTTAATACACTATAATACGCTTAGTAAAAACCAGTGTCCTTATTTGAGTTGTAGTGCAAATGCATCTCCAGGAGTTTATCTGACTTGGTTGTTTGAAGTGATCCCAGCCTTCCTATCTACTTTAGTTAGCAGCAAGTGGGGAGTCTCCCCCCCCCCCCAGAGTTGTTCCCACAACACAGTAAACTAAACTTCAATCACATTATGGCATAGTGTGAGAAGTGAAAATCAGTTTCCAGATTTGTGTATTCAGTTGAATGCCCCAATAAGGCTTTAGAAACTCCAAGAAAGCATAGTAAACTATAGTAAAAGGAGAGAAATCTCAAATGAAAAGTTCCAAGCTATTTTGGATTTAGCAATAGGGTGCTACATCGCCAATGTAGTCAACAAATACATTCTCTGTAGCCTTGCCTTTGGGACAAGTTAGAATGACACCAGAACAGATATAGATAGACCAGTGGTGGGATTCAAATTTTTTTTACTACCGGTTCTGTGGGGATGGCTTTGTGGGCGTGGCAGGGGAAGGATACTGCAAAATCCCATTCCCTCCCCACTCCACTAACCTGCTTTCCAGCTCTGTTTTCCTGTGCAGGGCAACAAAAGAAGACCCAGCCGATCAACTAGGACTCAGGAGGCAGAGAATAGATGGGGCAGGGCCAATCAGAGGTGGTATTGGCCGGTTCTCTGAACTACTCAAAATTTCCGCTATTGGTTCTTCAGAATATTTATTCCGCTATTGGTTCTTCAGAACTGGTCAGAACCTGCTGAATACCACCTCTGAGTTGGACCTGACTGAATGTTCTTAGCAGACAGCTACCTCAGCGCCACTAGGATCTTGTTCACACATGGCACCAACCACAATCATTTAACCTATTAATCCTCAGTGTGCTGGGTCTACAAATATGCTTGCACTATAAGCCAAAACTTGGTTTTTCACAAGACATTAAGGCCAAACAAATCACATAAAGGGTTGGAATGAAGTGTAAATCTAGGCATGTGAGTGTACAAACACCTATAAGTGACAGACACTTCTCTCTCATTTGTAGCACAGATGTTTCAAATGTAAAAAGAGGAGTTTGTTTTTAAGTTTGACTCTGTCTCCCATATTGTTTCTGCCCCAGAGTCGATTAGTCTCTTGGATATTGGATGAATGTTCCTAGTTGGATCAACTTGCCAAGTCCCCTTTAGCAAGAGCTAAAATCAGTTCTTGCTTGATCTTGTCTCAATTTGCAGGAAAAAAAGGTGCTCTCCATCCATAACTCAGCTTCTAGGTTTCTAGCCTCTCAGGTGAAAGAGAGGTGGCATGCCTTCCTAGGGCCTTCCACAATTTGACTGGCTACTGAGGTTCCGGTGTTAACTCCTCCTCCGAGCGATGGTTCCAGGGGTCCCTCGTTCCACAGCGTCCCATTGCGGGGAAGTCCGATCAAGTCCTCGGGAACATTTGGACGTGCGCCCGGAAGTCCTTCGTCCAGCGAGGTTAACCTTAATTCTAGGCTCGACTTGGCGCTGTGCCGCTCTGTTCTCTTGCTTAGGAAGCCACACTCCGTGTTGATGTTTGCAGTTCTTCAGTTCCCCCTTCGAACTCCAGTCGAAGATTGGTCAGCGCCCCCCCCCCCCGGCCTTCACAAACTGTCGCTGAACAGTTCAGCAATATCCCAAAGGTTATAAATTCATTTTTTCTTCAACACAGGGAAGAAACTTTTCCTAAGCAGACTTCCCTGACTAACACACGTTTTCCGCAACAGCCATCCCACCTGCCTCCTTTCTAGGATTGCTGCAAAAGTACATTCCGAAATTCATTTGGATGAGAGACAAAAGCAAAACATAACTGTTGGATTTCCTACTCCCTGTGCGGGTCAACGCTTGTTACTAGCCTGTCTAGTTGCCTTAGGTAAAACCTTAGTTTTTCTTTTGCACTAACAGAGAAGGCATCTTTTTCCTTTGTTCATTTGGAGAGACCGCCTTGTCCGGCAAAAGATTCCAACTTTAAGTATTTTTTTCTCAAGGTCTCTTGAAACTGTGGGACCACCCTGTTTTGGCGTGGCCCACAAACTCTTCTTTAGTTTGTAAATATTTGATTTGCATAAACGACACCACCAAGGGCAGGTTGAACAAACCTCGTTTTAAACAAACTTCTGCTTTGCGTAGTGTGTGTACATCCCAACCATTGTGTACTGATTCGAAATCCTGAGCTAGCACGATTCGCGATCTGCATTCGAATAAAGCAACTATTCAACGCAGCCTGCCCTCTGACAAAGCAATTTTTTTAAGCCTTTCCCAACCATTTCAGTCGGCAATAGGAACAGGAATTGGAGTGCGTCAAACCCGGGGAAGACTTTCGTCTGAGCAAGGAATTCATAAAGAAAAACAAGTTGGGGTTGGAGATACCTTTGTTTCCCAGGACATCGCTCCAAACTATGAATGTTTAATTTGAAAGACAGGGTGTAACATATTTAATTAAATGGTTTAAATACTATACTACTGTGCAACTGTATTTGTAGTTAAAATTCAACGAAGCTACTTAGTTAAATGCAAGCGTTTCCAGCTTTTATTCCCACCCTTCCTCGAGGCTTGCTTTTACTTTCCGAGTTGCGCCTTCCCTTCGATCGCAGATCTTCCGCGAGAAAACAGGATAGGTTGTCGCCGCTGCGCCGCCGATCTCCTTTTGGCCAGGCACGTCTTCCTCTTGCCCTGGGAGCCGAGAGAAAGGAAGGGAAGGGCGAGAGGCCATTATAAACGGGGTTACGCGGATTATCGATGGAGGGGGGGGGTATTTCGGTGGGAGGTCCCGGAGGCGGATGGGATTCCGGCTCCAGACCTCGCCCAGCTGTGATGAGGGCCACCTGGCCGAAACCGGAGAGCCGTTAATGGGTTTAGCCTTTTGCTAATTGGGGGCTCCGGAGCAGTCGGTACTTTCAGGAAGGGAAGCGATTTCCAGCTTTGTAAGGAAATCTCCAAGGCGAGAGATTACCCGCCAGCCAGGGACGGAGGGGCGGAAAGGGGCAACAAGCTTTCTCCTGGGGTTGGGAAGGCAGATGTAGACAGCCGCTGCATTTCTTTGAGCGCCGATTCTCTTTACTAGAGCAAAAGCCCGAGGCGCTGTTTTCCCTCCGCTTCATTTAAAACTTTGTCACAATAAAACTTTCCCCTGGTTTCACCGGTACTTTATCTAGGCTTGCTTTCTTTAACTAGGTATTCTCTTCGCCAAAACCCGAGGGGACTGCAGTTGCACCTCACAACCGCACAAGCGTGCCCAGGCAATATTTGGTTTCTTTGCCTGCCTTTGTGTTGATGCCTTGATTTTCATCCCCACGCTGTGAAGAAGAAGAAGGGCTTAGGCTCCCCTTGGTTATCCCGGAATTAAAATAGTAAACCCACCCACCCCCAACCAAAAAACAAATTTGCCCCATTCTTACCTTGAGATAAATTCCACTGAATGCACATTTTATGGGGAAAGAAAAAGCCAAGGTTTGCTTGATTCGTGGTTTATGTCTAACCACATCCAAACTTCTCACCCAGGGATGTTTCCAGGCCTCTTTCTGACCTGGGAGCTGATGAAGAATTGCATAATTAACTGGAGAGAGCTTTACAGATCACTATGGCTAGGGTATCACCAAGCCTTGACACTAAATATTCAGAACACAGAAAACCTGAAGGGAAATATCACCTGGGAGGAAATGCCCCTAAAGCATCATATCTTTTTTGCCAGCAATCCTGTTGCTCAACATTCTTAGTTTTTCTTGAGAATAAGGAATAAATTCTCAAGGTGCAGGTCTCGCGCTTTCACACTTTCAGCATTTACTTAGTTTATTCACTAGTTCTAACAATACAGTGGATGTCTACCTCTCCATGTATCTATGTTAAAGCAAAAAGCACAAAACCATTTGCTTAAAAATAACAAGTACAACAAAATGCAGATCCTCCTCCCACATATAGTCTTCATACTGTTATGTGATAGAAAAATAATTGCAACAAATTTAAAACTTAAAGCTACAATGTTGGTAGGCTCATTGTAGGATACTATTTATATCTACTCCAGGGATAAGTGACACTCTGCTTGAGGGGGATTATTCTCTGGTAAATAGTTATAGGGTTGTAACATTAAATCATCTAGATTAACTGTACAAATTTGTACAACTGAAACCTCATCCACTTTAGTTGGGTAGTTTAATGGCCACTTAATAGTGAATGACATCTTTTTTTTAAAAAAGTCTCATTCTCCTTTCTAACCCAAGCTTCATCACCACTCCTTTTATATCCATATGCAAATTTAATTGACAGAGGCTCATAAATTTTATAAGAATAAGTCCTCAATAAACCAATGGGACTTAAAATCTAAAGACTTATAATAGAATATTGAATATTGTGGGAATTACTTGTGAGTAAATGTGCTAAAATTATACTGAAAGATTGAAAATAAGTTCCACTGAATTCAGTGGTATTTAGAATTCAATAAAAATAATAAAATGAATGGAGGCATTGCAAGTGTATGATTACATAGCATGTATCTCATATTTTTAGGGTGTAGACTGCAATCTGTTGATTTGCAAGGTAGTCTCCACTTTAGCATGCCAGATTACATAGAGTGCTACAGTTTGGGCAGCTAAAATTGAACTTTGCTTGTGCCTGCAAAGAAGAAATGCTTCATGTGAGTCATTTGAAATTAAAATTGATAGTCTACACTTACTCTTTCTTACTCAAAAGTATGTTTTGATTGACCAAGTCTTATTGATCAAAATACCATGGGAGGTGGAGAATTTTAGCCCATCTGGTAATGTTAATGGTCTATGGAAGATTACAACTTGGAATGAAGGGATACAAATTGATGAAGTAGAAGAAATAAAGAACAATAAACAACTAGGAACTGATATTATCTAGATTATTCTGAATCCATATGAGAGTGATATTTAAGTAGGCAGAGAAAATGCAGAATGATTTTGATAGAAATAAAAAGGAATTTTGGAAGTGGATGAAAAGCGCTAAGAAAGGAACATGCAGCAGCATGAATGGAATAAAAATCAAAGTGATGAAATAATTTGAGAGAAACTGATGAAATAGTAAAAGGAGCTTTTTAGAGATTTGTATCTGTCATATGTCAAAGAGCAGAAATAAAAACAAATGTTATAAACATTACGGTCCAAGAAATAATAATGTTATAAACTTTACGGTCCAAGAAATAATTATAAGTCATAAATACTCTTAGAATGTTGAAAAATGGTAAACCAAGCAGGATAAACAACCTTATTGTAGAAATGTTAAAATATGGAAGTAATTTGTTTATGTGGTTGTGTCTCCATAGGAATGAGTGCATGAAGTGTATGTGTGAAGACAGCATATGTGCCTGAAGATGAGAAAAACGCTATTACTACAAAGCCTATCAAGGGAAAAATATTATGAGTAGATGTAAACAGTACAAGGTGGGGAGTCTGTCAGGTGTACCTAGGAAGATGTTCAGCAGAATTATGATCTAAAGGTTACAAAAAGTTATAATAAGCAATATTTAAAAGTACCTTGCAGCTTTACCAGTTGGAGGGCATGCAAATCAGGTTTTACTCTTCAGCAGATCATTGAGAAATATATGAATGTGAAAAAATATATTTTACATTTATTGATTTAAAGAAATTATATCACAAACTGAATAGAGTTGAATTATGGAATGTTTGTGTGAATATGGAGTTGAAAGTTCCTTATTGAATGCAATAAGAAAGGGATAAAACATCTGTGAGAACAAATGGATGGTTTAGTAATGTTAGATCTTAAGCAGGAAAATAAGGATGTATATTTAATGCATCCAAGCATACATGTACAGGATGTGATGATGTTTGCAATGGTGAATGGGATCTATATCTATAAATGGTATTATTTTCTGAGAATCTAAATAATCTTTATTGATTGTTAAGACTATGGTGCAATAAGGAATGAAGACTTGAATATCATTATATGAAAAATTAATGAAGTTGTATAAAATTTGTTCTTTAAATCCTTGTATTTATTTTGAGGTGTTTTTAGAAGTCACGCTGATAACTAGCTGCTTTATTTTGGATGGAAAGATGTGGGGAGATATCATGAATGGTGTTAGTTAATAATGTGCTTATCCCAAAAGATAAAAGCATGATGGGCTCATATGTATATAAACTGAATAAATAGTATCTTTAGTGGAGCCTATGAAATTTATACCAGTGTGGTGTCAACCAGGTTGTTGGACAGTCACTTTTAGTCAATGATAGTTAGCCTTTGGGCCACACTCTCTGAGCCCAACCGACCTCACAGTTGTAAGAATAAAATTAAGGAAGATTACTCTTTATGTTGCCTTGAATTCATGGGAAAAAAGATATGGAAAAAAGGGGCATAGCCATTTTTATACATTTTCCATTCATGTGAACCTCCAATACTGTTAACAATATGCTTCAAAATATGAGAACAAATGCCAGAGAGTTATGAGCAAGAAGTTGTTTCTGAATTCACGTCCTGCTTAGGCTTTTCTTTGACCTCTGGCTAGCTCTGTGGGAGAGGAATGCTGGACTAGGCAGGCCTTTAGCTTGATCCAGCAAGACTGTTCTTACATTCTGATGCTGTCAATTGATGCTGTTTTATGTTTTGTACAACATCAAAAAAGTGTTCAATAAATGACCAAAATCTATTTTCCCATCAATGAGTAACAAGGAGAGAAAACTATAGAATCATAAAACCAACTCCTATTTATGATGATTGAATTCCATTGATCCATGCAAAAATCTATTAATTCCAGATAAGGTAAATAGCTTGGGCGTTGAAGAATCAAGCAAGATATTGAGCTTAACTATGTTGGACAACACTTTTTCTAATAAGAATAATTAATAAGACTATGTCCAGATGATCAAAATAACTATGAATGCTCGATAATGGATTCTCTCTCTTTATAGCAGCCCATTTAACTCTTTCTGAAAAATAGAGTTAATCACAATTTTTTCATCGCCCTAACTTTTTTGGTACTTATAACTATAATCCACACAACCAACACCTCCTGTCCTGCCCCTCTGGCCTCAATATATAGCAACAATCTTCTTCCTTTAATTCTCCATGCATTTATTCCCCCTCAAGAACTTATAAATGCTAGGCCAAGAGAAGGCCATGGCAAGAGAAAGACTGAATTATAGGGGGCAGAGATACATGTTTCCTTTAGTTTAATGAACTTTTCATAATCACTTGAATGTCTACAGTTGTCTGATTCCTTGCTATGCCTTTTGTATTGTCTTGGTAATACTAGTATTTATATGGTCACTTGTCTATCTGCATATACATTTGATACAGGCCAAGAGTGAAATCTAGCATTAACAATTAATACTATTAAGTAGAATTCAAAACCTGAGCCATTTAGAATAATAAAAAAAAAACATCAATTGCTGAGACTAATTTTTCTTTCATTCTCTTTGAATCCAAGCCACTTGAATGTTTGGGGGGAGGGGAACCAGCTTTGGGTTTTTTGTGCCTTTAACTCAGTACTGGGTTGTTATCACTGAATAAAAAGAATATTACGGAGATTAATCTTATTCTGGTTTTCTGTAATTTATTCTTACCCTCTTCTTAATTCCAGAAATAACGTGGTCTGTAGTTTCATGGCCATTCACAAAGCAAAGAGAACAATCTAGAATCGAAACTCCATGTGTCTAAGAGAGGCTTCTAAATTCAAAACCAGGTTTTATTTTTCAGGATGGTTCCTGATGTTCACTTGAGTTGAATTGTATTACCTTGGTGCTTATTTCATTGATGAAATCTAGAAATTGAAACCTTGAAACCAACCAGAATCCTTTCACATCCTGAAGAATTCAGATTTGTTTAATTATTTATCATATTTATATGGCTACCCATTGAGTGACATTCTGCAGATGTCTGGAATAAGGCAGGAAATATTGATGGATAAAGATGGAGTATTTGATTCTAGTATGTGTAGTGAAAGGGAAGAAGCAGGAACTTCCTGAGTAATTCTTCTAAAAGATCTAAACAAGGTTGAATCTGAAGGATTAAATGATATTAAATTGGACTTGACTCCTAGTCACTGTATGTATAAATGATTACCACAGTCTATCTCTAGAAATAATTTCTAGGTTTTCCAAGAACATTCTAGAAAAGTCTTGGATGTTCTCTACTGATTTCTCTTTCATTTCTTCCAATTATATCTCTCTCAGTTTTACCAAGCATATTTTTTCTAATCCACTATCTGCTGATGTCGTGAGTCCAAAGTATGAGAATTTATCCTGATTGATCATTATTTCCAAAGAGCCCCTAGCCTTTTATTTGATCCAGGTATGTTTGACTGATTCTTTTTACAATCCATTTGTAAAAAGGTATGTTTGACTGATCCAGGTATGTTTGACTGATTCTTTTTACAATCCATGATAGATCTAGCAACCATCTCCAAATTCAAAATTATTTATACTCTTTCTCTCATTGTTCCACAGTATCCAGTTTTCATACCATACACTACATTTGAAAATGTAATATTTAACTATTCATTATTGTCACTTGTTATTCTTCAATAATCCTGTCTAAGTTTGTGATTGCTGTCCTTTTTAGGATTAATCTCACAGATCACCTCCAGAAACAAAAGGCTAGGGAATTTTCATATAGGAAAGCAGAGTGATTTATGGAAGAAAGGCATTTAGGATCTTGGAACGGAACGTAGCAAAATAATTATTCTTTTTTGGCTTGTGAAAGATTACCTAAGCAAGCCATTAGAGCTGCTCTTTCTCCCAAAACATAACTTTATTGAATCGAAGAATCCAAATTGAGAAGATTATAATCTAGGACACTGTTTTTTTTTCAAAACTGAGCTCATGTTTCTCTGAACAAACTACTTTCTTCATTCGTCTTAAGAAGGATCAATTTCAAGTTAACTTCCTTGTTATAGAAATCTGGCTAATTTCAGGTTTTCTCCCTTCTATCCGTTCCTCAAACTCCTTCTGGATCAGGTTGCTTTTCCGAACAATTCTCTCTGCCTTTGTGACACCTGAGCTCACTGACTCTTTTTCCCAATGGCATTGGGCCTAAGTACTGGAATGGTGACAGATTTTGGTAGAATTCCAAATGTGACTTATGTATATCCTTAGTGTTGTTCCCTCAATTTAAGGCAAGGGCAGAGAGTCACTACAGATTTAAATGTAGAATTAAAAATGATTAATAATTGGATATATTTGAACATGTACAAAGTGTTTTGAGTCTCTGAGCCATGCACACAGTGGTCATGACTCATAAGAGTTCAGAATTGTAAGAAGGCTGGAGAACAGTTAAACTCCCTATTGAGTATCTCATGCTTCGCTTTACAAAATGATTGTACAAAGTTGTGGTCCTCGGATCACAAATTTAATTAAACAATTTATAAGCCAAATAGGGCTTTCTAAGGCACTACAAAATGTCAAGCATATTCAGATTAAAAAAAAAAATGGGCAGGAAACCAGGGCAATTGTTATTAAAATCTTTGTTGGATATTTTAGCAGAGTTTGCACTACCAAAGCAGTATCATATTTAATCTATAAATCAAGAGAGCCAGTTTGGTCTCGTGGTTAAAGCACCAGGCTAAGAACTGAGTTCTAGTCCTTTTTTCAAGCACAAAGCAAGCTGATGGCACTTTCTCTCAGCCTGGAAAGAGGGCATGGCAAGCCACTAATGAAACCTTACCAAGAGAACTGCAGGGCCTGTCCAGGCAATCACCTGGTTTGAAGGAAACCAAAACAAAACATGCAGACATATATACCTCAGAAAACAAAACAAACAAAAACACCACACACAAACACATACATGCACACATACATGCACATTTGGGATAATTCTATGTAAATGGGCTCTGTTACACCTCTAGCATATGTTAGCGTGGAAGGTGGAGGAAGAAAAAGGAAACAACAAAGAAAATATCTTAAAAGAGAGGCCTTTCCCTAGTCTGAACAACTTTCTTTGATTCTTTTACCAATCCTGGGGTAGATAACTCCTCCTGGAGTCAGGATACGACTTTGATTTGCTACTCAAGTAGGATGTACTGGGATGGTTTTACTATTTGCATATCCATTCATATTTTCCTATAGTAAAATATTCATATTTTACGATATGAACATTCCGCATCCCACCCCCACATTAGCTGTGTCCAAATCCGACACTGAGAGGAAAGTGAGGGAAAAAAAAGGAAAGAGCGCTGCCTCAGCCGGCGGATCCTCTTTGCACCGGCCCTGCGGAGACCTCAGCGCCGTGATGGATAGTGGGCCAAGGGGACGGCTTCGCAAGGGCCCAGCCTCGCCCCGCCTCTCCTCCCAGTCAGTCCGCGCAGGAATGCGGACGGCCTGGCCGTCGGGGCGCGGGGTAACGCGCAGCCAGAATTTATCGTCTGTGTATCTTTGCTGGCTCCAGATGATCCCGACGCGGTAATGGATGGGCCTCCTCGGCGAAGGCGGGTGGTAGCTCGCCCGGCCAGCCGGCCTTGTATGGGGCTGGCGGATTCCCGTCACACCGTAATCCGCCTGTAGGCCGTAAACGTCCCTGTTCGAATGGGGCGCGAGGGCTCTGCACAATTCTTGGAGAAGGTCCTGCTTTGCCCTTCGCGGCAGCCGCCGTTAAGACGTTCAGGGTGATTGTGGTGAATTTTTTCGAGTAAAAGGTTAACGAGGTGAATCACAAAATAAAAAAAGTCGTCGTCGTCGTACTAGTAGAGATAGTCATAATGGTAGCTCCTTCGGGATTATAGTCCTGTTTCCCCCCCCCCCCCCCCCCAAAGGTCCGAAATAATTCTTGGCTGAATCCAAACAGCTCACACGATATCCCGACTCCTAACGTGCTTCGCTTGGCTTTGGGTTAGCAGGCTGGGCGAAACAGTCTCTGAGGCTAGGCCCGAAAGCCAGGGCGTGGCGCGAAGGGATTCCAGAGCCTGCTTCCCGAGGACGGGCCAAGCGGCTCGCGTTGCACCCCCGCAGCCCGACCGACTCTCCTGATCGCGAGGGACGGTTCCCCCCGCCCCGAGGTTCTCCCTCCTCCCTCGGGGCAGTTTTCACCGAGCCTGACCGGGCCCCCTTCTCTTTTTCTCTAGCCACAGCTCAGATTAATGTTAGGACGGTGGTTTTGTTGTTGTTGTTTTGCCAGGCCTAGAAGATGGCGATAGCGGCAGTGCGACCGACGCCCTGTCTGGTTTTTATGTGGATTAGACGCGAAGGGGGCCATAACAAACGGGCAGAGCGTCAAATCTCAGGCACCCTCTTCTTGACTTTTTTGCCTTGCGGACACTCCCCAGTCCCAGCTGCGAAATGTATAAAACGATCCCTCCGACCTTGCTGGTCTGCATTCGGGGTAGATGGAATGTCCGAATTCCTTGACCTGCAAGCCTCCTTTCTGAAGACACTATCGTCACGCGTACCGGACTGTTAACGTTCTTTTTAGGTTTTCCTATCGGGCCGAAATTTGCCGAAATTTAGCCGAAGCTGCTCGGGGTGCTCTATTTCACCCCACCCCCCACCCCCACCGCGCAATGACGGATTTTAAAGGAGGAAAAACTTAATTATGTTTTTCGCAGTAATTTCGATGAGTTGCTCATCATCATCATGGTTCGTCGCATAGCCAGCCAGATGTTGGTATTTTTGTCCTTCTAATGGACAATAAAATTTAATGCGCATCTCCAGCCGCTATTGTGTCGGCTTCAATATCAACACCTTTTATAGTAAGCCCTCTTGATATTTACTCAGATCGGTCGTTTCTTTTCTAGTTGAAGTATTTTCCTTTGAGAAATAAAAATCGAATCATTAAAACCAGTGGATAAAATAAAGCTCATCGGGACAGTGACATTAATAAGAGAAGATGGAACAGTGTGTAATTTGTGTGTTGAGGATGGGAATTTTACAACTTTAGGAAAGAATTGCAGGGTCAGCTTTAGGCTGGGATAATATCACTTGCAGCTGACGATTTCTTCTTTGTTCAGTTCATCTGTCAGTGGAAGAGCTATAATCCTTGACAGCCTCATATCAGGAAGAGGACTTTTCAGATTAACCAGTTTCATTAAAAGGTATAAGCTTTCATTTTGCTTTGTTTTCTGTTAGTCGCGAAGGATCCGGACGATACTCTTGTTTTTTCCTTTTTTGGCTACATAGAAAATCCAGGCACTTAAAAGGTGACACAACTCAGAGAATACGTATAAGGGAAGGCTTTAGAATTGAATAGGGGCGCTAGATGTTGACATATAAACTGCCCAAGACAGATTTCAGCAGCGTGAAACTCTTGTCATCATTGTGATGTTTCAAGATTTGAAATACGAGGGTTCAAAGAGGGGCAAACCCTCTTGGATATAAAGCGTCAGTTTCCTCAGATTCAAAATCAGCTGCCCTTGCCAAGCCTTAAAACTTGATTTATGTATGATGTAAGTCACTGGATATCAGCGTAATGAAGGATGAATAAATTCAAGATTAAGGAAACTGTAAACCTACATCCTCTTTATTTCACCTTTTCCCAACCTCTCCTCTTCAGATGGGCTGCCTGGGGATGATGGGAGAAGAACTGAGTCGTTGGGGGTGGTGGAGATAGATGAGGAGGTACCAGCTCGCAGAAGCTTGGCCCTTTTTCAAAGTGCTGTGCCTTCCTCTTCAGAGAATGGCTTCGCCCTTACGTAAGTGAGACGGAGGAGCAGTGCCCAGCTCTACCTATACTTCGTTGCAGGGGCCATAAAAATCTTCAGGCCGGTGGAGTGGCCAATCACAAATAAAGCTCCACTCACTGGCAAAATATCTAAACATTGCGAGGAATTCAGGAACTGGTCGTTTTCAAAAATGTACTGCTTCTGAAACTGGAAGAGCTTTTCGGATATCTTGGCTAATAGCCCGGTATGGACTTCATTTTATGAATTTGTCTTTCGACTCCATCAGTCTGAATGATCAGCACCATATTCCACAGCAATTAACCCCTCATCTTCAGTAGGCGTTGTGTCACTTCTCGTGGCCTGAACCCAACATAGATAATTTTCTCCATCCGCTCGCTGCCCAGTTTTCTGTTGTTTGATTTTATATTCTCCAAGGGTCTTTTAGTAATGTCTCTTTTATCATTTTAATAATACACTCATATGTCTTAGTTTATACTGTATGCCATCCCCAAAATAATTACTTTTCATAAGGTTTGCATATTTGGGTTGCAAAATTCCAGACAACCAGTAGATGGCAGCCAAGAGTCCAGATCTAGTAATAGCAATAGCACTTAGACTTATACATCACTGTATAGCCCTCTCAAAGCTGTTCCCAACAATTTGGGTTCTCATTTTACCCACCTGGGAAGGATGGAAGGCCTGGAGCCTGGTGGGACTTGAACTACCAAATTGTGGGCAGCTGGCTGCAGAAGTAGCTTTTGCAGTACTGCACTCTAACCACTGTGCCACAGAGGCCCCTGTCATAATCCTTGTCTTTTACTTTCAATTATTAATTTCTTTAACAGATGGGAAAAATGTGACTATTGTTTATTTAATTTTTAAAAAGGGCTAATTCAAACATGACAGTTTTTATAATCCCTAATAATTTTTCACTCTCTTTGTATGCAAAGGGATACACATAGCTTGAAAATTGTATGTGATCATTCCTGATCTGTTTCACAACCAGTCCTGTCCCTGGCTATATCTCTGCCCTTAAAACTAAGCTCTTCTGTCAAGTTGTCCCAATAATGTAGTTAATTTGATTTCTGTGTTCTGCATCTGTGCTCTGTTGTATCCATCTCCACTCACCTGCATTCTGTTTGCCTGCAGCACCCTCCACACCTCATGGCACCCTTTATATCCACTCACACTTCTTCACACCCTCTCATATCCATCTGCACTCAGGAGGCCCTCCCCGTAGCACCTACTGACTGGCAGCACATGTGCATCTGCCTGTGACACCCACTTGTCTGTAGTACCTGTACATTTTCCTGCATGCCTTTCTACTTCCTTCTGCTTAACAACCCATACAATACATGTTACGATGGCAATTGGGATTGGTGGGATGTCCACTGCTGCTGATCGTGTTATATGATGTTCCACATTACAATTACATTGCTTAGTGACAGAATTCTGGTCCCAATTGCCATTGTAATCTGCAGATATTCCTGGATTGCCACTCTTAGTATCCTTCATTATTAAATCATGCTGAATAAACAAGGATTGATTGATTGATTGAATGTATATGCGAAGCATGTCACTGATAAAGTGAGTCATCGTGAGGTAGTCATCCTTATTTAAATAATAGTTGAAATCATTTGCGTGTTGAGGGTACCATATTTGGGGAAAGGGTTTCTTGATTCTATAGATACAGTGTGATATTGCACTGCTATTCAGTGCTATGGATGCATATAAAAATCACAAGTTTACTCAAAAGTGACCATTAAGATAAATTTGCTCTCTAATAAATAAAAATAAAGTTGCCAAAGCACTTGATAAAATCTATTGGGATATGTCAGATGCAATTTACTTAAATCCCATTAACTTCAGTGGGACTTAAACAAGATTTGCAGTCTTCTATATTATTTCAGACTCAAATATTAGAAGGGCTGCAACAACTACATTTCTCATTAATTTGAAGAGAGCCAGCTTTTTTTTTTTTTAAATTTCTTACCAGTACTCAATTCCTATTCAGAAAACACATTAGGGACTATTATATAGTCACTCCAGGCTATAAATTAATCAAAGATTTATGCCTCAATCAGGGAGAAAAAAAAATCCCATGGTTATTAAAGTTTGTTATGCCCTGGTCTGTGGGAAAAATAATTTCTGTGATTGATTTCCCCCTAAAGACTCCGGGAAGGTCTCTCTCCTCTGTTATGAATAGTCTGATCTTTTCTGTCTTCCGGATTTGGGGGAGGGGACGGGAAGAAGAAGATCTCTCGAGAAATACATTTTCCATCTTGAATCTCACTTTGCAACTTTTCTGTACTAATCCTGGAAAAATCTTTCAAGAAAAGCAAATCTAAGAATGATGGAACTACCTCTGTGTCTATAATATTATATTTTAAAAAGAAGTTGAGAAGAAAACTTTATATGGTATGGGAATAAATTGAATATAAAGAATGATTAAACAAAGAACTGATGGCTTTTACTACATATATTTTGATAGGTCAATAGCAGGTTATAAACACAGCATCATGATGTCCCTTTCCAATGGGCCATATGATTACATCCATATTCCTGAATATCCTCCAGTTTCTGAATATTCATGAGTTGGTTAATATTTTATTTAATAGCCTGCCTTTCTTCCTGAGCTCAAGTTAGGATTCTTTTCCTCCAATTTTATCTTTATAATAATAACTGAGGTTTGTTGGATGATGAAAATATTTGAAAGAAATGCAATATTTTTTTGTAGTTTGAACCTGGATGTCTCCTGTAATAGTCTAGGACTCTAATTATTATATCACACTGGTTTAGTAGGAAAACAAGTTTCATTAGCGGGTGTTTATATTACTATAAGCACTCCTGACAAATCCTGGAAACTAGTTTGCTACTGAGTATGCTCCAACTTCTACTTTGCATCATTTCGTATTATGTGCAAAAGACCTTTTGAAATCTCTTGGTCTGTTTGTGGACAAATAAATTATCTGGCAGAGGAACACTATTTCATCACATTTCTCTAAGGGAGGAATAATTCTTCAATCCCCCTTCCCAGATTCGAAATTATTTTTTTCCCACAGAATGGCAAAAATTTCAGAAATTTGCTCAGAAAATACATTTTGGGATCTACTTCTAAGGTTCACAGTTGCACAACTTTGGATGTTGTTGAGGCAAGAATGGAGAAGTTTAATTCATCTGCACCTTGTATCATTTATGGACCTGATGTATTCTTCCTTTTGTATAAACATCACCAGATTCATTCATTTTTCCCACTCTGGGACATGTGGAAGATGTACATAATCTAAACACAGCAGATGGCAGCACTTAGCTGACATTGAAAAGGCTAGCCACAGCCAGACTTGGTTAGTACTTGAATGGGAGACCACCAGGATGTCCAGGATTGCAGATAATATTGGGAAATAAAAAGATAGTATTGGGGGGGAAAGCAAAGTAAAGCTACTTACATATTCTTGTCAAGGAAACAGCAGCTGGTGTCTTGTGTAGTCACTAGAATTTAAGGTTGATTTAAAATCTTTACCCCTTTTAGTCTGGGTATATCTGGAAGACAGAAAGCTGGGGAAAACAGTTGGATTATCTTGCCTACAAAACCAAAATGAAAATACATACTAGCCACTTTTAAGGTGGGTGCAGAAGTCATAAAAATATTGGAGTCCCATTTTAGTCATGATGATTTTCTAAGCAAATACTCAAAAGATTTATTTGCCTAATGATTGTGGAGATGTTTGTGCATCATCCTTTGTTTGCCCAAGAACAAGGCATTCTGCATTCTGTAGCACTTGCCTGCAATACCCTCCCCATCAGACAACCTCCCAATCTTTTAAAACAAAGTTCATTTTTGACAGTTTCCAGTAATGTCCTCATGGCAGTCTGTGCACAGTGGAGATTAATTCAGAATGGAAGGAGAATGTAAAGATAGAGAGAATTTAGTCCTGGAGAATGAATTTTCACTTGTTCAACCAACTATGTAATAGTTAATAAAAATCTGCATCTCTATATCACAGTGTTGAATTACGTATAAGGTAATCTAACAGAGCACAGCAGAGAAATATTCTTTCACTGGTTCATTTCTTTAACCTAGCCAGTATGGTATAGCCATCAGAAAAAAAGAACAAATCAGTTTATAGAGCTAAGTCTCATAATGTAGGAAAGAAGTGTTTTACTAGCTGTATTGAAACTTTTCCTGAAATATTTAGCTGTAGTTTTAATACTGTTCCTTGTGTTCATTTCTTTGATAATTTATTTTAAACCAACCCCTCTGTGCTGATTTGTAGCATTCTCCTTTCTCCACACTCGAGGCTCCAGTGTATTCTCTTCCAAAGTGGATAGAACTATGTTTACTGGATATTCAGGATCCCTTTTAGTGCCCTTACCACTGAAATGTAGAATACAATCTGTGAGTCTGAATGCTTCAGTTTGGGATGATTTCCCTGTAAAAGGCAGAGACTAGCCATATTAATAAAACTATTTGTTTCAACCCATTTCATAAGCTTTTGCTCAGGATATTCCTTAGTATTCCAAATAGTTTTGTAATCTTGAGTTAACCTAGATGGACATAATTGTCTAAATGTTCTTTAGGCTTCATAATGTCTATGAAGGAATTTTATTGAACCCTGATGGATACTGAGATAGTGTATTGTGTTGACTTGATGAATTACAAGCTGTTAAGATTTGATGTAAAGAACTCATGAAAAATATTTGGGAAAAATATGAAGCATTTTTAATACAGATCTAATGCTTATGGGTTCAGTAATTGGAAAGTGCAGATCTCAAGAACAAGTAAAACAGTATTTTGCTACCACTTATCCAACAGATCCAGAGAACCAACAATTAATTACTTATAGGAAACTGGAAATGGGGATGATGGACTGAGTCAAAATAAATTGATAGTTAATCCTACTGGTAAACAGCATTCACAGATTCCTTCTCTATGCAAACAGAGAGTTTCAGGAGCCAGGCTTTTGGTTGGCATCTTAAAAATATAGTAAAACATGATCCTAGGCTTTCAATTCTCTCTCATTTGTATATTTTTAATAAAAATGTATGTTATAATTCTTCTTCCATTATTTAGACATAATCACTAAGAAATATAGTGGGATATAGTTGTGGGTAGATTTTATGGAACCGCACTGAAATTTAAGGCATGCTTATTTTAAGAGGAAAGTTTAACACATCCAGCCAGTTTTCCTATATAGTAAAAGACACACAGAGAACCACATGGCACTTGCATCTTAATTTATAGAATAACAGAGTTGTAAGGGATCTTGGAGGTCATTCCAATGTAAGACTTTACAGGGCACAGATATTTCAATAACAGGACCTTTCTTTCTGAAAGTGCATAGGGACCTGAACGTTTCTACATATTTGTGGTTCTTAGCTAAACTTTGATCCATATATGGGAATCCTCTCTTATGTGTAACTTAAGCACTTTGCGTGTGGACCTATGTTCCCGACTGGCTCTCAGTTCCCTCTGCTCCTATGATAATTTTCATAAAAAGAATAATGAGGATCCCATTAAGTCAGCCAGATAACATGTGGAGATTGGAGTCTTGGATTCTGCTTTCCCTGTTTGTCTTTAAGTATGTGTTAAGTCTGGAAAAAAGTTGATGGGACTTGAATTTCATGACCTTTCCTGTTTAGATTCTGGAAGCTTTAGAAGACATTCTCTTATTACGAGGAACATGCGTAAAGATATGTTCTCTGATTTCTCATTGATCATTACTTTTTACAATTATAGATCCAGCATAGGACAAAGGAATTTCTTCATAGAAGGAAAATATTTATGTTTATTTCAGTGTTCTCCTGTTCAAAAGTCTTCCTCCTCCTCCCCCTTTTACCCTGCTTGATTTGTCTTTGCTTGCACTATTGTTGCACTCTGGATTGATGGTTTCCACATTTCCCCCCCACAATGACTCCCAAATGCTTTTCCTGACCAGCATGCTTACTGGCTGTTCTATTTAACACATTATACTTAGGTCAATTTTGTACCAGGCAAGTTATTTTACATTTGCTTACATCAAAGGAAATTTACCATATGTGGAACCATTCAGGTTAAGGATTTAGATCTTCTTGAACTGCATTATTTTAACCCTTTTCCTGCATCTAATTTTAACGTTGTTAAGCCTGGGTTCCCCAACCAGGGTTAGGTAGACAAGCTAAACAGAATGTGCAGCGTTAGTCAGAGAGGCACACAGATAAATGAGTGAGCTAAGCTTGTATGTTTATTAACATACAGTAAAAATAACAGATACGCTTGTGCTATCAAGAATATATTTTATTCCAGTATAAGTTTATAGCATAGTCAAAAACAGTCCAATATTCAGTTACCATGTAGTCAGTCCATTCAGGGATATTCAGTTAGCAAAGTCCATGTAGAATATCCTATTGTCAGTTCACATAAATCAGTCCGTTGTTGTCTCTCCCGTTCGAGCAATGCAGTCTTGCTTCCAAGCAGTAATCAGGGATCATCAAAGCCAGAGAGAGAGAGAGCAAGCTGTAGCCTTGCTACTTTTATATGGTTTTCATAACCACACCCACAGTTGCTATTTTACAGTTAAAGCTGCATACACTAACTATGATTTATAGTTAGTATTTCACCTAAAACAGTTAGGGTGAACAATGTTATCCCTAACATTCTCCCCATTTTAGGTTACAATAATAACTATGAAACATTTACAACTTTAAATTATATTTTTCGCAACTTTCTTTAAACTTAGTTGCTCCTTGAGCTTTTGTAAATTGGTCTGCTATGTTTTCCTCTGACATGCAGTATTCCAATCTTATCAGTTGATTCTTCACTGCTTCTCTTACATTCAAATATCTTAAGTCAGTATGTTTTGATCTAGTTTTTACAGCAATACTAGTAGCTAACTTTATAGCTGATTGGTTATCCTCATATACCATAATGGGATCTTTTATAGTTATTCCCATGTCCAACAACAACTGTTTGTAGAAAATCAAATCAGTGCATAATAATGATAGACATGAAAATTCAGCTTCCATTGTAGATAAGCTAATATGCTGTTGTCTGATTGACCTCCATCCTATCAGTGTCTTACCAAATAATATAGCCATACCAGATGTTGATTTTCTAGTGTTTATATCAGTTGCAAAACTTGCATCTGCATAAGCACTAAGACTCAAATCACCCTTTGGCTCTATATATAATGCATGGTTTATAGTTCCCTTCAGATATCTCAATATTTGTTTTAAAGATTTCCAATGATATTCTTTTGGATCTGAATTAAAACGTGCCAGCTGATTTACACTATAAGCAATATCTGGCCTTGACCAATTGCTTATATATGATAAGCTACCAATCAAAGATTGATATATGGACTTATCAAACTTTGGACTTTGATCATTAATTTGGCAAACTTCTTGACTCATTGGAGTCTTTGCCGGTTTACAAAGTTCCATCTTATAATTTTTAAGTAATTGGCAAATTTTATCTTCTTGAGATATTTTAAAACCATGATTTGTTTTATTTATTGTCAATCCTAGATATCTTTTAATTTCACCTAGATGCTTTATTTTTATCTTCTTGGCTAATGATGATATTATCTCATTAGCCTCATTATTAGTTTTAGTTATTAAAGCAATATCATCAGTGAATAACAATAATAATGACACCGTTCCATTATTTTCTCTTTTAAATACACACGGATCTGCTAAACCAGATTTAAAACCTATATTGTTTAACTCTTTCACAATATATTGGTTCCACTCAAACCCAGATTGTTTTAATCCATAAAGACTCTTTTTGAGTTTCCAACAATCATTGCTATTTACATTATTTTTATTTATGCCAATTGGTTTTCTTAAATATATAGTGTGCTGCAATGGTGCATGTAGATAAGCAGTTTCTACATCTAAATGATTAACGATATAGTTTTTCTTAGCTGCCCACACTAATGCTGTTCTTAACGATGTAGCTTTAAGGCTTGGCGCAAAAACTTCATCGTAATCAGATGCAGTTTGATTAAATCCTTGAGCTACTAACCTAGCTTTATGGGTAACAGTCCCATCATTTCCAGTTTTTACTTTAAATATCCATTTGCACCCAATGGATTTTTCTCCTGGAGGTAATTTGGCATCTTCATACACTTTCATTACCTTTAATGAATTTAGTTCTTTTTCCATTGCCTTTTGCCAATTCTCCTGATCCTTAGCAGGATACATCCTAAGTTCATCTACATTAGTTGGAACTTTAGTTACTTGGCAAACTATACTTGCTTGATACCTATCAGGTGGTCTAGTTATACGTGTAGTACGTCTAGGTATTATAGGACTTGCAGGTGGACTTTCCTCTACTAATTGTTCCTGATCATGTAACTCTTCCTGATCAACTATTTCTTCTTGTTCCTGTCCTATTTGCTCTTCGTGGACTTCTTCTTTAATTGGACTCTTTTTACAGCTAATCTCATCTTTATGACTTTTGTAGGGTTCAATAAATATTTCATTGTTTGAATCTTGCTCTAATCTATTCCATCCTACATGTTCTAGGAATTTTGCACTAGCACTGGTGTAAACTCTAGATGTACCTGGTTCCCAGAATCTATAGGATCGATGATTAGAGGTGTAACCTACAAAAATCAATCGTTTAGCTCTATGCTGTCCTTTGTATCTAAGTTGTTTAGGGATATGCACCCATGCTGGTGCTCCAAATGTGTGCATGTAACTTAAATCAGGTTTTGTACCATGCCACAGTGTGAATGGTAATTCACCTGTTGTTGAATTAACAACATTATTTAATATATGATTACCACACATTATTGCTTCTCCCCATAAATTGTCAGGTAATCCTGAATCAGACATCATAGTTTGTGCCATTGATTGTAATGTTTGGCCTCTTCTTTCTATAAAGGCATTATGTTGTGGCCTATATGGTGCAGACATTTTATGTTGAATCCCCAATTGTCTTATTCTGTTTTTAAATTTATTATTTGTGAATTCAGTGCCATTATCAGTGATGAGAGTTATTAGTTTTCTTTTTGTTTTTCTTTCAGCAAATTTTAGCCAATTAAATATATTTTGATATGTTTCAGTTTTGCTCTTCATTAAATAGCAAAACCCATATCTAGAATAGTGATCCATTATACTAAGTATATAGCGAGCTCCTCCTACACTTGGTTTTTTCGGACCTATTAAATCAGCAAATACTACTTCTAAAGGCTCTTTAGTAGTAAATCCATCAAATCTATTAGCTGGTGTAACCCTACTCTTATTTTGATTACAGGCATTACATTGCAAATACTTATCACAAGGTTTCAAACTTATTCCCTTAGACAATTCAACAGTTTTCTTAAGCATTTTAAAATTTAAATGCCCTAGCCTTCTATGTAACAAGTGAATACATTCATCATGAGGTTTCTGGTTGTCATAAATTGTGTTAGCCACCTTTAAACCATCATCATTTAACACATATAAGCCATCTCTTAAAGATGCAGTAATTTTCTTATCATCTTTTGTAATTAAGCAGTTATCTCCCTTAAATGTAACTACATATCCTAGTTTAACCAAAATTCTAACTGAAATTAAATTAAACTTAAGTTGTGGTACATATAACATTTTTACATTCTCTTTTATAAAAGAACAATATGCTATACCTTCACCTTTAGCTTTCAGTTTCCAGCCATTGGCTAACGATATCTGCTGTTTACTCTGGGTCATTTTTATAAAATTTTTGTTATCATTTGTTATACAATGGGATGCCCCACTGTCAACCACCCATAAATTATTTTTTACAGCTCCGTTCGTATACATGGCTAACTCTAAATGTTTATTTATCTTTTGATGATTTTTAGTATTCTGGCCAGCGTTCTGGCTCTTTGCCTTTTTACAAAATCTTGCCAAATGTCCTCTTCCTCCACAATTAAAGCACCTTTTAATTGCGTATGCAGTAGGAGATTTATTATCTTCTTTTTGAGGTTGCTCCCTCCTTAATTCTTCTCTTTCATGCCTTCTTCTGGCCTCTTCAATCAATCTGCCAGTTATATCAGTTAAAGTTAAATTTTCCTTTGGCAAAATTTCAAGTGAAGTTACGTAGTTATCATAACTTTCATCAAGGGAAGATAGAATTATATAAATTTGATGTTGTTCAGGGAATATAAGCTCTTTTTCATTTAATTCCTGGAAAATGCTTTGCATAGTTTTTAAATGACTCTGCATATCACCATTTGTTTGGAGATGCGTCCTGAAAAGCTTCCGTGTTACATTTATGTGTGCACCAACCTTATCTCGGACATAAATCCTCTTCAGCTTCTGCCAACAGCCAAAAGCCGTTTTCTCTCCGTGGATATAAACAAGCTGTTGATCAGTTAAGGTTAACGCAATTATGCAAATAGCTTGTTGATTTTTATGATTAAATTCTTCTGTCTTTAGTCTGTCTTCCTCATTCTCTGGATCCCATTCTTCTACGTTTGGTGGATTTTCAATTATGTTCCACAGACCTTCACTTCGTAGAAGTAGACTACATTTTGTAGACCATGATACATAGTTTGTTCCATCCAGCTTGGATATAAGAGACAAACTTTGTAAATTGACTTGTGCCATGTTTTCTTATATGGATATAAAAATATGATTAATAAAACACAGCTGTCTGTTTACTGTAATGTATAACAACACAAACTCTCACTTTTTACATAAATCTGTTTAAGCCTAGTTAAACTGACTTTGCAGCCTCTGGGCCCATAACCAGTGTTAAGCCTGGGTTCCCCAACCAGGGTTAGGTAGACAAGCTAAACAGAATGTGCAGCGTTAGTCAGATAGGCACACAGATAAATGAGTGAGCTAAGCTTGTATGTTTATTAACATACAGTAAAAATAACAGATACGCTTGTGCTATCAAGAATATATTTTATTCCAGTATAAGTTTATAGCATAGTCAAAAACAGTCCAATATTCAGTTACCATGTAGTCAGTCCATTCAGGGATATTCAGTTAGCAAAGTCCATGTAGAATATCCTATTGTCAGTTCACATAAATCAGTCCGTTGTTGTCTCTCCCGTTCGAGCAATGCAGTCTTGCTTCCAAGCAGTAATCAGGGATCATCAAAGCCAGAGAGAGAGAGAGCAAGCTGTAGCCTTGCTACTTTTATATGGTTTTAATAACCACACCCACAGTTGCTATTTTACAGTTAAAGCTGCATACACTAACTATGATTTATAGTTAGTATTTCACCTAAAACAGTTAGGGTGAACAATGTTATCCCTAACATACGTTGATTACAAATAGTCAGTAAAAAAATTAAAAAGTCTGTTGAAAGTGGAAGATAACCTAATTATTTGAAAGAAAAAAAAATCAATGAAGTGACAGATTGGAGAGTTGTGTTTTGGGTATAGAATTCAACTCCTTTAAAAAATATAAGTAAGTAAACTAATCTGGAGTTAACTTTTTTATTCTCCACTTCTGTCAATTTCTGTATTGTTATGTAGAAGTAAAATACATGACTTTAATGAGGCTAGCTCTGAGATAATTGATTATGGGATTATTGACTAAGAATGTAAGAAGACTCAGGATATTATCGACAATATGCTCTTTTTTCTTCTCATTGGGGTAATAAAGAAAGAGATCGAAGGATATTTGGATATTCAACTCTAAAAATAAAAATCCAAAACTCTTAAAAAAACGTTTGTCTTGATCTAATGAAAGACTCATTGTCCACTATTCTGTTCTCAGCAAGGTACCTATTATAGATATACAAACAGTAAATATTGATGGTAGTATTCTTGGCTTGTTTTCCCCAGTCTTTTTTCCTCTTGGTTTTTGAGGATCTGTTGAAATGTTGGTATCCAGGTAATGACCAAGCTTGATGGAAATCAGACAGTTTGTAGTTCAGGGATATAGATTGGGAAAACCCGATGTTAGACAACTATGGTATAATTTTTATTTATTTATTTATTTTATTTATTAGCAAACTATTTTTCTGTGATACAATCCAAAGTAGCAAATGGAATAACTCTTTCTTTTTGATGGAAGCTAATGTTTAGCTTTTACTAACTTGACAAGCTTCATTCTTCTATCTGCTCATGGAAGCTGATAGGAAGGAAATAGGACCTTGTTTTGTATAGGTGAACTCAAATAAATGAAGTATATTTTGTTGTGTGATCCTTATTCATGTTTATTTCCTCCTGGTTAGTCCATTTGCTCTTGATTCTTAAAGACTGGAGAACTTGCAAATAGAGGAATGTGGTTGGCTATGTTGGAGACCTGCAGACAAAGTACAGGTGGTGCTCAACTTACAACTGTTTTTTTACTGGCCTTTCAGAGTTATAAAAGCAGTGAAAAAAGTTACTAATGACCATTTTTCACACTTATGACCATTGCAGAATTCCCACAGTCACTTGAATAAAATTTGGATGATTGGCAACCGACTTATATTTATGATGGTTGCAGTGACATGTAATCTCTTTTTGAGACCTTCTGACAAGCACAGTCAATGGAGAAGCCAGATTCGCTTTACAGCTGTGTTACTAACTTAACAATTGCAGTGATTCACTTAACAAGAGTGGCAAGAAAGGTGGTAAAAGGAGGCAAAATTCACTTAACAAATGTTTTGCTTTGCAACAAATTTTGGGCTCAATTGTGATCGTAAGTTGAGGACTATCTGTACATGATTTCAAGTCTTTTTATTTATTTAATTTATGTGCCATCCATCTCACCATCACGTGATCTATTTGGGAAGAGAAAATTAAGGGGAAGCATGATAGCTAACTTTGAATGCTTTGAAGGGACTCTCATGAAGAAGATGGAACATACTTGTTCCAGAAGGATTCACCATTCAGTTTACATAATTTAATTTAATTATTAGGAGAATGTTTCTAATGATAAGACCCATTTCATCCTGGAGCAGTTTGTCTTAGAAAAGCTTGGAGTTTTTCAAACCCATTTTTCACTGTTCCCTAAATCAGTGTAATGTTTTACTCCATTGTTTTTTTTTTTTTGTCAACTGAAGTCAGTGTTTTGGTAATTGAAAATGTAGGAAGAAAAATAAATATTAAAGTAACTCCTTCCATTATATATTAATTATTTTTGCTGCATAGAATGAGAAATATCAAATCTTGTGACTGCTTCAAATATAAAATTATTCTGACAACTGCTGTCCATTCACCCTCTTTTAAAAGCTGTTCCCGATCTAAACACACTGATGAAATATTATATGAATAAACTTTTTAAGTAAAAAGAAGAAGTATTTGGAGTTAGTTTGTCCCTTCCTTTCCCTCCCTCCCTCCCTCCTTCCTTTCCCTTGCCCAAATAAAAGATAATCTGGAAATTGTTTTCCACTCAAGCTAGTAATAAAAAGTTCAACATGCAGTTCTTAAAACAGTTCAAATTGTTAAGATTACATTGTTTGACAGTCTTCCATTAATCTGAAGACTACAGTAATTTCAGCAAGAGGCCTTATCATATTTTACAAAGGTCAACTGGATCACCTCTAAGCTCATGATTAAGTTAAACAAGCTGATTCCGATGTGTAAGTTTGGGGAGTTTATGAGGGGCTCTGCTGTTGCAGAGACACCCATAAATCCTACTTTCACACAAGATGTCAAACTCCTTTGGGAATTTTACTCCCATTCAGGGCAATTCCCCTAGAAATATAAGAAATATTAAATTAAATCAAATTATATAAGATTTCTTCTGAAAAGAACAAAGCCATGTTTCTTGGGAAGAGATGGATTTACAAAACTGTAGTGCTTGCTTGATACAATAAACCAAATTTATAGCAGTGTGTGTGAACAACTAATTCCTTAAAGTTAAAACTTACATATGTTATCAACTCTTCGTTTTAAGTTTGGTATGTTACAGCTTTGGCAGATGCTCACAGGCATCTGAAGAACCCACTCAGTGCTGTCTTAAACAGTGTATTCTTATAAATGACTAAACTGTGTAGATATCTGAATGTCCTTTAAAGAGGTTTCAATAAAGTGCTTAAATTATAGGCTATTATTCTCATGTCTATGACATAATGAGTCTATAGGGTGTAAATAGAAACACCTTTTCAACGGTAATTGCAGCTACTCTTAGCAGTGTTCCAGATAAACGATGCTAAATTTTTACAGAGTAAAAGTCTTCCTATGCCAAGACGATCTGTATTTTTACTGGCGCAACATTATCCTAAGGCGTGTCCTTTCTCACTGATATATTTCAGTCCTTCCTATGGGACAATTCAGGGTTAATTATTTTTACTTCTGGGCACCTCTCCAGAGCAGTTTGGTTCAACTCCAGCTAGGATGAGCAGACATGTGACCTGATACTTGGCTGGAAGTGATCTGAATTCTTCAGCCATCCCAAGTGAGAGCTGACCTTTGTCTCAGGCCATGTCTAGAAGGCCTAATGTTAAGAGGTATTCAGCTCTTTTCCAGCTAAGGACAAAAACATATAAGAACTATCTGGCTTGATCAGCTCGAATACTCTGTATTGCTTTTGTGAGAAAAACACACAGTGGTGAGAATGATTCATGAAGAACACTGCTTTAAATCTAATCTTTTACTGGAATTTATTAGCTGTCTTAGGGGACAAAAAGTTAAAATATAATTAAAAAAAACCCAAAGACAACAAACCCTGTGAAGCAGCATGATTGTGATGAAATATGGATGCATGGAAAGATGTAGTGCTTTTAACTGAAGCATGCAGTGAGAAATACCCACAGGAATCATAATGCAAAAAGAAATGAAAATTCCTTCTCTGGATGTATTGGCAATGATTATAATGGATAATTACAGATCTGAAAGTATGACAGGGAATTGGCATTATACAGTATCTGCATCACAGTTCACTGCCTGATCATATCTGCTCCTAAATCTGTTCCTAAATCTACAGCAAATGTGTTGATTTCTGAACTTCAAATAACCTTCTCAAAGTTATTTATCTGGCTGCTATAATGGGAAAGACTTACAGCTAGTCCTTTTATTTGGTGTAGCTCCTAAGATTGCTATAGACTGGATAATTATTAGTTCCTCTGAAGAAGAATTAGAATTTTATGTGTAGAGCACAGATGTCCATACAATGCTTTGATTTTCGACATTTGGGTCAAAAGTATTGTTGCCCACACAGCCAAATAGTACCAGACATGAGCCACAAACTGAAGAGAAGCATCAGTGAATATGGGATCACTCCAAATTCTATAAAAATAGAAGATTAAATCTTCAAAATCCTAAAAAAGAAAGAAAATTGCTCCACAATGACCATAATTAGTAGCTGCTTGAGAGCAGCAATGGAGAAGATTTGTGTCTAAGCCTATAAGGTTCCCGACTGCATATGTTTAGCAATGGTGGACAACAGGGTTTTACTAATATTCCTTCAGCCACCTACCTTGGGCTCATAGAACATCTAAACATAAAGAATAAAAACTAAAAATGTGCACGTGTTTTTGTAGAGTTGTGGAGGAAAGAATGGAATAGTTGGCAGACTGGCAACAAACCATGTTGCAATCCATCTTTCAGGTTCCACTTCTTTCTATGAAACATCCTTTCAAGAAATCATAGGGCTTTGTTCTATCTCTGTTTCCAATCCATTTTTCTTTTTGGGTGGTGGTGGTAGTTACATGTTTCTTTTACTGTTAGGCCTGGGATTTGTCCAAAACAGAATGGAAAGACCACCAAGTAGTCTCATCAGCAGAGCCCTAATTGTAGTCATTTATTATAGTCACTTATCTGATAACAGGTCTGTTATCTATGATAGCTTTACAGGGCTCAAATCTACCAGGCTTTTGCACCAGTGTGTAAACATGGTACCTTGGGGGCAAAGTGTCTGTTACTTACTGTCAACACTTTGCTGTTGGAGAAAGGCTGAGCACAGCTTATATGGAGTAACTATGAGTTTAATAAGCTCCAGTGAAAGCTGCAGCATAAACAAGGCATCAGGAGCATTTGCCTTGTTAGGCCTCTTCAGCAAATTCAGGTAACTGAGAAGTTCAAAGAACATGGGATTAGAGTTTATCATGGGGACATTATGCAATAGCAGGGCCTGGTAAATCTTTCACTGAACAATGAGGGTTTGGTGAATTAAAATGTCTGGGAGGGAAGCTCAGCTGAAGCTGAAAATTAAATGTGCCAATATTTCTGCACAAAAAAGTCTGTTACCAACATTAAAGTCATAGTTATACAAGGGAAGGCAATCTTATGGTAGTTAAGTTATATTAAATTTCTTTGGAGAAGTTACAATGTAAAATGGGCAATGATAACTCATATAGAGTTGCCTCAGCCAGCATTTCCTGTTCTTTTTCTGTTTTAAAGGGGGTTTCCTATGCAGAAATATTGGCTTGTTTAATTTTCTTCTGAAGCTTCAGCTGAGCCTACAACCATTATAGCTGATCACTCTCACTACTTTTTCTTTTCTTAAAAAAAGAAAAACCACCTACATTGCGCCTACAGTTGATAACTGTGATCAGAGGAGACTCAAAAGAGCCATGAAGAAAAACATGTAGCATTCATTCAGTACCGACCCCTTGCTCTGACATGATCAATAGATGGGAAAGGTAGTTGGTGATGGCCCTGAATCCTATGGGGCAGAAGGTGAGTGTAATGGTGCCATATAAATCAACTTACTTGTTCAGTCCCATCCCTTTGTAGGCAAACACGGTGCATAGCAGTCTGCAAACTGTGGTTTGGCAATAATGACATTTTGCCTTACTTATATTTTGGAAATATAAGGAATGTGATTTCATTGCAGAAGAAATGCTTTTTATGGGAAGACAATGGGAATGTTAACAACAAAAAGTAATTGTATATTTATGGGATCTGAAAAGCAATTTTAATTCAAATGAAGATGTTTGTGTAAGAATCCTTCCTTTGTTTAAATAATCATGCTCACAAATGAAATAACTCCCAGAAATTTGCCAGTCTACATCAAGAGATCAATATTGTGAAGAATAAAGTTAAATGAATATTGCAAATTACAATAAATGGCCGATTTGCTGCTCGAAAATTTATTTTGCAAATTAAGTTAAGAGCAAATTAAGTTCAAAAGCAATCCTATGTCCATCTGGAGCCATTTTACAATGTAGATTTGCTGTATTCATTTTCAAACTGAAGAATGAAAGGGGGAAGGGGGAAAAAACAACATTCATTTTAAAGCTCAGGAAGTAATTTGGTTCCAAAATATTGCCATGGCTGACAATTGTATTGGTACATGTTTTAACAACTGTGGATCTTTCAGTAACAGCTTTAGAAACTTTTCCCCAAACCCAAAGGTTGTACAGAAAGCTATTTTGATACATTACAATCCAATATGCAGACTCACTGAAACATTCCAGCCAAACTGAAAAGTAAAATCTTACTCATAGTTCATGAATGAAATCTGACATCTTTGTTGTGAGAAATAGATCTAACTAATCCAGTCATCCCCACTATTGGTCTTGAACTCATCTCCTTGCAATAACATTACTGCAGAAAAAGTCTGGGAGAGTTTACCTCTATCTCATTTTGTCCTTTTCCTTTCTCTGAGTGACTACAGGAAAAGTATTCCAAAGAGTACCCAAAAAAGCCCATTTTTGTATGAGATCTCTATGTCTTCATCTTTATCTCAAGGCAGATCTGTATTTCCAGTTTACCTCAGTGCAGGAAATTTTAGAGAGCAGGAATGGATGATGTCACCAGTGGTGGGACTCAATTTTTTTTATTCCCAGTTCTGTGGGCATGGCTTGGTGGGTGTGGCAGAGGAAGGATACTGTAAATCTCCAGTCAGAGGTGGTATTTGCCGGTTCTCCAAACTACTCTGAATTTCAGCTACCGGTTCTCCAGAGCTGGTCAGAACCAGCTGGATGCCACCTCTGGATGTCCCCCAGCTGAACCCAACCCAGCAAATAATGCAATCTCTGGCCATGTTTTTTGAGTTCTTCTCAATGAACTCAATTGTCTTGCTCTGGCTTGAGTTGTATTGCATGGTTCACATGCTGTGTTTCAGTTCCTTGACTCCTCCGTGTCTACTGCTGCTTGCAATGCAACCCCCCTCCCTTCTGATCACTGGTCTGCCCTCCATTGCCATTGATTCTTTTAAAGTTCATTGATGTAACAGTGCAACTATGGACCAGGATTTTTTTTTTTGGGGGGGGGGGTGTGACTAGATGAAATTGACAAGAGTTCTTCTGCTTTGCTTTTCTTGCTTTAGTGACAGGAAAAATGAAAGTTCCTTCATTCTTCTTTTTCTAGTTTAGGAAGGGTAAAGAAATAGGGAATCCACCAATTATTGGCAGTAGTAAACTTAACCCAGACAGGTCATCAAGTCATTATACTGGCCAAAGTGAAGGAAAGGGATGAAATTTGCAAAGGCATCTCCAGTTACTTAATCCTCAGGAGGCACCCAAATGAATGGTGTACTGTAAAGCAGGGGTCGCCAACCTTTTGAACCTCAGGGACCCCCAAACTTATAATTTTAAATCCCACGGACCACTAATATGATTTTTGACTGACAGTGGCTTGCTGACGTTAGTGAGAGAGTCGGTTCCATATTCCAGAGCTGCAGTAGTCACAGGTACAGTAGTTCTGTGACTACTGCAGATCTGGAATATGAGACCGATTTTCCCACCAACATCAGCAAGCCACCCCAGAGTGGATTTCCCTCCTCTGCCATTGGTCTTTCCTTCCAGTCCCAGCTTGCATGGCTCTATTCAAGGTAAGGTTTGTGCTTGGTTGAATGGTCGGGGCGAGTGGGTGGGCGTGCCACGTGGGCAGCACAGCTTTGTGTTCCTGCACAGCCTGGATTAATTGCTGTGGGGGAGATATTTCTTTGCGGATCACCAAAATTTCCTCACCAGTGGTCCCCAGCCCACTAGTTGGTGACCACTGCTGTAAAGCATACAAGTCCCAGAAGGGACAGTTTTAATTCTTGGGTCAGCAATCTGGACAATAGAGTTGACTGTGAAATTAATCCAGACCCCCATTTTGCACTATTTGGGGCTAAAGTAACTCCCCCCCTTAGTGTCAGGGGTCATTATTTGGGATAGGGTATTGGAATAACATACTAAGTCCCTCTATTGTGTGGAGATCCACAAGCTTCTTTAAAACAGGGGTCTCCAACCTTGGCAACTTTAAGACTTGTGGACTTTAATTTCCAGAATTTCTCAGCCAGCTTTGCTGTCTGTGACGCATATTGTTTTCTTAGAAACGTTAAATGTTTTAAGACTTTCTGAACACTTTAGTGAAGTAAATGTTATGAAGTCATCTTCACAATTTCATGATTACTTCAGAATGAAAAGATACATTATGAATTACTATGGGTTTTCTGAAAATACCTTATTCTTAAAGCTTGGAAGTCCTCTATGCTAATTTTGAGGAATAACTGATGTGAAGCAGATATAGTTATTTGAAACTCTTATTGACAAATGTAGCACTTTAATTAAAAAAAACATTACCTTGAAGACCCCTTAAATGTTTTCATAGACTGTCATCTTAACGGCTGATACAGTATATTAATTGGCTTGTTAGCTGTTGGCCTATCAAGGTCCCATTACTTTATTAATGTAATTGCCAATTGTACTTTATATTCAACAGCTGAAAATTTATAGTCTGTAAATATAATAGGTAAAGATTCTCAAGAAGAAACATATGTACTTTTATAATTTCTGAGTCACTATATTACTTGGTCTTAAACAGTAAGACATTCATTGTTTAAACAAGGGTTCCTATATGAAATAGCAGCTGTAATAATCTGTTTATATTAGAACCATTAAAAACATCACTGTATAAATAAGATTGTTTTATGTAATCTTTCTAAGATTTGCTTTTAATTTTATATGAAAGAGAAAATATAATAAAATGAGTGATACTATAATAGTTGTTCATATAGTAATGCTATTATACTGTCAGAATAGTAACTATCACTGTAACTGCTACACTGTTATGGTTGGTGGCACAGGCTGCCAGATATTTAGACTAGATTAGCATTTTTGTCTATCTATTGAGTCATTCCCAAGAACCTGGGATAGGCAGACATATCGTTTAATAATAATAAAAGTATAATTGCAGGATGTAAGCTGTTCCAAGTAAAGCTCTTTTGCAATTGATTAGTGGTGATTTTGTCAACGCCATTGGCATTCAAGTGGTGCTCCAGATATTTTGGAATTGTACCCAAAATGCCTATTACTGTTGGTACTGTCTTTGCTTTCCTTTACTGCAAGCATTTCACTTCTGTTTGGAAACCTTTGCATTTTGTGATTTTCTCCTGTTCTTTATTTTCTAGTCTGCTGTCTTCGGGTATTGCAATGTCCACTATCCAGATGTTTTTCTCTCTGTGAGCTTTCTAGGGCATCTGATTGGTGACTGTATGAAGCAGTGTTGAACTTTTCAATTTGTCAGAACCAACACTGTTTTTATTATTGCACAGGGTAAATATCCTATTACTTATTCCCTTTTCTGTCCAGCATCTGTTTGCTTGCTGTCCAGTCTCCCTATTTGCTAGCATCCTTTCCTGTCTATTTTTTTCACAATCCCCTCTGGGATAGATTGTGTTGAGAGAGAGAGACTTAATTGGCCCCATTGGGTCTCCCTGGCTTAGTTGAACTTGTGTTTCTATGATCCTAATCCAACACCTTAACACTGATTCATTAAACAGAAGGTTTTTTTTAAAGCTTATTAGATTAAAATAAAACAATGCCATGCAAATAAAAAGAAGTACTTCATACAACTACCTAGAGGCTAAATTCATTGCTGTAAGAAATCTTGCTATCTATGGACTTTAAAGAAACTTAAATACATATTTTGAAATGCCACTCATTGTTAATTGGAGTGGAACTTGAAGGTAAGGCTAAAGAAATCTGAAAACTCAAGGACTATACACATGTTTGTGAGAGCACCCACCTGCAGCACCTTGAAATAATCTTAGCATCTCCTCTGAACAAAAGGCCTTTAAGCAAAGGCTGTATAAATAGTGTCAAAGGGAAACACACCCAGAACTCTCTGGGAGATCACAATAAACACTTTTGATATTTTGCAGATGGACTCATCATCTGTGAATTGTACAATAAAATTTTATGAAGCTTTTAGACATCCAGCTGGTTGTATTCATTGGGAGCTGGGTTCCTTAACCTCCCCCTAACAATCTCTTACATTGCTTCATATTCCTTTCCTAAGCATCCTATTCTATTTTTTTTTATGACAGGCTACTCATCTCCAAATACAACATTTCACTTTCCAGAACACTATCAGGTGTTTCAGAGGGTGCCTCCCAGATGTATTCTTATCAGTTTTCCGATGTTAAAGGCCATAATACTATAAGCTAGATCTGAAACCATGCCAACTGATATTTATTCTTATGTAACATCACCATAGGTCTTCTCAAATCTTCTCACAAGTTTCAGCAGGGATCATTTATTATGTAGCTATATTTGGTTGAAATTGACACTTTTTAAATAAATCCAGTAGACCTAGGTGCGGTATCTGCTATCCCGCATCAGATGGGCGTCTCATGATAGGGAGCGAAGGAGAGAGAAATGACAGGAGACGAAGTTCCTCGCGATGAGTGCACCCAGAATGGCTGGGTACACGCTCTTTTATTATGCTCATTCAAAAGGGGGTGATTGTTTATTCAGAACCTAGGTTAAGCCTGGGTCAGACGGAATGTACAGATTTAACAATGGCTCAAACAAAAGCAAGATATCAGGACAGACAGGATGGCAAGAATTATATTTGATCAGGATATTACTTCTTCACAAAGCTGCATGCCAGACAATGTAATCCCAAGTGAATAAACCATTTCTGCAAATGTTTGACTCCTTGTCTCTGTACGTGCCCTGTAAAAGGTCACTGAGAAGACAGAAGCTTAATGATTACACGTGAAATGATACAATGTTGCAAATGTCTGAATGATACATAGTTGCATTGATACACAGTTGCAAACACATAAATGATACATAGTTACAACACCTAGGTTGGTGGAGTATTTTATGAAAATGACCCATTTTTTTTTTTTAAGAAAATGGATTTTGCACATGTTGGATTTGATTCTGAAACTTGATGAGACTCAACAATTTGACTGCATCATCTTTGAATCAAATGTCCAGACCAAATCTTTCTATAATCCTAAAAAGAAATTTTTTAAAGTATGTTTTAAGCTCTAGAGGCCAATCTCAACTTCTACAGTAAATTAATGACTTGATTATTGCTACATTAAACTTCAAGTCAAATAAAAACATTTAGCATCAACAAAAAAAGTTAGGCAAACTTTGCTTAAGAGAGAGAGCCAAAGATGAAAGTCTTTGGCCAGGCGAGAACATTTTGCATAGTGATTTATTGAGCATGGATTTTGTATAGTTCTCAAAATTAAATTTGTGTTTTTTTAAATAGTGAATTGAATGTTTGTAGAGCATTCTGCCCCACCTCCCAGCCTTACAATTTTCTGCATGTTACTTTTATTTTGCTTGGCGGTTGATTGTGTTTATGCTACTTATTTATTTTTTATTTATATAGTTGTTCAGTTTGGATAATCACTCATCTCAAACTAGTGTTTAACGTCTTTGTTTTGATGATCTGCCCATATATTCTTGATATTGTCATTCTTAGGCTCCATTCTCCTAAGAGGATGGAGAAAAAGAAATACAAAATAAATTGATAGCTAAAGGCCCTGTCACACTGCCCAACGGATGCAAAACGTTTGTAAAAAGGACACAGCGGACGAGAAAAATGTTCCATCCGTTGTTATCCGCTCTCAAAAGGGGCAAAAATTTGCATAACCAGAGCGGATAACACGGAAAGGAACGGATGCGGGGAGGATGCAGAGCGGATGGAAAGCGGATGCGGAACGGAAGCCCAGCGAATGGAAGCGGATGAGAGCAGATGGCACATCCGCAAGGCTTCCGGGGGACCTCAGCAAAGCGGACGTGGAACGGATGAAGCGGATGCAGAGTGGATGCACAGCGGATGAAGCAGATGCACAGCGGAAGCCTAGCGGATGCACAGCAGAAGCCTAACGGATGCTGAGCGTTAATTGCGCATGCAGGGAGGATGCATTGCATAAGCCCCGCGGATATAAAGGGAAGCAGCTCAGAAGCAGGTCACCATTCAGAGGAAAGACCTGCTGCCAGACAGATTGACTGCCTTGCCTGCCCTGCCTGCATGCCTGCCTGCAAGCCTTGCTGCCAGCCTGCCTCCCAGCCTGCCTCCCAGCCTCCTGGCCAGCCTCCCTGCCAGCCTTGCTGTCTGCCTGCCTGCCAACCTTGCTGCCAGCCTGCCTTCCAGCCTCCCTGCCAGCCAGTCTGCCTGCCAGCCTTGGTGCCTGCCTGCCTGCCAGCATTGGTGCCTGGCTGCCTGCAAGCCTTCCTGCCAGCCTTGGTGCCTGC